>OZ026622.1:5018556-5618556 GCA_964020975.1 Hermodice carunculata
TGTACAATAGTTTTGAGGTTGTTTAAGATTTAAATTTTATATATTCACCTCATTTGCATACAAATTAAAATTTTACATTTTTGTTTCATTGGATGCATCTGTTACAAACCTTGAAATTGAAGTTGGGATGACACCCTCTTTCTATAATGGTTTTGAAGCTATTCAAAAAAGATTAAAATTTTTGTTTATTCACCTTATTTGCATAAATTAAAATTTTACAACTTTGGTTTACGGTTCATTGGATTTGGCTATGCTACAAACCTTTAAATTGAAGTTCCAATGACCCCTCTATCTGTAATATTTTCAAGCTATTCAAGATTTTAATTTTGAATATTTACCAAATTTGCAAAAATTAAAATCCTGCAACTTTGGGTCATAGTTCATCGGATGCGGCTTTGCGATAAATCTATAATGTGAAGTTGGAACGGCTACTCTATCTATATGGTTTTGGAGATATTTAACTTTTAAATTTTTCAATGCCCCTAAATAGCATAATATAAAATTCCACAACTTTCATTCACTGTCCTTTGTATTGGCAGGTGTCACAAACCTGTACATACACATTGAAATTTTGTGTCTATCTGCAATAGTGTGGAAGATATGAAGCTTTTAAAATTTTAATTGCCCCTCATTTGCATAATTTGAAACATCATGACTTTTCTGAACCAGGTGCAAAATTTCATTGGTAGTCAGTCACCATGGCAAGTTTGGTCATTTTTAGAATAATAGGGTCTGAGAAAAACTCCAGACAAATCTGGTCAGAAAGAAGAAGAAGAGAGAGAGAGAGAGAGAGAGGAGAGAGAGAGAGAGAGAGAGAGAGAGAAGAGAGAGAGAGAGAGGAGAGAGAGGAGAGAGAGAGAGGAGAGAGAGAGAGAGAGAGAGAGAGAGAGAGAGAGAGAGAGAGAGAGAGAGAGAGAGAGAGAGAGAGAGAGAGAGAGAGAGAGAGAGAGAGAGAGAGAGAGAGAGAATTTTAGGAAAAACAGAAATGTGTGTGTTGACACACACACTTTAATAAAAATCTTCAGATGATATGCCATCACAGACAGTGCCATGATGGATTACCCCGTGGCCCTGAACACCAAAGACAGGTGTAAACAACTGGAACTTTAATCAACAACACCCGTGTACATAATAATATTTTATCAAACCCACAAGGATGAGGAAATAAAAGTACAAATAAAATATGTCGAAGCAAGCATGGACGTGGGAACACAAGAGAAAACATACTAAATAGTGATACAAATCTCAGGTTGGAAAGAGAAATGAAACTCGTTGAGAAAATAATTGCAAAAAAAATGACAAGCTAACTAAGTAAAGTATACGGACAAGCTAGCTAAAAAAGTATACAGATAAGAGTACATACAATGAAACACTATCCCTAAAAACGGGATGAAGAGGTGGGGGGGGGGGGGGGGCAAAGTGCCAAACCGCCACTGAAGCAAGGCAACACAACTTTCATTGCCAGGCTTGAGGTCACAGGAGCCAGCCAGGGCAGGGCCGCCTCCATGACATCATGCTTTGAAACTAGATCACACTGTCACTTGTTTGACAGATTGTTGAAGAATGTTTTCCGTACTTCAAAGGCTCTTTTATTCATGTGATTGGCCAATAATTGATTGACAACCTCATCAAATGTTAAAGGACTATGTTTACTCCGTTTTTTACAAATATCAGCTCAACTTGAGCAAATGGTATTGTTTCAGAGGCAAATGATCAACATCAAAGGCCTTTGAAGCTCATTTTCTCAGAAAGGATAAAAGGATGAGAACCCCACCTAGGAATGATTATTCCAAGAAAACGGCTGGGTGAAATTTAATCTGGTTAACAGCCTTTGATTCTGTAATGTCTGAACTGTAAAAAATGATTCAACGATTTTGAAAATTTTGCTCAGTTCTCTTTGTATGAAATGGAGCAAATGAACATGCTGGACCACTGTGTATATCAAATTAATCCTCTGTTCATTATAGTCTTGTTGCAACCTATTGATATCAAAATATTGGTGTTAAACAAAGTCTGATTGACAGAAAGAGGAAGAGCCTGTTCACTGATATAACTCAAAAGGTCAATTATCCAATCAGTTGATTTTGGCAGCTTGAGTATTTTGGTTCCAAATTTGATGAAAAATCTGCCTCAACATTTTGAACTTCTGTGTTTTGTGCTAGCCTTTGACAATATGTTCATGGCATGATGTGTACCACTCATCACATCACCCACAGAAATTACACAGTAAGCCTAAAACTCTAATCAATTCATACCAACCACTTTTGTTTATAATATACTTCCTGCAAGATATGAGGGAAATATGTCCACAGAACTTTTTCAGTATATTGATCATGCCAGAAAATGACTGGAGGATAGACCATATCAGGTCCTTTTTATGTCAAATATGAGCAAAATCTGTATTTTGGCAGTGTCATGTTGATCTATCCGACTGGACAATAGACATAGCATTATTGAAGCAGGTCAATCAGTAGTTCACAGTCACACAGAAATATAACCACTTCATAGCCTGAATGAGCAGATAGGTTTGTCAGCTGAGTACAGGACTGTCAGAGTCATCTTAAGCTTCTTTGGTGAAAGTAATGGGGAGAAAATGTGGATTTTTTCTGAGTGATGTGGGGGAGGAGAAAATAATAAACTGAACCTTTGATTTGATTGAAGCTAAAGCATACTGTGTAATTTCCAGATGCAAGTGATAGCTCAGCTGGAGAATGCCTCAGTGGAGATCACCCCTCTCAACATGTACAATAAGTTCATAGAGCGTTGTCGACGCAACCTTCATGTTGTACTAGCATTCAGTCCTATTGGTGATGCATTTAGAAACCGACTACGAATGTTCCCTTCCCTGATCAACTGCTGTACCATCGACTGGTTTAAGGTATGTAACTCGTATTTAAGGAACCAACTCAGTGATGTATGTGTACATAGAAGAAACATGCTTCTTTCTGTCATCAACTGGTTCATGATATATATTTTGCTTACTGCTGTGTCTTTCATGACGTTTATTTGCTTTTATAATATATCAATTTTAATATGTTGCAATGTATTAGCTATCTGATCACTTTTGGTTGCAATGTAGCACATGCATATCAACTACCCACCATAAGTACAGACCATATTTAGTAAATTAACAACCAGCTGCCATAATATGGGTTTACTGCTGGAAGACAATGCTGCCTAACATTGTGGCAATACAGAAGATTGTACCCCAGATAACTCCCTATATCAAGCTCATAGGTGATTGGACAAAATGACTTATGACTTTTTAAACAGTTAATTTCATCCATGTGGCCAGTTTGGTGAGAGGAACATATTTTGTTTTGCTTGGTACAGGGATACATACAGAGATTAGTCTTTTATGACAGCGGCCATAGGTAAATTGCTTTTTGCAGCCGTTAGATCTGCATGATAAAGCATCAGATAAAACCTTCAGAATATGATTTGATGCATCATTCTTTATATTAACAATTAGCATTTACCAGTTTTATAACATTTTTGGTGACTTTGACCCATTTTAGAGGTCATTAAGCACTTTAGCAAGGGACACTAAATTCAATATGATGAAAAAGAATAAGGCCAATGATGCTGAAATGTACCACAAATGTGTATCATGGTGAAATTTGATATAGCAGAATGTGGATTACCTTGGACTACTTTCAAGGTCACAATATTAATGCAATTGTATATCAGGAAATGAATATTCTGTGATGGTCATCCAATGACATGTCAGGAGAGCATTATGCCCATGGGCCTCTTGTTTTTTACCCCATATGATATGACTGATTAGTCAGCAGCTTTCCTTGCAGTAGTGTGGTACTGTGTGCCTGGAATGCACAGAGGAGGGCTGTTGACTCAGTGTTCACAAGGTTACATCTGTTACTGTTTGACACTTGTAGGCGTGGCCAGAGGATGCTTTGGAGCTTGTCGCTCACAAGTTCTTTGACGATGTGGAGATGTCACAGGAAGTGAGGGACCAAACTGTCATTATGTGCAAACACTTCCACCAAAGTGTCCGCGCATTGTCAGACAAGTAGGGCTGCACTCAGTAAATTATATCTGTGATGTTTCCTGTTAAAAAATTGCGATTTGTTTACATATATTGCGCAACAGATTTATATATATTGTAAAAACAGATTGGGGAGCAGGCAGAGAAGGGTTAAAATTATTGTTGATTTGGCTCGATCAGATTTTAACATTCTATATTACTTATTTATAGTTGGCAGAATTTGCAGGTCGCTTGTATTAGCAGGGCTGTCCTCTTGACTGACCAGTCTGTCTGGCTCTGTTGGATACTTTTTGGTATTGAGTCATGAGAGCTAATTAATTCATGCCTTCAGGGCAACTTCTGTGTGAGTTACAAGATCCATGTTCTAGGGCACAGGCCTGCCTACAACATGTTAGAGACAGTGTATTGATTTTACATTAGTAGGTTGTGCTCACGCCGGAAAAGTCCCATTATATATTGTATACTACATTTATTCAATAAGTAAACCATCACTGAACACTTATTAAGCATATATTTGCATATAAGTACCTCTTCAAAGTATCCAATTGGAACTATTGTCTATGAACACGGCTGCCATTTTGTTTGGTGGTAATTCTGCACCCAATAGTTTGTGAAAAGAACAGCTATTAGTTTAATCTTTTATACAATCCGTAAAATGTGAGACCATAAAGAATATTTTTAGAAAATATCCCAAAACATCAGAAGTGGTATGATGCCTGCTGTCTTTCAGTAAAATTTGTTTATTGGACCCCTATTATTATTTACCACTACCGGCCAGGAAAATATTCAGTACCTCTTCATGGAGGCATTATACCACTTGGGACAGTAGAGATTTCCCTGGGTCCCCCCCCCCCCCTTGCAATGTCATATTCCCTGTGAATTGAGAATAAAGAAACAGGAAGGAAACTCTGATATTATAGTATGATTATCATTTCACCCTAATCAGCATTTGTGAAGTGCTGTTTTCTGTTGACATATTATGAGTGATAGTGGCCTGCTGATAAGTACAAGAGTGTGCTACTTGGTCTAATTATAGTTTGAGTTCTCTAACTCTTGAACATGGTAGATATAAAAGCATAAAGATGGCATCTCATGGAGTTCATGTTCCGCTTTCAAAGAGGTAGATCAACCTTTCTGGCAGTGTTTTTTTTAATTTTTTTATATCAATTTTTGATGAAAATACAGTGGAAATAATTAAAGCTAAAAGTGATTGAATGTGATGATTGGCAGATATGGACAGTAAATTCAAAATTTTGGGAAGAACATTTGAATGAAAACATTTCAAGTAGTTGCCTAACATTGATATGTGCTTGTATTTTTGAGTAAAAATTGGTTTGATTTACTCCTTTTCTAGCCTGTAGTACAAAACAATAAATGAAATAGATATGCTTGAAATATGAACAAGTGCCAGCCAGTTATTTGACGGGGCCAGGGGTTGCCCCAAAACTGGAAAAAATGTGAAAAGCCCACCCAACTTTTGAAAATATTCCATACCTCTTATCTTGGCATATCTTTTTATCAAAGCTAATATTACATGTGTAACTTGTGGAAAAAAGGTCAGGATAAATTCAGTTTTATTGATAGGTTTGACTGCAGCAGCCTTGGTTTCACCAGAGAAACATACAAGCATTAGTATTATCTTCCCTCAGGATATAACAAGGGAATGAAAAGGTCAAGGCCTGAAGTGCTTGTTGTTGTGTATGAAATTCAGATTGTAAGATATAAATTGAAATAGCATTGTGTTTGGCTCCATTAAAATTTTACCACTTATTATCCAGAAGAAAAAATAAAATTGTCTTAACTAAAGAGTGCCTGTAAGATGTCTTTATTAATTAAGAACAAATAGGTTGAATATCGTAAATGAACTTTGTTCTTTGCTGTACTATCACATCAGATATATCCCAAATTGAAGATATTTGATACTGTTACAGTGGTCCCCCTCTTATAACGCCACCATAATGCAGCCAAAAAGTGGCCTTATAAGAGGGGTGGCCTCTCTTGAGGGGAATGATACAATGGAAATACCATACTTTCTGTACAAGAATGCTGGCCTTTCAAGAGGGGTGGCCTCTGGTGAGAGGAGACTTATAAGAGGGGGACCACTGTATTTATAAACATTCTGAGTTAAGGATAGCTTATTTGTAAATTCTTGGCTGCCATGAAAAAAAAAAGAATTTGTTGGTAATAGTCATTTTACACCATGCAATATGTAAATTTTCTTATCATTTACTGCACATATGCATCCATGTAAGTTACTATGGATACACTGTTCACTAGATTTTATGAGGCCATGAGGCGGGTGAATTATGTCACCCCTACATCATATCTGGAATTGATCAAGACTTTCAAGAATCTTCTCAACAAAAAACGTCTGGAGTTGCTAACACTAAAAGACCGTTATGTGGTGGGCCTGGAGAAACTGGACTTCTCGGAGTCTCAGGTGAGCAGCAGTAATGAGCCAGTTTTTAGCTCAGCTGACTTGTCAGTCAGCTGAGCTTATCTTATGGTCTGTCCGTCCGTCCGTCGTCCGTCCGTCGTCCGTCCGTCGTCCGTCCGTCGTCCGTCAACAATTTACATTTTCGACTTCTTCTCCGAAACCGTCAGCCAGATCCACTTCAAACTTGGTGGGGATGTGCCTTGGGTAGGTGTCTACCAAGTTTGTTCAAATGGTCACGGTCCATTGATTTTTGGATTTTTAATGAATTTTTACCTCAGCTGACTTGTCAGTCAGCTGAGGTTTTTTGAGGGTCTGTCGTCCGTCGTCCATCCGTCCGTCCGTCGTCCGTCCGTCCATCCGTCGTCCGTCCGTCTGTCGTCCACAATTCACATTTTCGACTTCTTCTCAAAAACCGTCAGCCAGATTCACTTCAAACTTGGTGGAGATATGCCTTGGGTGGGTCTCTACCAAGTTTGTTCAAATGGTAATGGTCCAGTGATTTTTGGATTTTTAATGAATTTTTTTCGTCTTTTTTGGGTAAATCTTAAAAAATCTTCTTCTCCAAAACCACTCACCCAATTGCTTTGATCTCACACAGGAACACTCCCTGGGACTCCTAGTTCTTAATTTGTTCACCAGGTGGCGCTGCAATTTTTTCCTAATTTTTTATGAATTTTTGTGTGTTATAGCTATTTTCGACTTCTTGTCCAGAACCATCACTCAGATTAAGCTGAAACATGGTGGATATTTCCTTGTAGAAGGGTCAAACAAAGTTGTTCACTATGTGGGAATGCTGCAGATTCCTGATTTTTAACGATTTTTTCAATTCTGGTACTTATCGATCAATGCAGCTTTCCTATTGATTACTATGGAAGTCAATGAGCATTCTAATGCTAATTCACATTTTCGACTTCTTCTCCAAAACCGTCATCCAGATTTACTTCAAACTTGGTGGCAATGTACCTTGGGTGGGTGTATACCAAGTTTGTTCCAATGGTCATGTTCCAATGAATTTTTTTTTTTTTTTTTATGATTTTTTTTTTTCAAAAATCTTTACAAAAGTTTTAACATGGGAATTTCTTGTGATGGTTATAACTTAAATAATTTTGGCCAGATTTACTTCAAACTTGGTGGGGGTGTGCCTTGGGTGGATCTCTACCAAGTTTGTTTAATTGGTCACGCTCTATTGATTTTTGGAATTTTTATGAATTTGTTTTGTTTTCTGGGGGCAAACCTTAAAAACTCTTCACCTCACCCAATTGTTTTGATATTGTTCATAGACACTCACAGGGACACATAGTTCCCAATTTGTTCACCATGTGGCACTGCAATTTTTTCGAATTTTTTTTATGAATTTTTTATATGGTTTTGTTATTTTTCACTTCTCAGAACCGTCACTCAGATTAAAGTGAAATGTGATGGATATGTTCTTGTGAAAGGGTCAAGCAAAGTTGTTTACTAGGTGGCAGTGCTTTAGATTCCTGATTTTTAAGTATTTTCAACTCGGGTACTGATCGATCAATGCAGCTTTCCTCTTGATTACTATGTAAGTCAGTGGGCATTCTAGTGCTAATTCACAGGACAACTGACACAAAATTTACTGTTTACTTGATAACTTGAGATCTGTTTTGAGTTAGTACTGTGATGCTGCACATGTTAATGTTTTTGTATCAAGGTCATGCTCACACAGTACATGAATGACTTTGACCTCGTTTCTGGGGTCACAGTGCAACATACATGAATTTTATTTTTTTATTTTTTTTTTTTTTTCTCAACATCATGGGTAAATGAGCTCCCTTGCTCAGTCTTATGCTAAATTTTTGTTCCAGAGCTCATTTACCTATGTTTTTCTGCTAGGTAGACATATTCAATGGATTTACCTATGGGAAGATGCACAACTATCCGTTTACTGTGTAGTCACACAGCCAGAAGCTCCTTCAGCAGGGCTTCAGTGGAACTTTGTTTTTCCACGAACTATTCCTGTTTATGCACTCAACGACCCCTGAAGTGCACCAACAGTAACCTCAATCTTTTGAGTCCACAGTAATTCAAATTTTCATTTGGATTCAACTTTGCGTTGACAACCACTGTCACACGAAGTCCGGAGCTCCGTGTTACGTAATCACAAGCCCGTGTTTTGCGTAGCAACGGAAAAGTTGTACTCTGGTATATAAACAGACGTCACATCATTTTCCCCTCAGTCCCTGATGAGTTTCAGTCGAAACGAAACCGGTCGGACCCATCTCCACTAGCCGTTGCGACCTTCACCCGGTATCTTTAGCTCATACATGAATTTTACTCTTCATTATAACTTGAGAACTACTTGAACCTTGATGTTGCACATGTTAGTGTTCTTTTATAATGGTCAGACTTACTCAGAACATGGGTGACCTTGATCCTTTCCCAAGTTCATAGATCTGCAAGTGTGATGAATGTCAAGATCAGCTAAGCATGGGCTGTTCACACAGCCCTCTTGTTTAATGTTTTCCTGAATTCAGATTAACTTTTCCTTACTGGCTATGATTGGTGGATATTACGTAATATACACGTAGTACCTATGCATTTTTGTTTACTTAAACTGTAACTCTGGCATCAGCTGTTTTCAGGAAAATGCAAAAAAATCCTTTAGAGATTGATGAGCTGTGAAACAGTCTCATGAATTCTAAGGTAAACACATGAGTTTAATTTCCATCCCATATTAGAGCTTACCTTGATAAAGGCATAGGTCTGGGTATTGTGCTGCCCTAGCAGCAGCTGTAGCGTGACTTACTGGGCACTGCCAAACCATTAAATTGATGCCAGGCATGCTGGCACTCTTATCAAAATACATTTTAGGATATATCTAAACATACAATTATCATCTTAGTTCTGTAGTAATGTGTGTCAAGTCAGTGAGTGACATAGGATGAGTCATGCTAGACATTTGATATTTATTTAGATCTCAGTGATGCAGAAAGAGCTTCAGGAGTTACAGCCAATGTTAATAAAGACAAGTAAAGAGACGGCAGACCTAATTGTGATCATTGAGCAGGAGACCAAAGAAGTGGAATCGGTAAAGATGACTGTGGAAGCAGACGAAGCTGTAGCCAACAAGGCAGCCATGGAAGCAAAGGCCATTAAGGTACACTTGTCATGTAACACTGCCAGCTGACAGCAATTGTATAGCCTGCAATCGTGGGTGCTCTGGGGTTCATGTCGGATGCCCATGTGATGCAGTACAATTGGCAAGTCATTCCTGCATTGGAATTGTTGTACATAAAATATGGAGTCTGCTCTAGGTTTCCTCCCAAATGTGACATAGCTCTTAAGGGTTTAATATGTAGATTGGGTATAAAATTCATCATAGAGAGTACATGTAGACAGTTAACAAAATGGTTAGTTTGGTTTTGAATGAAAAAGTGGATACAAAATTAGTGACAGGATACTGTGGCAGTTGTATACTTCAGGAGAACTATCTTCAATTTCTGTCAAGAGAAAAAATAATGCCACAGTGACATGTTTGAAAATACACAAGTAAATTTTCACAGTACTATTTTTGGAATGGAATGCAACTTTATCTTGCAGAATGGATATCCAAAATTATTGTAGTCATTTGACAGATATAGTGACTGCAAAAGTTGTACTTATTTGATCTGAATTGTTTTAATGGCTCCTATGGCAAGCTGTTTTAACATCTTATCATTTTATGGATATCCATAAAGATTATTGTTAATATGAATAAATACATGTAATTCTTGCCATGAATCAGGTTCCACTGTCAGCACATTGCGGGTTGCCTTAATGTCAAGGCCGACCTGTTGTTGCACCACCAATGTCAAGGCACCAGTTGCAGGTGATTCAGACCAAGTGGTCTCTGAATCCCCATGTGGTGGAAGCAATCTGGGCCCTTTGGGGTCATATTGATCTATTTGCCACCAGGGGACAATTGCAAGATTGACACCTTTGTGTCCCCGTTCCCAGACAAGTTGGCATGGGTGACAGACACCACGTCAATTTTGTGGCAGAAAATGTGGGCGTATGCTTTAATTTTCTCCAATCCCACTCTTGCAGAAGGTGTTTCAAAGATTCGGGAGAAGCAGTGCAAAGTCCTACTTGTGGGCCCATGATGGCCCAAGAGGGAATGGCCCATGGATCTACAGGATTTGAGTCTAGAGCCTCCTCCGTCACTGCCTCTTCTCCCTCAACTGCTCAAACAACCAGGATCAAACAGTTTCCACTGCAATCCTCAGCTTCTCAGGCTTCACATCTGGCTTTTACCACCAAGAGCATTTCTTAAGCCAGCTTCTCTCAGGGAGTGGCTGAAAGAGTTGCCCAGGAAAAACTTTGTCAGTCTTCTTTGAAAATTTATGACTGGAGGTGGAACAAATTTGCTTTCTGGCATGCGTCTAAGGACTTTTCACCTTGGGAGGCATCAAATGCAGCAAATTGCGGACTTTCTTTTGAGTCTGTGTGAGGAAGGGCATTTGAAGGTTTGCACAATTGAGGGTTACAAGTCGGCCATTGCAGCTACCCTTAAGACTAGGGGACAGAGTTTAGGGACAGACCCTTTCCTCTGTGGACTTTTTAATATGAGATATTTGAAGTAATATCAGTATTAGTATGTATACTTACCTCTCGACCACCATTTGCCTGGACCTCTGTGTCTGGGTCGAATGCCCATGAAATCGAGTTGAGTTCGCTCACTAGATTCTTGAAAACCTGATGGTCCCATGGCACCATCTCTAGGTTATGATGGTACTGGTGGTGACTCCCGGTGTGCATGCTCCCATATTATCCTTCAGCTTTTAAGGATTAGTCAGTTGAAGTCAGCCTCGTGGGTAGACACTATCCATTTCAGCAACATTGGACCTGGAGATCTTAAACAGGACCTAATCATGAAACTGGTAGGGGCTGGGGGGTGGTATGTGGTTCCTTAGGGCAGTGAACTCCCATGCCAAACCAACAATAGGGCCGGGACATCAGGACAAACTGCCTGATACTGTTTGAGATTAGGACAACTAGGCATGAAGGCCTACAAGGACCATTGGCCTGCATCGAATCTAAACCACAAGAGCACCATACACTAGAACATGGTGGCTGCTCTGATGGGATCCGGAAGGCTTAACGAAACAGTATGAGAACCTAAGCAAAGGAGCCTGTGATGCCTGCAAAGGTGAAATGCCCCCTAGCACTATCATGCCAGGTGGTATTGAAGGCTTGCACCTTGTGAGCTCTGGCTGAGACAAGCTGCAAGGCACCCGACCTTTCCAGCGATATCTTATAGGCCTTAAGGATTGTCTGCTTAATCCACGATGAAATCATATTTCTGCAAACTTGCTCCCTTCATGGGTTACTCAGTGGTAGAAGGAGGGCAAAGCATCATCCTCTGAGTCTGTCCCTGTGAGAAAGGTACCAGCAAAGAGCTCTCACTGGACACAGGGCTCTTTCCTCGAGAGGAGGAGCTGCCTCCAAGGCATGGCTGGTAAAACCCCTTGATGGTCGTAGCCTGATCTCGAGCCACTTGATTCTTTGCAAAGAGGCCCAAGTGATGCCTTAGAGTCACCTGGGAGTGGTCAGGCAAGCATTTGGGTCAGTTTTTAGCCATAGCATGGATCTTGCTCCTCAAGACACTCAAAGGGTCACCTTTTCAAAATGAATAAAACCAGCGGTAGGTCCCCCCGAGGCAGGATCTGTCCTGTCGCCGATCTGTTGTTGTAGAAAGATGCCATGAGTGCCAACAGATAAGGATGGCTCCTGATGCAAACATCAAAGATGTTGGCAAGGGTTGAGGATATGGCCCATCGAAAGCCCTCTACTGTTCTTGAGCTCTGCCTCAAGACTTTCCACTGAAACAACCGGAAGTCGGCAATGTCCACAAAGGGGGTGACCAAGGTGAATTCCATACTGGTACACCAGTGGGAAAACATGATCCATCGAGCCAAGTAGACAGAGAAGAAGATCAAAGCCCTCCTCTGGCAATTCTATCTGACACCAATTCAGAGAAGCCTCTGTCACAGATGTGCTGTGAGATAACTGTCAAGCATGGAGGTTGAGCACTTGAGGGTTCCTGTGGAACATGCCCGTTTGCAGCTGCAACGGTAGCTTCAACCATGCCAGTAATCAAAGCGGAGGCTCAACGTTTAATTCCAGTAGGTCTACCGAGCAATCTCTCTGGGGCCGCCAAGGGGCGACCTGGATCAGATTGCAATTGTGGGACCAAACCTAGCACAGTACCATCCAAAGGATCTAGCAGGGCAGAAAGGCGTACACCCAAAGGTTGCTCCAGTCCATGGCTAGAGTGTCCACTGCTAGGGCCTGGGGGTCCAAGACGAGCGAGATGCAAACTGGCAGTTTTGCAATCTCACGAGTCACAACAAGAGCACATATGGAGTTCCCCACCTGGCCCACCTGGCCTGAATGACCATGGGAAGGAGCGACCATTCCTTCGCTACTGGATGATCCCTTCTTGAAGGTTGGTTGGCCTTGCTGTCTCTGAATGTGCTCCAACAGGTCCTGGAAGTGGAGGAGTGCTAAGTGTATAACCTCCAGTTCTGATCAGTCTATGTGGTGGGATGTGAAGGACACAGAGCATCAAGGACAAGGAGGCTAGCAGGATGAGCCATTGTTTTGCCGAGCAGATCTTGCCAGTCTGTGAGGCTCTTAGCAGTGGCTTAAGTCTCTCCCGCCAGCCATTCAAAGGGCAACAGATGTAGGCAACCAGGACAAACTGTATGCTGAGAAGGACGAAAGTCTGCTCTGGCTGAAGATTGGATAAGATAAGTCAATCATACAGATACACATCAATGGGAACAGCTGACTGGTGAAGGTAAGCAGCAACTGTCTGCACAAACCTGGGCAACACCAGCAGTGCCGTAGCAAGGCTGAATAAAAATGCCCGGAACTGGTTAATTTGGTCCGAAATGTGAACCACAGATGTTTCCGTAAAGTCTCCATGCTTGGCTCGTGGAATAACGTGCCCCAAGATACAGGGATGCCAATCCATGGGCCGCAAGGCTGCTCTCACCAACTGGAAATACTCCATCCTGAAGGGCAAGACTTCCAGGAAGGTATTCAGCATTGACAGGTTTATGACTGACACCATCCTCTGTCACACTTGGGGACCAGGAAGTGCCAGGAAGGGCCAAAGACTCGCTAACAGCAGATTAGGCATCCCTACAGATTTGGGTGTCTTCCCTTTATCTCCCACTGCCTTGACTTATGATCCAGGCTCCTGACGCCAGGAGCCCAGGAAGTCTTCCAAGGCACCAGTGGTTCTCCGGACATACCAGACTTACATGATCCGAGCACCCAAACCTTGGAGTGGCCGAGGTTCTGGAATACCCAGATGGAAATGTGAAGGTCTCCATTCTCGAAGGCTCCTTTCAGGTACCACAGCTGCCGCAAACTGTTGGCAGGAGGGTCCCCGAGAGTCTCAATGCCAAAAGAGAGCTGACTCAAGGCAGAAGCAGCGAGCTGCTCTGCTGACAGAGTCCCCTCAGATTCGGCTGCAGTGGTGGTGGAAGCAGAAAAAGGCAGAGTATCCGACCGCAATGGCCGCTGCTGGTGGGAGGAGCTAAAGGTGTCACCCGCGCCACTGTAGGTGCCACCACTGCCGGTGCCAAAGGCCCACTGACAGCAGAAGGTGCCCCTACAGACCTGGGCATATTCCCTTTATCTGCCACTGCCTTGACTTACAATCCGAGGCATTGGTGGTTTTCTGGACCTCCCAGACTTACAATCTGATCACTTGGACTGGCCGAGGTGCTGGAGGCTTCCCATTCTTCTCAGACTTATGGTTCAAGCATCTGGACCCGAACCCTCGGACTGGCCAAGATTCCAGAATACCTGGACAGGAACCTAAAGGTACCCATTCTGGATACACAGGTTTGCATTACTTCAGCTCCAAGCACTCGGACCTGGAGGACTGAGAACTCGACAGCTTCAGTCGATGCTGGTTGGCTGGTTGGCTGACTTCTTCCAAGAAGACTCTGAAGAACAACAACCTGCAAAACCATTCTTAGATCAGATCAATAGCATCTGGGTCTGAGCAGATGTCTCCAAGACTGAGTCCCGGATTGGTGAGCAAGGATCGGCGATCCCTGCCCACATAGCATTGAATGCTCAAGCTCCCCATGAGGTGATCTCTTGCAAACTGTCTTGTGACTATAGACGAAGGGAAGAAGACAAGTGTCATCTTCCGAATTAAGACAAAACCCATATGTGTATTCAAAGAACAACCAAAGCAATGATCTTGATCCAGGGTGCCATGAAGTGGCCTCGGGAGTCCTACTTCTGTCAATTTATCCGACAAGGGGAAAGATAAGTGATCTCTAAACCACAGCACGCTAACTGTCTTCCCTTTGTCTGCGATTTAACCCGCCAAAACATCATCTTGGAAAAGAAAAGAAAAAAGCCAGTACCTACCAGTCCTGGTTCAGCTTTTCCCAGTGGCATCTGAAGGTCATATTAATCGATCCATAACTCTCGGAAGGCCTAGAAAATACACTCGGCAGATGCTTCCAACCATCAGGTTTTCAAGAACTGAAGTGAGGGAACTCAACCCAATGTTATGTGATGGGCATTTGACCGAGACACAGAGAGGTCTAGGCACCTGGTGATCGATAGGTAGCGTTACGTAATTAATAGTTTTCACAGGGATCATCAGGTAGAGTACAATCTAGTGCCTCCCTGGGATCTCTCCATAGTGCTTAGGCCTCTTACTAAGCCTCCGTTTGAGCCAAAGGACATGGCTTCAATTAAACTTAAGCTTCTTACCTTCAGGACAGTCTTCAGTCAAAGGTACTAGGCATGGGGAGATACATGCCTTAGATAGATGCCTTAGATAGATGCCTTATTAGGTCAGGTCTGCTGATGGGAGGGATGTTTTCCTAAGGCCTCATGAGGGATTTGTGTCTAAGACACAAGTGGTCCATCACCATTCAACGGCTTTGACAGGTTTTTAGGTTAAGTCACTCAGGGCAACAATATCCAGGTCTGAGCCAGATCAGGCATTTTTGCTCCATTAGAAAGCTCTGGTTCTATTTGAATAGGACAAACCTCATCAAGCGAGGTGGAAACCCTTGTTTCTCCCTCTTAGGCAGACAGTGTCCTGGACTCTGTCGCTTAACACCATCTAGGGATGGATAAAGAAAATGATTTCTTTGGCTTACCAGGTGGCCTGGACAGATGAAGAGCTGGCACATCTTCATTCTCTTCGGGCTCATGAGACTAGAGTGTTCTCTGCCTCCTGGGACATGTTACACAACACATCAGTAGAGGATATTATGGCTGCACTCCGGTGGCTCTCCCATTATACCTTTACATCCTTCTACCTGAGAGACGTGGTGGAAGTGGAGGTGTTACTGTTAGCACTCAAGTGCTTCCCAATAGCTGCTTCCAACCAGTCTTACATGTGCTTCACCCAACCCTTTTAATTCGAGAGTATTAGAGAGGGTGCACCGGGGGTCCAGGATGGTTGGTTCTGGTCCATGGCTCTCTAGTACAGAGCTTTTTGGTCTAGAATCTTTGGAGGTTCCCCCCTCCTCCAGTCTGGTGGTACATCAGCTTAAGTGACCTATGGGGTTGTACTGTGTCCTTGATTTGAAGTTTTTCAATGTAAAACTATTAGGACTCACCATAGGTCACTAGAATTCCCACCAAACATCCCTTTTTTTTTTGTTTGGTCCGTCATTAGTGTAGAAAACTGAATTGCACATGCTCCATTGTATGCTAATATTGGCTGGTGCCACCAGGAGTACTGTGCCGAGCCACAATGCCTGGGGCCCAATGTAGCAGCATGGTAACAGCACTGGACACTTGGAATGTTTATGGGGGCTCTGGCAAAGTACCTTAAGTGTGTGGAAACCAGCTTCAGTGACCTATGTTGTGTACAGTTTCTTGATAATAGTTTTACATTGAAAAACTTCATGATTACTTTAAAAAGTGGTTCATTGTATGCAGCTTCACAAGCAGAAAAATATTTGCTTTTGATTTACATGCAGAATATATGTTAGCATGACGATATAATGAATTGAAGTTGATCTGCTTAATATAGCAGTTTGTGATTTAACATGTATAATTATATTTATGAAACATGTTTGTAAAGTAAGAAGAAAAGTCTGCTATGAATGTACATTTTCTATGATGTAATGTTGATTTTTGCCTCTGCTGTCCTTCCATCTAAGTAGCCATCTGCCCATCCATCTGTCCACAATTCACATTTTCAGCTTCTTCAAAACTATCAGCCAGATTCAGTTGAAACTTGGTGGGGATGTACCTAATGTGGATCTCTATCAAATTTGTACAAATGGTCACAGTCCAATGATGTTTGGAATTTTTATGAATTTTTCAATTTTTTTTTTCTTTTTTTCTTTTTTTCTTTTTTGCAAAATCTTTAAATATCTTCTTCTCTGCAACTGCCAATTGCTTTGAAATTGTATAGGGACTCTTATGGAGATCCCTAGACTCTAATTTGTGCAAGAGGTGATACCAAATGCCAAAATAGAATGTGTGAATAATTTCAATAGCAACTGAAGAACACATTTTAATGTGTCAAGGTAAACAAGAGTTGTTTTGTTCCAGGTAATCTAATGTTAAAGAGTCATTAGATGAGACTAGTCATTTTACAACTGACATAATTCCCTATCTGCCATTTAGTCTCTTCGTATGTTTTACATATTCTTCAAATTTGCCATATGTCTGCTACGTTTGTTTTTGTAATAGTATGCTAAACCTTCCTGCTGTCTGATACATGTATTTATGACTTAACTTGTTATTTTATGATGACCATAATTGTGCTGTAATTTGCACGAAAAATTCAATAAAGAACAAGTAAAAAAAAAATGATTGTCCAAAGAAAACAGTCAACAATGGAACATTTTACACCCCACAAAGATTTCTGCTCTGACAGGTAGTGTAAACTCTCCTAGTAGAAACTCCTTGCTCTTATGACCGACAGTTGCTTGTTAACTTTTCCTCCTTTTATTCCAACTTCAGCTTTTTTGTGTGCTTAATATAGCTGACTATGTCAATGCATCAGTGGGGTGATGTAATGAAGTACAGATACAGCATATAAGCAGTCAAAGTGAAAACCGGAGAGTCAGGTAGATTTGATTGCATGAGAAGACAATGTTGGTATGTTGTAGGATGAGTGTGAGGAGAAACTTGCCATTGCGATGCCTGCCATGAATGCAGCCATTGCCGCCCTGGACACCCTCAAACAGAATGACATCTCCATTGTCAAGGCCATGCAGAACCCGCCCATGGGCATCAAACTGGTCACGGAGGCTGTCTGCATTCTCAAAGTCAGTGTCTACCAAGCTGTCTGTGAACAACTCTAATCCTGTAGTGGTGTAGTCATCTAAATGTGCTATCATTAAGACCTTGCGTCACAGCTTTTTTTTTTCTTTTTTACCATAATCATATACAGTGGATTCTCTGTATTAAGACCACCTGAGCGGCTGAAAAGATGTGGTCTTAATAGGGAATCATTTGATTAAGGATAAATGAAAATGGGGCTGTAAATTGGTAGTCTTAATATAGAAATGGTCTCTTTATGGAGGTGGTTTTGATTGGAGATTCTACTGTATTATTATTGCGTATGTACAGCATGTCAACTTAATGCAGAAATGCTGAATCACATGACAATGAGAAATAATTTTAATGATGCACAAACATTTCTGTAGTGTATTTCAGGTTTCAGCAGGAAGTACAGTCTTCATTTCAAGGATACATGCTGGATGAAAATGTAACAGTTTTGAAACTGTATATTTAATGTTAAAATTGTAAACTTTTGGCTGAGATCAAAGAACATCGTTGTCAACATTAAAAAACGAAGGTAGATTTCAGTCCGTCTGAGCAAAAGAGGGCAGTGACTAAGAGAGACAGTGTAGGAAGGAGTATCCGGGGGATTCCCCTTCCCAGGGCAGAATTTTTTTTTTAAATTACAGACTATTGTCATGCTTTTCCATTTGAAGCAAGGTAGATGGCGCTCCCATCAACATACATTTGAAAACATTTCATTACTGTTGACCACCTGCCTGCACGACAGGTCCAATATGGTAACCTCATATTGGTAGCTCCCTTGTGAACTTAACAAGGCTACAGTTCAGGGAACTGTAAGCAGCTCTTGTATGATTTTTGCTATCAAAGTTAGATTCAGCGCTGATATTGGCTGGGTGGATTTTTTGAATTAGAGTCAGAAAGGCTTGTCCATTGAAGTATATTGTGCAACAGGCTCAGATGCTAGCACATATTGCACAAGGTTTCTACAAAATACGTAAAACCTGGCAAGACCAGTGACAGGGAACCAAAACTTGAAGAGGAAGCTAGACCGGTTTCGTTTCGAGTGATACTCATCAGTGGCAGTTAGGATCACCGTGTCCTGCTGCTTTTATAGGCAGGGGTGACGTTGCTAGTTGATGTTAGGTCAACGTCATGGTGGTCGTACGTCACGACGCAGACTGAGACTACCTGTCAACTGTTGGATTTAACGAGTTGGGATGACATCTCGGAATAGGAGGACATCACGAGAGTAAGGACTGAATGATGGTTGCTGTATGCACAGAGTAAGCTCTGTGTACAAGGCCTGTTTTTTAGCCTTTAAACGGAAATGGCTTTTCATATTTAGTGGGAATAAAGGATGTTTCAGACTGATAGCACTTAGAGCTTTACGGTGTTCCTCATCGAGTATAATTATATTTTGAAACAATAATAAGACTTCTGCCCACCTGAAGAACCCAAATGGTCTTCCACAAAAGCTTTCACAGCTTCTGTTTTTGGAATTTCCCAACCCTAGATTATCAAGGGCAATGTGTCAATAAATAAACAATTTGAAGCTACTTATATTGACGCATGTACATAACTTGTGAACATGCACATTGCATCACAACTCTGGTGTGTCAATTAGTACACTTGCATTAACGAATGTCATGAGTGATGTGCATAGCACATGTGCACTCTGTGGGTCTACCAAATGAATAATGTGCATGTGCTTGTACTGGAGCAGACAGTTGGACTAGGCCTACTTTATACCATGAAGATCATTTCAGTTGATGATCACAAGGAAATAACATTCTCTACTTTAGAAGTTAGTAGGGAGAATACATCAAAATGATTTATACAGGTACAGATCCATTTACATTTTATACAGGCATAGATCCATTTACATAGTCATTGAATAAGCAAAACATATACTAAAGAGGAACGAAAAATGGTCCTCAACCTAGTGGGTTGAGACCGTCCAGTTCCAGAGAATGGAACTTGTAGATCCAGTGTCGCTCCCTTTTCCATCGAAAAATGGTGAAGGATTCCAGCGATGGGTCCTTATGGATGACTTCTAGGATTTGTGCGAATAGGATGTCGCTGGCCAAATGTCCGGCATTGACCCAATGGTGGTAAACAGGGCTTGGTTTTTGAGTCTGATGTTCCTTTCATGTTCAAGATACCTCTCGCGGATAGTTCTCTTCGTTTCTCCGATGCCAAACATGCAACAACCAGTTCACAGACGGTTCACTTTGAACCCCCCAGCCTACCACTGTACAGTTCACAACAAACCTTCCCACTAACAGCACAGCCGGTTCACCCCAGCCGTAGAGAGCACACAGATGGTTCACTGTAAACCACCATACACACCACCATCAGCTCGCATTAAACTGACCTACAACCACCGCCGGTTCACTTTGAACCTACCGTCAGAACAATATAAACGGTTCATTTTGAACCGCCAAGCATGCAACAACCAGTTCACAAAGAACCACTATGGCCCAACTCTAACGGTTCACAATAAACCACTTCCAGAGGCGGTTCACTCATCATCCCCCAGAAACCAGAACAGTTCACATTGAACCATCGCAAACACACGAGACAGTTCATATTAAACCAACCTACGGTCCAATAACTACAGTTCACACCGAACCACCCAATACCCGAACAATACGGTTCGCACAGATCCAGACTCAACGTTCCCCATCCACGTGTTGCCACCAGCCTACCCACAGTTCACATCAAACCACCCCACAGCTAGATAACGGTTCACATAGAACCGCCGACACCATTAGGCAGTCCTAGTCAACACCAAATTTTGTCGTGGGCGTCCCGATAATGCCCACGCACCCCCAAACAACCTTTGAACCCAACAATGATCATTGTCCAATGAAAACCAAGATTACACCCAAAACCAGTAACCCAATACAAGACAACCCCAGTGGCATTGGCTCACACGAGTGACGTCACAATGCACCCCTTCCAAAACCAATCAAGTTAGAAGTACACCCCGAACGCTAGGGTATATAAAGGCCTACTACCCTCCTGATTCAGTTCGACTTTGTCCTCTGACGAAGCAACACAGCTTGCCAAAGCGCTCAGGACTATCTCAGGAGCAGTTTTTCGGCAATCCGTTTTTGTTCCCATTGATAAGAAAAAAACATAGATTGTTATGTCTTTCAAGCAGCATAGAAACTATACGTGTATGTGAAGTTCAGCAAAACCACTCTTATTGACATCAGGTTAATATGTTGAAGTGATTTAATGATCAGACTCGAGACATTTTAAATTGTGAAGAATGAAGACAGACATTAATTTTTTTCAGAATACCTCCCCCCACCCCACCCCCACCCCTGCCCTGAACTTAGCCTCAGACCTTCCAGGGTCTAACATTTGTTTTCCACATCCCATCACTAGGTGCCATAGTCAAACAATGAATGATATTTCACAAAAACAAAAAAGAACAAAAATTCAGATTCCTTTCTACTGTGCAAGCAAATTAAAAGACTGACCCATTTGGCATAATATAAGCTTAAAGCAATTTTGAGGTAGGTAACTACCACAGCAGTTTCAATGCTTGTAATAAATTGGGAATATACTGTTAAGAAAAATTGTGTTCATAACATAGCAATTTGCGATAAGTAACTAACACAGCAGTTTCAATGCTTGTAGTAAATTGGGAATATACTGTTAAGAAAAATTGTTTTGATAACATGTTTTTGGCATAAATGCTAATGACTTTCATTCTTTTCTGACATGCCTAAATGCACATTTACTCAATTTAAGAAAAAAATTACTCAAAATAGGAGACATTCTTTCATTCATCAAACTGTGATCCTGATCACTTCCTGTGTTGCCAGGGCAACAGACTGATGCTTCGACCGTGATCAGGGCAGATTTATATTATATACTACATAAACATCCATAAATAACACCTTTTCCACAAAAAGAGAGCCAATGTCTAATCAATTTAGGCATCCTTTATGTTTCAAATATCTGTTAATACATTTTCTTTAGATTATTCTGTGTTTCTGTTGTTTATTTTATTGAGAAAGTACTTTTGGCCATGCTATTTACATGGATCTGCCCTGATGCAGGTGGCTCCATGTCAATAGCATGGCCAAAAGTACTTTCTCAATAAAATAAACAACAAAAAGTGCTGCTCTGTAATGCTGTGCTGACTTCTGTATCACTCAGAGTGGCTACACAGTGTCACATACATGTAATGCTGTGCTGACTTCTGTATCACTCAGAGTGGCTACACACATAATGCTGTGCCGACTTCTGTATCACTCAGAGTGGCTACACAGTGTCACATACATGTAATGCTGTGCTGACTTCTGTATCACTCAGAGTGGCTACACACATAATGCTGTGCCGACTTCTGTATCACTCAGAGTGGCTACACACATAATGCAGCCATTCTGTGGTCAAAACATAAATGTCACATAAGACAACATCTTCAGGTTTGGGTTGCTGGCAGAATGGTTCATCCTGCTGTTTTGTTGATTCAGGGTATTAAGCCAGAGAGAAAGGCTGACTCTAACGGCAAGATGGTAGAGGACTTCTGGCCTGCTGCTAAAAAGGTATTGTGATGCAATTACTGCAGTCATGACGTGATAATCAATTCATTGTATTCAAAAAGATATTTAAATATAAACATGAATAGAAATATGTTGATGACATTTTCATTACGATGTTTGTTCTTTCATAAAATTATGGTGTGACTTCAATTTTATTTTTTTAGATGCTTGGTGACCTCAAATTCTTAGAGTCACTAAAAGAATATGATAAGGATCATATTCCTGCTCCAGTCATGAAGAAAATTAGAGAACGCTACATTACCAACCCAGAATTTGTCCCAGAGATTATAAAAAATGTCTCTTCAGCCTGTGAAGGTTTGTGCAAATGGGTTCGAGCTATGGATGTTTATGATCAAGTTGCCAAGGTAAAGGAATCTTTTTGTTGACAACCCTAGTTTGAATATACAGAGAAGCTATGAAGTGTAAACTAATATTATTCTTTGAGAAATAACTGTTGTTAACTCTTTAAGTGCCAAATTTTGGCCTGAGAGAACAGCTTTTTTGGCATGCATTGGGAGCATTCACCCAATGTGTGCTGAGAAAGCTTTTGACTTGGGATATTTTCTCTGGAACTAGAGGCATGCTGGTACATGTACTTGAATGAAAGGTCTTTTTTAATGAGGAATGTGAGTCTGAGATCCTAATGATAATGCAGATTAGTTTGACTTTAGTAGATCAACCTTAGACGTGATTGGCACTGAAAGAGTTAAAACATTTTTTTTTCTTTTTGTATTTAAAGATGCGACAGATCAGGTTTCTGCATTTTAATGCATTGTCAAAGACCGTAATACATATATGCAGAAATATTTTTCAGTTCGGTTGCATAATTATGTTACTTTCTGTTGTTAGCATGATCCTATGAGCACAGAAGTAGAAGCTTATGACAGTCACTTTATGCGTCACTGATTTAGGCCTATTCCATGACATCATAATCTTGTCAATTGGTATTGAAATTCCCGGCAATAAAGATAATAAGCCTATAGATTACCATAAACAATTGGTCAGTCACACTATTCAGCCTTAGGTTATATTTACATTGTCCTATTTTGTGTTGCTGTGAACCATTTACTGTCAGTTAAATAATTGCAGCCACAGTATATTTAAAGCACTTGGGCTGATTCATCTTAAATTTGGTGCAGAGATATATTAAACATGTGAGACAAAGATTAGCTGATTAGATTTGGTGACCTATTTGGTGGTTACATGTGTTGTGACCCATTTACTGTCAACTTAACTTTATTTTCAAAGTGTCTGAATGGATTATTCCAAATTATTCCAAAAACTTGGTACTGATATTTAATCAATGATTTCTAATAAAAATAGGTGATGAGATTTTCAGGTCACTGTGACCTAGTTTTTGGTTACTCTGGCCTATTCACAGTCAAGTGACTTTAATTTGTTACTGCAATATATCTTCAAATTGCTTTGGGAGATTTTCTTTTGATTTTCTTCATCAGTTTTATTGTGGCTAGATGACATCATTAGAATCTCACTTCAGTGCAATGATTCATGGGTCACTTCGCAACAAAGGTGAATTTGTTCTAGCTGGTGGGTAATGTGGGCAGTTAGTTTATGGGTAATGTGGGCAGTTAGTTTATGGGTAATGTGGGCAGTTAGTTTATGGGTAAAGTGGGCAGGAGGAGGCATCTCAGTGATTGCTTGCAATCACTCTGGTTTTATGTACATGTATGTATAAATTTATACATATGAATTTAAAGATACCTTTAAATATTTGAAGATATCTTTAAATCCATTCTGGTATGTTTAAAACATGCACAAAATCTTGAAATTAGAGTTATGTCAAAATACTAAATAAAACCCAAAAATGGCTTACATAATATATATATACATTTGCATATTGATGTATTTTATCCTCTCAAGGCAGGATGGAAAGCTGATAACACATGTTCAATATAAAGAGAAACTTAATAAACCTAACTCTGTAAGCCCATGTACCGTTTGAACACTATCAAGTCCGATATTCTAAGAGCAAAGTCCTATTCCATACCACTCAATGAAAAACTACATAGTTCTAAATCATTATGTAGCAAATTTGTGAAAGGAACAAATCATATTCATAAGATTTGAAATTTAGAAGAAATGTTTAGGTTTTATTAGCCTTTATAAAATTGGGTCATCAGCGCGGAACCAGCGCAAGACTTGTTTCGATGCCAGTCTAATGACAGTGAATTAAGTCCTTTGTTGAGCTATCTCTGGGCCACATTTTTATGGATTTGATTCAGTACAGATCTATTTACAAGAGACATTTGTGTAGCACATGGCCCTATTTCCAAAGTTGAATTTTTCTTGCTTTTTACAAGTAAAATGCATTTAAGCATAATATGTACTCTTACAAAGTCTACGCCAGATTTTCTTTACGTTCTCCATACGGTAACTCCATGTGCGCAACATTTAAAAGTTGTATACTCACCCATAATTAGATTTGTTTGTTGGTATTTTCACCACTGTTGTTTCATTTTATTGTGACTGCCAATATGAACACCTAGTAGACCAGCATTCATTTAGCACGGTTGTAACCACTCTTGATGTACTTCAAGGTTTCCTGATGATGAGACCTTTAACTCTTTCAGTACCAAATTTTGAAATGAGTCAAAAGCTTTTCTCCACGCGCATTGGACTCAATGCATGCCAAGAAAAGCCGTTGACCTGGGATATTTTCTGTGAAACTGTGGGCATGCTGGTACTTGAATGAAAGGTCTTTTTATGAGGAATATGAATCTGGGATCCTTGTGATAATTGAAACTAGTTTGACTGAATAGATAGACTTAAGTCATGCTTGGCACTGAAAGAGTTAAAGTTGCTGCCTTGCTACAGAGTGTTTTGGTTGCTGTCAGGTTGTGGCTCCCAAGCAGAGTAGTCTGGATGCTGCCGAGAGTCAACTTGCAGAGCAGATGGGCAAACTGAGAGTGAAGCAGGCAGAACTGCAGGCCATCACAGACAAACTCAACAAACTAAATGATGACTTTGACAACAAACAAACCGAGAAACAGGTAAACAATCCTTTGTTGCAAGACCATATTCATCTTGATAAGTGCACACTCTCTAATAACTCCCCCCCCCCCATTTTTTCAAAGAAAGACTCCCAAAATGTCCCACAGTTTACAAAGGAGTGGTAGAATTCATTATGCAAGACCATATTCATCTTGATAAGTGCACACTCTCTAATAACCTCCCCCCCCCCATTTTTTCAAAGAAAGACTCCCAAAATGTCCCATAGTTTACAAAGGAGTGGTAGAATTCATTATTGTATTTGTGTCTTTTTGTCCAAAACCACTTCCTAGTAGTCATTACCCTATTCCGCAGTCCAAACTCTTTACTGTCCATAAGCTAACCTGTCCCTGTCTAACCTATATACATATATAGCAGTATTATTGTCCATATTGCACACGTACCTCTGTAAAAATTTTCCATAGGCTGTATTAGCCCAAATAAATTAAAGGGTCTTCAGCGGGTAACTACTCAACATGTTTCGGAGCCTTTTTATTACACTTAGGATCTACATTTTGTCAGCTTTTATGGATGGATTTGCTTATTAAGATGACTCTGGTTAATTTAGTTCTGTACAAAGCATCAATACATAACAGTGTTCAGTCTCCATATGTGCTCAAAGCAGCCAAGTTCACTATAAGTGCTACTTCTTGCCAAGTTCATTACAGCTAGGTGCTACTTTTATGTATGTTTTGGTAAAAAAACTTAAGTCTATAGTTAATGAAACGTCTATTTCAAAGGTTGAAAGGACCAGTTTAAAACTACCCATTGCTCTGTACAGGTGACTGGATGTCTCTAGTCTGGAGTGAAATTTATTTGTTCATATTGGTATTGGAAGATGGATTTTGCTGTTTTGGTAACTGTGAATCTCTGGATTTTGCTTTTTACCCTTCGGCCTTATCAGGCCGACGGGTATTGTCGTACCCGGCGCCGTCCGTCCATCCGTCTGTCCATCTGTCCGTCCAGCTGTCCATCTGTCCCATGGTTTTACCACCATAACTTGAGAAATTTTTGAGACAGGACTTTCAAATTGCACATGATAGTACACTCCTGTATGGCCTAATCTGTGTGCAAGCATAGTTGACCTTGACGAAATTCTTAAGGTCACACAGTGGTCACATGTGCTAAGCAACGTTACCGCTTTTACTATTGAAAGCCTGCATCTAGCAATCTAAATCTTGCACACAAGAAGCTTTATAGAGTGATCTAGAAGCCTATTGAAAATCGAGGTCATAGCTTTATATTTGACCTACTTTTTGAGGTCAAAGGTCAAGTGCACAATGGTGGTATTGGTATAAGAAAGGAAGTTTTTAAGTCAGTTACATGAAATTTTATACACACATGTATCACAACCGAAGAATGTGTCATGAATAAAAAGTAGGTCAGTAGGTCAAGTATCTGGGTCACAGTGACCTATTCATTGAAATTGTGTTTACCCACTATAACTTCAGGAGCTTTTGAGACATGACTTTCAAATTGCATATGATAGTACACCACTGCAAGCATAATTGACCTTGACCTAATTTTCAAGGTCACACACAGGTCACAAGTTTGCTGAGTGACATTATGCATCTAGAAATCTAAATCTTAAAACAAAAGAAGCAATATAGGGTGATCTAGAAGGCTATTGAAAGTCAAGGTTATACCTCTATATTTGACCTAATGTTTTTGAGGTCAAAGGTCAAGTGTACAATAGTAGTATTTGTGTAGGTAACTATACCTGATACTATGGGACACTATTCCTATTCCCTTACAGCAAAAGAGATGAAGGCGGCCGAAGAGTACTGCGTTCTTTGAACGGTATTTTTATAGCTTTGCTCTCATTGTTAGGTTGAAATTTGTGACTGTGGGTCATGTGTTTCTCAACTAATTGGGTTACCGTTTGAAAGATGTTTTTAAATAGTTGTACTTCAAAAACGACTGTTTTGAACTGATTGAAGTTTCCCCAAACCATTGTGCTCTTTGTAGTCAATGAAGACTGTTGTGGGCAGAACACTCAGTCTTAGTCCAAATTGACTTCAGTGGTCAGTGTAGCTTATGGCGACTTCAGAAAGTCAGAAGCCTCTTATTTTCATGTCAACAGAGATCTTACAGAATTTTATGGAACAAAATTTATTCATGTTGTGATGCATGAACAAAAGTGAAGTCTTTGTATTTAAAAAATTATCCATGTTGTGATTATGAATAAAAGTGAACACTTAATTTGTATTTATGTTTAGAACTTGGAGACCAACATTGAGTTGACCAAAGTGAAGATAATCAGAGCCGAAAAACTGATCAGTGGATTGGGTGGAGAGAAGGAGAGGTGGACGCAGGTAACTCCAGTGAACCAGGATACATTTTTTATACCAAGAGTCATGTCAACCATACACTTTATACATTTTTGAACTGGTGGCCAGTTTATATAATTAGCAACCTGAACTGTTTTTTCAAATGTCTACAAGAAAAAAGTTTCTATGATGCACTCCCCAAAACTAGGACCTTCCATCTTTGGATTGTGGCATTTGCCCATAACCATTCCCATTGAATAATATTTTGTTTTATGAATGTGGATATGGCCCAATGCACATGTGATACCTGGATTTGGCCATCTGATGGATGTTGCAGGTTTGAGACATGCCTGTTTTTTGTTCAAAACATCAAGGAAAAAATATTAATTATTCCTTATTTTCTTGAAACCCAGTTTTAAAGGATGGATTTTTTGTGTGCGTTTTTTCTATTTTATCTCTGAAGGTCACTTTTATCCCTTCATAAAGCAGAAATGAATTTTGTATTTTTTGAGTTAGTACTGAACCCCACATTGATGCCTCTCATGAGAGACCAGTTCTATCATAAAACCACAATTTGTCCTGCCTAATGATGGACTTTTGTGAAAGCTAGCTGGCTTTGACAAGAAGTCAGTGTACTGATCTTACAGCTTGCTATAGCTAGTTTTGACTATACCTCAGCCCACTGATTGTATAATAATTCCTTCTCTTTGTTAACATTCTTTGGTGGAAACTGTCCATATGTTTGTAGCCTGCTGTAATAGGGTAGACGTGGCTACCATTCTTAACAGGGTTACGTGTTGAAAATGCCTGAAAGAAGGAGAGAAAGATTTGGTCTGTGTGATCAGCGATAGATCATTCTTTTGTAGAACGTACAGCAGTTGAGCGACACGTATGACAACATTGTGGGAGATGTGCTGCTGTCTGCCAGTGTAGTGGCATACTTGGGCCCCTTCATCCTGGACTACCGAGTGGTCAGTATACATACTCTACCCTCTCCCTCATGCTCACATTGCCCAAAAGTACCCCCTATGTAAAGTGTCTCTTTAATAACTTTTTGTTATGTTTTCCATCACTGCAAAACTATTTTGGTGACAATTGTAGGTTTGTGCATCAGCACATTCAGGATTCAGGATTCAGGATTTTTATTTTAACCAAATTATGTGTACAAAAGAATAGTAGTTTGGTACATACAAAGTATAGAAATAAGCAAAGTAGCATTTGAAGAATAAAACAGAAGAGAGTAATCCATAATTTGGTCAGGGAGATACACATTAAGATCTTTGACAGACCGCTATCATGTGTACCACCCTGCATGCAAATGACCATAAACTATTTATCAAAAAAAAAAAAAAGTAACCATGTAACTGGTAAGACTTTTATCAAAAAGGCAGGGGAAATTCAGAGTCCAAAAATATAATCAATTTGCATTACAAGTATAGCAATTTTGAATGTTGCAAGACATTTCATACGTGTCAATAAAATATTTCTTTATGTATTGAGAAAAAACAAAATAACTATGAGTATGTACCTTCTCTTTAACAACCTCAGATGTCGCATTTAAAACATTAACAATTTCATGTCTTATACACTTTCGTGCGAACGCATGTTGAGTACGTGCTACAAATAATCCCTTTCTTCGGGTGTCATGTTCATGAACTTGGGGGGTTGGTGTAATTGGAAATTGATAAAAATAGACAGGAAGCCGGTTATTTTTATATTTGAAAAAAAATTTTAGGATTTGAACTGTATGTATATCGACTAATTTGAGTAAGTTTCTGGATTTAAAAATAGGTTCAGTGTGTGCATTGTAATTACTATGATTGACAATCGGAACAGCTTTCTTTTGAATTTTAACTAATCTTTCTAATTTGTGACCCCATACAAGAAGACCGTAGTTGAAATGTGGCAGGATTAAAGAATTATAGATGATTTGGAGAATATTTGAGGGTAGAAACTTTTTTAATTTATTCATGATGCCGATGGTCTGAGAAATTTTTGAAGCGATTTTTTGAATATGACTGTCCCAGCTTAAGTGGGTGTCTAAGGTTAGACCAAGAAACTTGTATTCATCTATATGTTCAATGCTAACATCATCAATTTTAAGTGTAGGAGTTGAGACTTGTCGTTGCGGTTGGTGAAAAATCATGAATTTAGTTTTATCTATATTAAGAGAGAGCTTGTTCATTTTAAGCCAAGTACTTATCTTGTCTAGTTCAGAGTTAATGAGCAAGGATATTTCATCATTTGGTCCAGATATACTCAGAGGGCGCACAGCAGTACATAAAGTTGTGTCATCAACATATATAATAAATTTAAATAAAGTAGAAGCTAAAGTTATGTCTTGACATAAATCAGAAAAAGCAGTGGTCCTAGAATCGAACTTTGAGGAGCGCCAGCATGGATATTTTTAGTGTCGGATTTGATATTATCAAGGACAACAAACTGTTTTCTATTACTTAAATAATTTTTCAAAAGGTCCAGGGCAGTACCTTTAATGCCATAATAGCTAAGTTTATAAAGTAGAATGTCATGGTCCAAAGTGTCGAAAGCTTTGGAAAGATCCATGAATATATTGATAGGAATTTCTCCTTTATCCATATCCAAAATTATTCTATCAATCAATTCCAGGGCAGCAAGTTCCGTAGAGTGCTCTTCACGAAAACCATACTGGCTTCTATATAACAAATGATGCAGTTTGAAATATTCGTAAATTTGGTTATACAAAATTCTTTCAAAAATCTTTGAAATTGCAGGTAAAAGAGAAATTGGTCTATAATTTACCAGCAGGGATGCATCATCCTTTTTGTAGACTGGTACCACTTTAGCGATTTTTAACAAATCTGGAAAAATACCAGTCGTAAAAGACTGGTTTATAACAGTAGTTACGGCTTTTGATACTTCGTTTTTGATCTCCTTTAATAAGATCATAGATAGTCTGTCGTGACCAGAGCTAAATTTAGGTTTGAAAGAGTCAACGGTTTTTATAACTAATTCCTCCGTAATGAGGTTGAGCACAAATTTATGTTGGACAGGGTTCTTAATATAATCTTTGAATGAGGCGTTAGCCGAGGTAGCAATTTTTGATGCTAGACAGGGTCCAATATTAGTGAAGTATGCGTTAAAGCTATTCCCTATTAAAGATTTATCAGTAATGGTCTCATTATTAATGCTAAATGAATCAGGAAAACCTCTCTTCTTTTTTAGTCGATTTAGGATATCGTTTATAGTCAACCAAGTATTTTTAATATCATTTTTATATCGTAGGAAACAAGATTTATAGTAGGTTTTTTTTGCCACTCGAATATTGTTTTTTAGGATTCTATTATAGGTATTAAAATTTATTAACCGAGTTTCATATTCCTCATTTTCATAGGGTATTTCTTTCAGATGCTTATAAAGTCTATCTCTAGTGGCTATAGAACGTATAATTCCCTGGGTAATCCATGAGCTCTTTTTGTGTTTATGTTTATGATATTTTACTGATTTTACAGGAAAATGTCGATCTAAGGCCGTAGAAATGGTTGAGTGTATGAAAGAATAAGATTCATTAGGATCTGTTTGGAGATCAGTAGAGATATGGTCATACAGATGGGCGTCTTGTAATTAGTCCCCCGCCCACTTGGTGGGGGACTATAGGTTTGCACCTCGTCCGTCCATACGTCCTTCCGTCCGTCCATCCTTCCGTCCGTCCGAAGCTTCTCCGGGCCATATTTCCAACACCATAACACCCACAGCTACCAAATTTAATGTGTTTGTACTTCCTAGGATAGAAATGTATGGTGTGCCAAAAGTAGGTCACTAGGTCAAATATCTGGGTCACAGAATACATATGTATGAAAAATCTTGTCCGGGCCATAACTTTTTTGTCCTTTTACTTAGAGTCATGAAATGTTACACAAATGTGAAGCTTAGTCTAAGAAAGTGTCATAATGCAAAACTAGGTCACTAGGTCAAATATTTGGGTCACCGATCGATATGTAAATATACAGAAACAAATTTTGTCCGGCACATATCTTCCCTATATTAATGCTACCTCTTCAATTTTTTATGGTGGGTAGACCTTAGGTAGTAACTGTGCATAGGCATTGTTTTGTGTGGCTAATTACTTGCATTAATTAATTATCTAACAAAGTTCGTTAAGCAAGACAAATTTTGTCCGGGCCATATCTTCTAAACTATTAATGCTAGCCCTTTGAATTTTTTGTGGTGGATAGACCATAGGTAGTAGGTGTGCATAGGCATTGTTTTGTGTGGCTAATTACTTGCATTAATTAATTATTTAACAAAGTTCGTTAAGCAAGACAAATTTTGTCCGGGCCATATCTTCTAAACTATTAATGCTAGCCCTTTGAATTTTTTATGGTGTGTAGACCTTAGGTAGTAGGTGTGCATACGCATTGTTTTCTGTGGCTAATTACTTCCATTAATTAATTAATTAACGAAGTTCATTAAGCAAGCTCAAGATACAATACAAATTTTGTCTGGGCCATATCTTCTAAATTATTGATGCCAGCCCTTTGATTTTTTTTTATGGTGGGTAGACCTTAGAGGGGATATGGTAATGGGCACCGTCCGTGTGTACGTCCGTCCGTCAAATATTTGGGTCACAGTAATACATAAATGTACAGTATTTTCATGTCCTTACTGTAATTCTTAAAAAATGTTGACTTCTTGTTATAAAAGTTTACTGATAATGTATTGTGACCTAAAAGTGTGTCACGACGCAAAACTAGGTCACTAGGTCAAATATCTAGGTCACAGTGTAAACTCCATGTAAAACCTTGTCCATGCCATATTTCCCTTACTATAATACCTACAGCTACCAAATTTATTATTTTAATACTACCTGGGGAGTTGTTGTGTCACATGGCAAAAGTAAGTCACTAGGTCAAATATCTAGGTCACTGTGAAATCCATTCAAAATCTTGTCCGGGCCATAACTTTTTTGTCCTTTTACTTAGATTAATGAAATTTTACACCAATGTGAAGCTTAATCTAAGAATGTGCCATACTTTTAATTTTTTTTTTCATCTAGGTCACACCCCTATATAGTAGTCCATTCAACCTCGTGGGTGACGAGCGGGGGACTATGTATTGCTCTGCAATACTCATTAACTTGTTCTTTTTTTAAGTTTTGTGTGGCATCAGGTTGCCGATCCCGAACTTGAACAAATTTGGGTATTTTATCTTGTTTTATTTTAGAAGTATCTATGCATATAAAGTAGGGAAAGTGATCCGAAATTCTTGATATTATTACTCCAGAATTTGAACGAGTGATGTTGTTGTCTGTTAGTTTCATAAGAAAATTATCAATAATCGTACCCCTCCGCTGAGAAACCCTAGTGGGTAAAGTAATTTGTGGAAAGAAACTCAATGATGTAATAGTATCAAAAAAGCGACCAAACGCAGGTTTTTCGTGTATTTTTAACAGATCAATATTAAAGTCCCCAGCTATGACTACTTCATTCTTTTGTTTTTGTAAGGACTGGAGTAGAGGGATAAATTCATCAATAAATGTATCATAGTTCTCGTTTAAATCTCGTGGTGGTCTGTATATATTTCCTATAATTATTTTTTGTGCATTATCATTTATTTTTATTTCAACAAACTGACCTTCATATATATCCGACTGCTGATAAACATCTACTACTCTGAAACTATAACAATTTTGGAGATATATGGCTAGGCCTCCTCGAGCACTGCAGATTTTTCCCTGTGAGATTAGAGTATAATTGTCCAATTGTAACAAGGATGGATCAGAATCATTACTTAGCCAAGTTTCTTGTAGACAAAGAACATTAGGTAAACAACCTTGAATATCTAAGTTATGGAGAAATATTTTCAACTCATCAAATTTTGCACGTAATGATTCACAATTTAGACTGATTATAGTAAAACAGTTTCGCATATGTTTCAAGTGTAGAGTCAATTTGTCAATGTTGAAGTATGGTGACTGTTTTATTAATTTTGGTTCATAAGAATTTGGATCCTCTTCACTGTGAGGTGTGTTGGTTTCCAGTAATGTAGCCAAAGAATTTACGTCAATGCCCCCAAGGCCATCTAGGATACAATCAGAATTTGCCATACACAAATTGAAGTAAATCTACCGCGCAGTTCAACTCAAAATGTTCATACATGACGCGATTCTGCACCAATAGCATAATCCAACATCTGAGGCAAATGTGAAATAAGGCACAAATAAACATTACCTGAACATCCTTTAACTCTAGGGGCTCGGATTTTAACCTTTTCCGTAGCCCGTAAGAAAACGAAAACAAAGACAGAGAATAGATTCAAGGCTTTTAACAAGTAAAACATGTCACTTGTAGGCCCAGTCGAAATAAGGAAAAAATAAAACAAAACCAGGAGAGAAACAAACAACATAATAATAATCATAGTGAGTTAGAGTGGATTCCTCACAAAATGCGAATTCATAACAAGCAAATTAATGCAATGATGAGAAGTAACTAGGATATATAACATATTATATGGCAGAGGTGAGAAGTGCCACGCACACAATTTCAACACACACTTCAAATATATAATTTTGAGACAATTTGGAAGTAGAGCAAAAAGTAACGAAATTTCAAATGATATCAATATTTTGCCCTATTTAGAAAAATGAAAAACGAGTAATTTGTGGACAGGAAAAAATGCGAGGATTCCACAAAAGCATCACAAATTTTGCAGAATAATAGAGACTGCGTGGACCCGTAGCAGTATCCTGCAAATGAGCACATCGCTTCATACTTAGGTTTTAAAGTAATCAAATGCGTACACTGCAAAGTACATTTATGTGCACTTAATGGCACATAATATATAATAATGACTCACAATTCTTGAAGTAAAATAAAGGATCGCTTGTCCAATACAAATTTGAAAACTACAAAGAAGTCACACAAAATGTTGTTAAACATGCTGTAGACCAATAAATTTATGACATATATGAATCAAAAACATAGATGAAATTTAATACATTGATGTTATGCCGTCCACGATATAAACCTGATAATATCATGTGACACATGTGAATCGAACCCATGAGTTTGCGCATGCAAGCTATCAAGTGAAATGTTTTGCAAAACTTGGGAACAAAATACCATCTAGATTATTGATAACGCGAAATATAACACACACTAAACAGTAAACAAGCAAAAATAATAAACCAAGTAATGCAACTAAGTCATACAGATGTTATTAATATACAGTCCAATAATAACAGCCAATAGAACGGCGTTAGGCATATCAGTAACACAATGTAACAGCTCAAAACGAACTATGGCAAATTGACCATGTCGGAAATAAATAGGATCCCACGGTAATGGGTCAGCATGAGCTGTTGTGGAACCGTGACAAAAATCAGTTTAAGACATAATTGTAACGAACATAAATGAAGTTAAGTGCATTAATAATAATAATAATAATTAATAATGCATGCTGCCTTCGCAGGTATAACCTATTTTGACATGTGACACATATGACATAACCATAGTTTGCATATGAGAACTAATAAATTTTTAATTCATTTTATTACTATAATATTTTTTTATAACTTAGGAACATCAAGCTATAATGAACACAAATTGGATCAAAAAATACTCAAAGCGGCATCAAATGTTTATGAAAAAACAATAAAAACGACTCAAAAGGTTTACGGCAATCAGACCGTGAGAGTGGACACTCAATATGTCACAGTCGAGGAGACAATTTGATGATAGTCATTGGCCAAAAACAAGTTTAGAGACTTGTTGGGTATATAGATCTGGGCATTGATAAGTATTTTGAAGTCAGATTACCGTATTACACTCGTTACACTACAAGATAGAAAATAGACTTAGCATGAAATATCACCAGGGGTAAAGGGGTCAAAGGTGTCAACAAAGACTCGCTGACCTCATGCTCCAATGTCAGCAGTGAATTAAGTCGAGTTCAAACCATCACAGTGACACACACTGAAATTTCCAAAATTGAGTATTACGCGTTGGAGGGAAGAACACCTGTAAGCATCATCAATTGACTTATCAATTGACTTATAATTAATCTGGTCATGTCTTGTCACCCAAAGTCGCCTAATGCTGACACTATAATTGGGGAAAATATATGCAGGTATCATACAGTTGACTTACAATTAAGCTGGTCATGATTGTCATGTCGACCAGAGTCGCCAAATGTTCCAATGTTGACATTATAATTGACCTAAACATGCCTTATCGATCAGGTCGTCAATATTGTCCATTATCAAAAATAAAACGAGTGTGAATGATTGAAGTCTTTTGAGATTCGTCGTACTGTAGTTTGATTATTTTGGTGCGTGTATTACATGTTTGATCTTGATGTATATGGTAAACGTATTTTGATGTATGTATATTTTTCCTCGTTTTCGGGGGTTTTAATAAAGTATTATTATTATTAATAAGACAATCGCGAACAATACTGTACCTTCATTCTGAAGGAACTTGGGGGGGGGGGGATCAGTTGGCTTATAATTAAGCTGATCATGATTGTCTGGTCGACCAAAGTCGCCAAATGTTGACAATTATAATTGACCTGATCATGCCTTGTCAATCAAGTCGTCAATATTGTCCATAATGTTTACCTGTATCTTCTTGCCACGTTTTGTCTTGGCCCACACCTTGCCGTACACAAGCCATGTATTGTCGATGTCCTGGTGATTTTTTAATCGATTCAACAGTTTTTTATTAGCCGCAGTCGCATCCTCATATATGACAAAGCCTGTACCTTTAAGCTTTTTGCGATTTTGGATGATGTTCTCCGCAAAGTCGCGTCGGAAGAATTTAAGAAGAAGTGGTTGTTTGCCATTTGACTTCGGTCCAACCCTATGTGCGCAGTCAATTTCGCCAGTTGGAACGTCAAGGTTAAGGTGTTGCTTCAGAAAGTCTGATCCGATCTGTTTACTATTTTCCTCCCAGGGCTTGTCAGATACAGGTAGGCCATGGATCTGCACAGCCCATCTTCGGCCGTGTTGTTCAAGGTTATTTGCAACTATTTTTATTTCATTTATTTCGGAGCGCAAGCGGTTAACCTCACCGCGTAAATCTGAAAGTGCCTTTGTGTTGTCCTGTAGTTTAACATTGTGCTGGTCTCGGTCGAGTTCCAGTGAAACCACTCTACCCTCCAAATGTTCGAACTTTTTATCAAAGTGGTCCAATATATCCTTTTTATGAATTGCAAATTTGCTGTCCAGCACTTCACTGATTTTATCCTGTAGCTTTGTACCAAGTAATGAGTCAACAACATCGTGCACAATTTGACGCAGTGAATCGGCATTAGACTCCTGACAGGCTCCCACTTCTACAGACTGTTCTTTGGAACGTCGTGTCGGCGGCCCCATGATTGAGTGCACAGTTCAATATTCACAAAAAACGCGTCCTGTCGTTCATGAACAGCAGATCAGTGATGAAAAGGTACAGAAGACTGGTATCCAACTTGTCAACTATATAGAAGTGCCATTGCAGGACGAAAATAACATGTAAAATGTCCAAAAAAGAGCATTTTGTGAGGAACCCACAAAGCACACGTCCTCAACCACCCATGGTCACGTGATGCTTGTATGTTGCTAGTCAACAACTTTCCATGATGCTCAGGCTGGACAATGAATGAGGCCCAGCAGTGACACGGCTTATTATGTTTTTAATCAGAGTGTAAGATATGGACAAAAGGTTGAATGATGTCCATTAGGCCTGCTTTATGCAGTCATTTGTCACAGTTCACCTTGACTACCCTCTGTCATTTTCACTTGCCACTATCTGGCATGGCTTCCAAGCCTCCAACCCAAATATTTATCATCAACTCAATGCCAATAATGTGACATCATTCAGAACCTCATTCTGATACTGAAAGATTCAACCACAAACACATAGTATGAGCTCAGGCAGGTTACAACTTGTTCTAGGAGGGACATGGACATGTAATTTATCGACACTGGTCGACATTTTGACTTTTTTTCAACATTATTTCAGCATTATGTTTGGTAGACAATATGTCTTTCCGGCCTTTTGTTTATTATCTCCCGCCCACGAAGTGGGGGAGGGGATATGGTAATGGGCACCGTCCGTGTGTCCATCCGTCCTTCCGTCCGAAACAAATTTTGTCCGGCCCATATCTTCTACATTATTAATGCTACCTCTTCGAATTTTTTATGGTGGGTAGACCTTAGGTAGTGGGTGTGCATGGGCATTGTTTTCTGTGGCTAATTACTTCCATTAATTAATTAATTAATAAAGTTCATTAAGCAAGCTCAAGCTACAATACAAATTTTGTCCGGGCCATATCTTCTAAATTATTCATGCCCTTTGATTTTTTTATGGTGGGTAGACCTTAGGTAGTAGGTGTGCATAGGCATTGTTTTCTGTGGCTAATTATGTCCATTAATTAATTAATTAATTAACAAAGTTCATTAAGCAAGCTCAAGATACAATACAAATTTTGTGCGGGCCATATCTTCTAAATTATTGATGCCAGCCCTTTGATTTTTTTATGGTGGGTAAACCTTAGATAGTAGGTGTGCATAGGCATTGTTTTGTGAGGCTAATAACTTCCATTAATCAATTAATTGACAAAGTTCGTTAAGGAAGACAAATTTTGTCCGGGCCATATCTTCTAAACTATTAATCCTATCCCTTTGAATTTTTTATGGTTGCTAGACCTTAGGTAGTAGGTGTGCATAGGCATTGTTTGTGTTGCTAATTACTTTCATTAATCAATTAATAAACAAAGTTCGTTAAGCAAGCTCAAGATTTGTCCGGGCCATATTTTCTAAACTGTTCATACCAACCCTTTGAAATTTTTATGGCTGATAGACCTTAGGTAGTTGGTGTGCATAGGCACTGTTTTGCCTGGCTAATTACTTTCATTGATTAATTTATTAATAAAGTTCATTAAGCAAGCTCAAGACACAATACAATTTTGTGTGAAGCACAACTTTGCAACTAAAAGTGGTAATCCTTTAAGATTTTCACCGTTGGTAGACCAGAGGTAGGAGGTGTGCATAGGCAGAAATTTTAAGTCCTACATATTACGGAAGATGTGAATAGCACACAAACTCCTTCTGCACTGGTTCACCCTCATAAGGAGGGGGTTCAGTGGCTACTTGTTAAAAGGGGGACACATAATGCATTTAAAGGCTCTCTGTATTTATTTCCATATTGCCACCAACAGAAACCTTTCACATTTTACCAACTATAATATACCAATATACATCATGTGTATTCTCCACCATGATTACTGTGGGCGGGGGATATGGCTAGCGTCAGCGGCTACTTGTTCACCCTTATGCCCATGCATGCAATTGCCATTTTGTCAAAACAACATTGTGTCAGTCAACCTTTGGCTGTAGACCCCTCTCTACCAGAACAAGACTGACTGGCCTACACTATATGTACAGTAGTACCTGCCATATGTGACCACTTCTGTGAGAGACCACCTGGCGTTTGCGACCACATATTGTGTGACACACAAGTCAATATTCTTTGTAACTTGACCTGTGATGAAAGACCACCTGCTGTATATGACCGCTTTTGGCTGGCCGAAAGGACGGTCACATACAGCAGGTCCTATTTTATTGGTATATTTAGGTGCTTTGTGACCACAGAATGGCTGGGTCTTGAACCAGCAGCCTTGGGCACCTATCACCTATAGCCAGCCGAACAAGAGAATTGCACATACATGTACCTACATGTACATGCATCAAATCTTCATTCTCAGAAAAAATGGTTAGGTGGAGGCCAATATGTGTGAATGGCATCATTGACACAGCCCTTCTCATTGTACAGTATACATGTATTTAATTACAAGTACACACTGTACTGTATTTGGAGTTGTCCCAGATCAGGGACTAGCATGTACATATGTCCACCAGCATCAAAGGAGCACGGAAAAGATATATATTTTGTCATATGACCATAGAATGATAGATGATATGTTTAGTTTAAGGGTTGCATCAGAGAACTGGGGTTTTTATTTTGATGATTTGTGTTGTATTTATTTTGAGGACTCCTCTGTGCATAATCAACAATGTATTTATGCACCTTTCATTCCAAGCCACTCACCAAGAACACTCAGGATTCATGCAGGGACATAACCAGCGATTTGCTTGTTGCCAAGTGAAAATGACCAACACAACACAAAAATTTGGGTTGGATTGGGCCGAGGGCTGATCTTTTAATTTGGAAACTTGGTAAAACGCCCCCGGCCAGGTTTAATGACTGATATTTACAGAGAAATTGCCAAAGAAGAATAAAGTGTTGTAGAGTCAAACTTGGCAAGTGGAAGGGCTAAACCGGCCTAACAAATGTATATTTTCCAATTCCATGAGCAGAGTGGGGAGGAGGGAGGAAAAATCAAGAAATACAAACCAACGTAGCTGAAATTTACAAATTGAGCGGTAGAAAACACGTCCGTTTGCAAGTAGTGCTGATGGAAAAGAGACTGAGAAGTAAATCTGAAAATGGGACACAAAGGGTTTAGCCAATCGGAAGTGAGATGCGTGCGCATCTTTTCCGGGGGTTGTAACCTTAAGATGCGCCCTCTCCTGGAAAACTCTGTCATTGCGATGCATAAAATATGCTATCCTTGATAGCTTTATATTTATTTTCAGGACTGGTGCCTACATTAGATGCTATATTTATTGTGTGTGTATAAGACTGTGGTGTGTTGTGTTGTAGGAGTGTCTGGCAGAGTGGCACAAGATGTGTCAGGAGAAAGATATTCCTGTGTCAGACAAGTTTTCACTGTCAGCAACTCTAGGGGAACCAGTGAAGATCCGTGATTGGCAGATTGCTGGCTTGCCAGTGGACAGGTCTGTAGATGTACTAGCCTGTGATAGCATTGCTTGCTTCATGCTACATCGATCTGTCTGAACAACTGTCACACAGTGGTCTGTAGGTGATAACTCTGCCACTATGGCACTTCACATGTTCATGATGTACAGTAAACGTCCTTATAATGACGCCATTCGTACCCTGCAAAATGTGTCACACATCTGAATACGTTAGATAAATGAGTCGCATAACAAAGGAACCTAACTTTAAATCCTTGATAACCTGTGTCATTAAGTGCATGAATATGTCGGCCTTGACTTGCTGGCCAAGGTCACATGATGCAGTGAGTTTATTTGCAACAAAAGTTGAGAGCTCTTTCAGTGGGGACTTTCTTTAGTGTTGATGATGGGCCTCTATTAGCAGACAGTATGTACAAGACATTTGTTATTTCAAAGTTGATGGATAAAATTTACCAATGGTGATCTGTTCGGGAGTGATTGCTCCACAGTTATATGTATTGAATAATTTATACGAATTATGAATATAGCTGAAGTCCTTAAATATGTAATTTATTCCAAATGCATGTAAGTTTGTTTAATTTTACAAGGAATATGATTTGCTTACATTGATTTTATGTTGACTTCACAAAAGTCTATGTTATGTGTGGGTATATGTCTTTCTGTCTTTACTTTGAAGCATACAAAATTACAAATAAATGCCTACCACTTGTCAATGAGAAGTTAAAGAAATGAAATGGAAGTGCAATATATTAAAACTAAGAAAAAAAAACATGAAGCATTTTGTAATGCATGATTAAACTTTTCAATTGTTCATTTTGTCTGTCTGTTCTGCACTTAACTTGTGGAATTCTTGATGTGTCTCATGACAGTGCAAGTGAAAAGACTTCCTTTGATAATTGTTGACAGTATGAATGAGCCATTGTGTAATTAAAACAAGTTACTTGTATACTTCTGTAGTTTTTCAGTGGACAATGCTCTGATTGCAACCTCAGCCAATCGATGGCCTTTGATGATCGACCCACAAGGCCAGGCAAACAAATGGGTTAAAAACATGGAGAAGGTCAATAAACTAGAGGTGGTCAAACTGTCAGACCCCAATTACCTCCGAACAGTGGAGAATTGTCTACAGGTCAGTACTGTCACAGAATGCTTACATGTGCCAGAATCCAGCCAGGGAACACCACGGTGATTGATGTCAAACTTGGACAAATTACAATATGTAATCATTTTCATTGAACAAATTGAAGGTCACCTGTTCAGCTGTGAAGCTTGACATAGTATGTGCTTATAATTTATATGCTGGTTGTAAGGATTTGTTTCATGAGATTCTAGCACTTTATCATATGAAAGTAAGAATTTCGTCTGAAGATTGTACTTTGTACCTTTTAATTTCAGTTTGGGAACCCATGTCTGTTGGAGAATGTGGGGGAAGAACTGGATCCAATCTTGGAACCAATTCTACTCAAGCAGACTTTTAAACAGGTATGTTCTATCTAGGGTTAATGTGTTTAATAAGATACTTACACTATATAAACCATTAATTTATTCAAACAGGCACATACAAAGTATTACTTGCAAAATTGAGAAGGCTACATAAATTGCTGCATACCAGGTCCTACGTATCAATATTACATATATACATATTAAGGATCAGAATGAATGAATAGGAAGTTGAAACAATGTATAATACTTGTGTGTACGAATTGAATGTATTGTTATTGATATTCTTAAATATGATTGTAAATATTATCATTTTATTTTGATTGCCTGAGGGCCTTGGGGTAGATTAGGAAAATGCATCTGCCTTTTCCTAACCAAGTTACCCTCCTGAAGTAAAGCTTTAATATACATGTATGTTATATAATATATGTGTGTGTGTGTGTTTTGTGTGTGTGTGTGTGTGTGTGTGCCACGCGCGTGTGCACACACGCGTGCGGCAAATACAACTGAGCAATTATAAGCCAGGGTCATAACAGGGAGGCTGATAGACTAGTTTTAAAGCTTACTGCTTCTTGTCAGGAACATTACTGTTAAAAACCACTCATGGCGCCTCTTATATATACCCCAGGGTCAGCTACGTTCTATGTTAAACATGTGCTTTTGTTTGCATATGAATGTAGCTTGTTGTCAATGACAGAGTTGTCATGAATAGGATTCAAAAATGAAGATTTTTGAAGGGTGTGGGGTCCAAATATGGAAAGTCTGGGCGTTCACCCAGCTGGATCAGCTGGTGCTAAAATTAAGCTTGGTTGGATCAGAGCAGTGGGGGGGAGGGGGAGGGGCAGTTCTGATGACCTGAATAGGGACTGCAGTCAATTTGCAGTATCTAATTTTTAACACTTACGGGTCAAAATATGGGTAATATCATTGGAAAGCAAACAAAATTTTAGCATAAGATTGAGCAATATATATATATATATATATATATATATATATATAAGTTAGGTAACATTACCTTCTTGACCACCATTGCCAAGACCGAGCTCTGTGTCTGGGCAAACTGACCGACATGGTTGAATTGGGTTCACTCACTTGATTGTTTCTAAAAATCTGAAAGTCCTGTGGCACCAACTCTCGGTTCCTCTTCGACCCGGTGGTGACTCCTGGTGTACTGCCTTCCTCCTTGGGCACATTAACGGGGTGATCTTACCTGAGTTGGAGGCTCTGTGAACTTTGTTCACAAATAATTTTGGCTGAAACCTGAGATTTTCAATATGGTGTCTCAACAATCAGATCAAAGAGAGTATGAGGACAGTGCCCACCAGGCAATCTATGGCCAGAGTAGATTATTTTCCTCACATCCAGTTCCTGTGGACTTTGATTGGGAGGAATTTGATGCTTGGCAGCCAAAGTCCATCTCCGTCCTTATCTTGTTCCGACATCTCTTTGGCCAGTTTGAGGTCTTTCCTGGAGGACCTCCTGTACACTGCCCTGATCATGGAGGCAATGCAGGGCTGGATCGGCCAGGTGTCATTAATGATGTCTTCGTTGTTACTTGGATACTTACTTGGAAATTCTAGCCCTCACTTGAGGTGCCCGTCAACTCGGCCTTGAAGGCTTTTGCTGTCGTTTTGGATACAATGTCTTAAGGTAGTGAGTTCCATTTGTCCACCACTCTGTTTGGCAAAGAAGTGTTTCCTTATGTCTGTGGATGCTGGCTGCTTGTAAAGTTTCAGATGGTGCCATCAAAGTTGTTATCTGGGTTGTGAGAACAAAATTTTGCTAGAAGACTTACTTTTACCTGTAATAATTGTGTATGCATCAACTAGATCTTGCCTGTCTCTTCTATCTTTTAAGGACTCCAAATGAACCTCTTCCCTACTTAATCTGAGACACCTTTTCTGAAAATGTCTTTTTGATAATGAGGATTCCAGACTGGGCTGGCGTATTCCAGTCCCATCCTGATTATAGCTTTATAAAGAGTAATAATTATGTGTTTGTCAAAATTGGAGAAACATCTCTTTTAATAATGCCTATTTTCTGAATTGCCTTGGTGGTAATTGCTGCAATATGGCTGGCTGGCTTCAGTGAATTATGAATAATGACACCTAAATCTTTACATGATTCAACAACTTCCAGGTATTCCCCATTTAAAGAGTACAGGTACTCTGTACTATATTTCATTCTCAGTATTTGACACTTACTAGCAGTGAAATTAATTGGCCATGTTTTGGACCATGCTGAAAGAGTATTTAAATCTACCTGTAAACTTTTACAGTCAATACTAGTTTGAATTTTCTTTGGTGTCATCAGCAAAGAGTTTGGCAATACTAGTAACTGAGATTGGTAAGTGGTTAACAAAAAGTAGGAAGAGAACAGATCCTAGGATAGACCCCTGTGAGACTCCTGATACCACATCGGCCCACTGAGATATGCCAGTATGTTGCTAGCGATTGATCACCAGGTCAGGGCGGCCTGTATGCTTGAGGCGACCTGCATTTTTTTATGTGGGGATGCCTACCTCCAGGGCCTGCGGTTGCCTGACCCGATTTTTCGAAGAGTGCGAACGGAGCCACTCTTTTCCAGCACCTTGGTTGGAGGAGAGATCGTGGATGTTGTTCAGTGGACGCAGGGCTTTTGGGCCTGCTCTGCAGAGCAAACACAGACCATACTTTCTGACTGACTCTGTTCAGTCATTTTCCTCCTTGGCTGCCACTGCCCAGAAAAGGTGCCTTTCAGACCATGCCTGCTCGTCGATCTGCGTCATGTGGTCCCAGGAAAAGGGGGAAGTGATCAGAGAAGGGCAAGTGGTTTGCTAAAGCAAAGAGGTCAAGCAAGCCTCAGGGCTCCTGGCTCTTGCCTTCCCAACCCCCTGTTTTGGGGCTGCCCTGTGACATGGCTCCGGACGTCTCAGAGCGCCCTGTCGGAGGTTATCTCTCCTATCCGTCTTTTCGTTCAAAGGGAGTCCTTTACAGAGGACTCGTTTGTTTTGAATGCTCTGAGACGTGGCTATTCGTTGCCCTTCAGCAAAGTCAGGCCTCCATTGTGCCATAAACCCAAGTGATTTGCACCTCCCACCTAGGAACCTAAAGCATTGGCATTCCTAGAGACAGTGGAAAAACTTTGGAGAAAAGGTGCAATAGAGCAGTTGGTGGATCCCAGTTCACCCTCGTTCTACAGGCTACTTTTCCTTGTCCCCAAGTGGGATGTAGGTTTGCACCCAGTCATAGACCTGTCAATGCTGAACACGTACTTAAGAGGTCCCATCCTTCAAGATGGAGACACTCAGATTGTTGCGGAGGCCCTGCAGCCCCTGGAATAGACAACCTCCTTCGATCTCAAGGATGCATTCTTCCACGTGCCAATTGCGGGGACTGCATGAAAGCATATGTGGTTCGCATTTTCGGGCCAGGTCAACCAGTTCAACATGTTTCCTCTGGACTTGCCACGGCACATCTGGTGTTCACCTGGTTCATACAGGCAGTTGCTTCACACCTTCACCAGAGTGTCGTTCACATTCATGTGTACCTGGACCATTGGTTTATCCTAGATTTGCAGCATTTCACACAGACAGTTCTTGAGCTTTGCTGGTGCTTAGGCCTGATTGTGAATCTCAAAAAGTCCAGCCTAATGCCGGAGCAGATCTCTGTTTTTCTCAGGATCCAGTTTGATCTGGTCGCCTTCATCTGTCGTCCTTCAGAAGACAGGTGGGAGAGACTTTAGTTGATGGTCAAGTTGTTTTTGACTCACGAGTTTCGTTCAGCCCAACAGTGGCAAGCCCTCTTAGGCTCCCTGTCTTCAATGGACTCCCAGGTCTCCCTTCATCGCCTTCACCATCATCCCTTGCAGCAGGCCCTTCGGGACAGATGGGTGAGGGACCATGGTTACCAAGCCCTGGTATTGGTCCTCTCCGAGGATCGCCACCACCTCCTCTGGTGGACCATTCGGGAGAACGTCATGTCACGACAGACGTCACCCTTTCAGGTGCAACTCACCACATACATGGACTCTTTGTAGCCTTGTTGCCTAAAAAGCGTAATTTACACACAATTTAGCGTAAACGGGTACAATGTTCAGACTTAAAAATTCTTGTATAATTGCAATACTGATACTCAGAAGATAGGCCTAAATCGAGATATCCAACTCCAATACACAATTGACCAGTATTGTAACATGAAAAAGCTGCCCCTGTAACTCTCATTTTAACTCAGTATTTTGAAAGAATGGACATGGATTGTTCTGAACCAGAACTGACTTTCATATCGGATTCCTCTTTGCGACACCATTCGATTAACTGGTTTTAACATTTGTTGAATCTATCATGTGAATTAAAGCTTTCATATGTATATTAGAGATGAATACCAAAACCCCTGGTTAGCAAAGATTATAAACATAGGCCCATTTTTTTTGCTTTAAGATGAAAAGTTGGCAAAATATATGTACATGTAACCAGTGATATTGGCAGGGTAAACAGCGTCAGTGTCAATCTTTTATGGAACGTTTGTCAGTCGCGTGTTGGTGAAGAAAGACTGCACCAGTAATCATGCTAGTAGAACATGAAGTTTATAAAGCATGGCGGACATACATTATGGAAGGTTCCTGTTCTCGTTCCGTTTATCATTTAACTTGCCTCATTTGCGTTATCTTTTCGCTTGTTTCATTCCTGCTTGTGTTTTGTTCCATGCGCGTGTCGTTTACGTTTTCTTTTCATTTGGCATTAGTACTAGTGTCGTTGAGCATGCGTGCTCGTTTAGTGTTCGTTACGTTTTCAGCAAACTTCGTTTGTAATGTTTTGCTCGGGTGGTACTGTGTGTCATCCTCGGCGTTTTGATGAGGTAGAAGCCTTTAGGTGGGCACACCATAAGTATTGGGCAGTCATCCTTGGCATTCTGCACCAGAGTGGTTGGACCCAACTATAAAAAGGACTCTGCCTTGTGGAACTTCATACTCTACTAGCTGCCCGGGGCCCTCCAGTTTTCAAGACTCAACAGTCTTGCTAGATCTGTAAGACCAGAGGATTAGAAATGGGCAGGGTCCACCCACGTGGTGGACAGCTACCAGGCTGGTGATCATTTTCCCAGGGGGGCCCAGTGCCGTCCCATGCTGATCGGTAAGAAGGGTTTCCAGTCTTAGGCTGGGATTCTGCTGTTGGCGGCCTCAAGTCCACATACATTTCAGGTTTTCCCTTCAGACCTGGCCTCCTCATCCAGACCAATGGTTATTAATTAGTGAAAGGCAAACCTTTTTATAACACTTTCCAAACCATTTCAAAACCATTTCCTCTTATTGCATTAAAACACTTTTAAAGTTTTCTCTAATGGTTAACAACCATTCCACACACTTTCTCAACCTTATTGATGAACATGTTGAAATGGTTTGCAACCGTTTCAAGCATTTGAAACCCTTTGTCAACCTTTTACAAACCCTTTGTCAACCTTTTGCAACCTTTTATAACCCTTATAAACCCCAGCACAACACTTTGCAACACAAAAAATGCATTTGGCTGTTAATTTCTAGCCGGGCTTAACTGTATATGAAGACAGATTTGGCCTTTTTCTATTCAAAATGATTGATAGGAGCATGATTTTTTTGTTAAGATAATAAATAAACCACAGCTTTACAGTTGATGGAGTGTATGTGGACTGTTAGTTGATGAATATACTGGACATTGATAGTCTTAACAGTTTGGTTTGTCAGACTTCTTTGTTGTACAAAGGTACATATGATACACTGTACATGCAGGTAAAATGTGTTTAATGATATATACTCTTAATACACATTTGTAACTTTCATGCTTTTGCACATGTGTTTCAGAACAATATGGATTATATTCGAGTTGGAGACCACATTGTGGAATTCAGCAAGGACTTCCAGTTCTACATAACCACCAGCCTGCGTAATCCACATTATCTGCCTGAAGTTTCTGTCAAGGTGAAGTTTTAGTGCACCTCAATTGTACACCTGTACAAGGCTGTCCATCTGTCATATTGTCACCAAAAATTGTGACAACAAAATTTGTTTAATTTGCTACAATAATTTGATAAGTAGATATACTTTCACCTTTCTTTTTACTTGATTTCATTGTCGCATCTAACTGTTTCAGCTGAAAAGGTGTGCAAGTGTCTGAATTTTTTTTTTTTTTCAGGAAAGTGAAGTCATACCTTTGCTTCGTCTTTCTAATTCTGAAAATTGTTGCCATATTTCATTTGAAGCCCTTATTTTCCTCACATTTCATGAACTTCATGGGGCTTTGCATCTCAGGGCCTCAACCTGGGCACTGCCCCTCGACCCTGCTGGGGCCTAGACGGCCCCCATATCAACGGCCAAAAATACAATTTGTTGCAGACATTTTAAATTTCTTGCATGCATTTGTTACTTTGGACAGCCCTGTATATGACAGGCCTGCAATGAGGGGCCATTCATTATTTCTACAAACATACATGTACATCATAGACACAGGGAGGGTGGGGTGGGAATGGTGGGGGGGGGCACCTATAAATTATCTGTCCAAATTTTAAAACTATCAATATGTGGGTTTTAATCAGCATTTTGAAAGTGACAAGCCTGTAATGAGGGGCCATTCATTATTTCTGCAAACATACATCATAGAGACAGGTAGGGTGGGCTGGGAATGGTAGGGGTGGGGGGCACCTATAAATTATCTGTCCAAATTGTAAAACTGTATTAATATCTGGCTTCCAATCAGCATTTTGAAGATGAAAATTTTTAGGAGGTTTTAGCGCACATGTAAATGAGTACCCTCAGTATCCTCGTGGAAAAAAGTGACAACCTTGAATATCCCATTTACCATGCATGTTTACTGCAAAATGCTGTCAAATGGAAACAAATGCAGGCATCCAGCACAAGTCCTTGTGGCCTCTGTGGCAATATCCATGTACATTGTTATTAGTATGGTATACAGTCTAATGCAGAAAAAGCATGCAATATGCATAAAAACCTTCTTCCCAATTGAATAATAAAGTATGTTTAAACCAATCAATATGTCTAAAAACTGTCACAAACTATACATTTTCGGAAAGCTAACAAACTACTGATCTCTCACAGTCCTGTGTGTTTGTTGTCCTATGTTTATACAGCAATCATACCAAGTGCCTTCCTCTTTTTTTTTTCAAAGAACCTTGAAGAAACTTGGATTCAACTTTTTTGTTGTCTGATGTAAAGACATTAAATTTGTGGTAAACTGTTTGTAAGTAGGTAAACTGAAAAAGCATGTCTCAGATTTTCAATAACAAGTGTAGTTTTGTCAGGAGAGTATTAAAGTCAAAGTCTGGTCCCTTTGATGTATTGAGTGAGTGACATCGATGCAACCCCAAACATGAATAGCACCATAACAAAACATAAATCACACAAAATGAGACACACTTTTTCAGTGTACATTGCTACGAACTGTCCCAAATTACTCAATTAGTCACATATTCATAATGATAAATATTTCTTGTTATTTTGGAGTGGGATGTTGTCAAATATTCTGTCATAAATCTCTTGTTAAAGGCTGCTGTAATTTTACTGCCATGTTTACAGGGATACTTATGAATAGGAGATACCACGCATTAGCGGTATATATTCTGAAAGCCTGCATTATAAATTCCGACCGTGTAGGGGGAGGGATTTATAATACAGGGTTTCAGAATACATCTCAATAACAAGTGGTATCTACAATTTAAACCATGCCTATTTTGTCACTGGCACAATTTTATAGTTGGAAACCCTTTTCTCCACCTTAATCCAAGAAACCAGATAGAACTAATTGTTGACCTGCCTGTGCACCCACGTGCCAGGTCTTCCTCGGCACAATCCACGGAGCACCATAAGATACAAAAAGTGCCTAAATGACCAGGTCAGTGGATGGTGTAGAGGTTAGAGCAGTCATTTCAAAAATCAGTGCGGGCTTGAATCCTGCTGGCGCGTTACTGATATTTTTTTTTTTTTTTGAAATAGAGCAGAGAGAATACTAGTTCTCCATGGCAAAATTCGAAGTCCAACATTCTGGTCACAGAAAGTAGTTCTCATACGAGAGATGTCCACAGGGATTAAACTGGAAAAACTGCAGAAGAAATCCCTGACAGTGACAAAAGAGGCATGGTTTAATAATGACAGAGACCTCTAGAAGATAATAAAAGAAGAAATGGTGGTTTAAGGGGAGGGGAGCCCCCCCCCCCCCCACAAGATTTAGAAAAACTAGATAAAAGAAAATAACAAAGGAGGATTTGGGGGGCAGAGCCCCCCCCCCCCACACACACACACATGATAATGAAATAACCCGGGACTAGTTCTAAAGTATCTCCCAGGACTACCAGTGTGAGTTTGACACAATGTACAAAGAGGATTTCAAGAACAGCATCACAAACATGTAACAGCAGGTAATCCTAACATCATAAAGGACAAACATTTGAGGCTGATGTTTGGCAGGGGCACAAATCACCGAGACAGAAAAATAGTATAAACTTCACTAAAGCTAAAGCAGTCATAAAACAAGGAAGGGATGAAGATATAGTTGTTCCCCTCTAATACTGCCTCCCTCAAAAGAGGCCACCCTCTCTACAAATGCCACTTTCCCATGTCACAAAAGCTGTATTTCCATTGTATTGTCCCTCTCAAGAGCGGCCACCCTCTAATGTGGCCACTTTTTGCTTGTATTTGGGGTTGCCTTATTAGAGGGGGGCACCGTGTAAAGAAATGGAGTAACAGGCACAAACAAAAATCAATTTGACAGAATGGAGAATAGCTGTGTTAGAAAAAGTTAACACTTTCCAGTTGGAGTCTGTGTATACTCAGACGCACTTTCTGAGATCACTTTGCAGGTTATGTTGCATGAAAGAACCACAGATTTGAAGTGCACATTATCTTTAACATTTAATAATTTGGAGATTGGAAAGCCTTTGTAAATTTTGTACAGGTTTTTGAAGATGTGACAGGCACCTGTCAATATTTATACATGTGAAAGGTCATGTGGGGTGCACTGCACCATGCATGGCAGCCAGAGGCCATCAATAGTTTACAGTCCATGAAGTGCTTGTGAATTATTAATTTCAGAGCTAAAATGGTATAAATTGTCAGAAAGAATTGTCAATTTACATTTTTTTTCTAAGTTCATCTACCTCATGACTACATACTCATGAAAAGCGCAATTCATGAGTCGATGGCTCCCAATTGCAAACTACTATGTTTTGAGAGTTAAGCTATTGGTACATACATCTTCTCCTCATTAAAAGACCTGGTACGTCTTCCAATTTCTTTAAAAACCTGGCATATCGGTGCTCAGGTCTATTTATTTCCTCTTGCCTAGCAACAGGCCAGATTCACGTGGAAGGGGCCACAAGAACCAATTGCACTCTCCCTTTCACGTCAAAGCTCTTCAATGTTAGAAAACACTGACATATACGTTGCTAATGTGAATGTTTACCCTGGTATATGAGCACGAAGCGGGGGCCGTTAACTTCAGTCTCTGATGAGTTGCCTTTGCATCAAAACCGGTCAGACTTTAGTCTCCTTGGTAGATTGAATCGTTGTTTCATTTGGTATTGCCCAGTCATATTTGCTCAGTTTACACATTTGCTGCATGTTTGGACATTTCAGGTATGTTTTGAGTTGATAATAACATTTTATAGTCAAATGATGCTAAGATGTGCTAACATTAAAAAAAAAGCCAAAATCCAAGATAGCAGTCATGTCACGTTACCTCAGGTGACCTTAAGATAATTTTGGCAATGCATATTCTGAGTCTATTTGCAGCTTTCCTGCAGCAGAAATTTCTCACTCGCAAACTTTCTAAATATGCTCATGGATGGGCTTTTAATTGAAATTTGCTAAAGTCATGGAGCTATGTAGATTGCAGTAATTGGCCAACTGATCAAATAAGCTGACCAACATGGTTGCCATGGCAACTGTCCAAAAATTCTATTTTTTGATACAAACAGTGTATTGCAAAGATCGAAGACGTAAATGTGTTGGTGATATTTCTTGTCAGGATCCCAGCACTAAAAAATATTTAGGAATGCAACATTGACGTTGGTGAACTATTCCATGTCGTTTAACATGGGATATTTGGAATAATATCAGTATTAATGAGATGAGTATACTTACCTCTCGACCACCATTGCCGAGACCTCTGTGTCTGGGCATGACGCCCAAGAAATTGAGATGAGAAGCTTGCTACTCACAATTGATTCTGAAAACCTAACGGTCCCGTGGCCCCATCTCTAAGTCCATGTGGAACTGATGGTGACGTCATATCATCCTTCCTCTTTTGAAGAGTAGTCAGTTGACATCAGCTGTAAGAGGAAGCGGGGTTGGTCAGGTGGGCTTCTCTGGTGGTCTAGAGGTAACAATACTCGGTAATACTGATATTACTCCAAATATCCCATATTAATTATGTAATGTTATCTCTAGACCACCATTGCCGATATACAAACGTCCTGGCAGTGGGGTAATCATTACAGGTACACTGACCTCTATAGACCAGTAGGACCGGCAGCTCAGTAGGAACCATAGGTCCGGATGAGGAGGCGACGTCTGAAGGGAAAACCTCGGGGCTACGTGGGGATGAGGCCGCCGACAGCAGAATCTGACTCAACCAGAAACCCTCCTTACCGACCCACATGGGACTGCACTGGACCTCCCGGTGCCCGCCCGCCAACATGACAACTGTCCGCCTCGTGGGTAGACGTTAGCGGTTTCAGCTCTATTGGACCTGGAGATCTAGCAGGTCCTATTCGCGAAACTGGTGGATGCGGCAGTTATGAGGTTCTGGGGGCAGTTATAAACCCGAGTCAAAGCTGGCAACAGGCCATTACTGCCAGATACTGTCCCAGGTTAGGTCTTCTAGCACGAAGCCCTATGAGGCCCAGTGAGAAATGCCCCAACCTGTAGGCCTGCATCTGATCAACCACAAGAGTGCCATAATCTGGAACACGGCTGCTCTGATGGGATCTGGACAGGCCTAACGGACCAGTATCGGAACTTATGCAAAGGAGGTTGTTATGCCCGCAAATGCATACATATCCTCCTTCAGCACTATCATGTCACGCAAGTAGTGTTCAGCGAAAGACGTAGACGATCGCCATCGGCAGGCCAGCACAATATTGACAATTGTAATGTTCTGCAGGGTGTGCCAGGAGGCATTGAAGGCTCTAACCTCGTGATCTGTGGCAGAGACAAGCTGTAAGGCCTCCGGCCTATCCAGCGAGGTCTCATAGGACTTAAGGATTGTTTGCTCAATCCAAGATGAAATTGTATTTTCTGCAAACTTCCTCCTTACATGGGTTACAAAGTGGTTGAAGGAGTGTAGACGTTCGTCCTCCGAGTCTGTTCATGCGGGAAAGGTACCAGCGAAGAGTTCTCACTGGGCACAAGGCTCTCTCCTCGAGAGGGAGAGTGGCATCCATCACATGAAGGGTAAAACCCTTAATGGCTGTGGCCAGACCTCGAACCACTTGGTTCTTTGCAAGGAAGTCCAAGTGAGGCCTCAGAGTCACCTGGGAGTGGTCAGGTGACCATTGGAGATGGTCATAAGCTAGAGCATGGATCTCGCTTCTTCTCGCTGTATCAGCCCAAACAAATTAAAGGGTCTTCAGCGGGTAACTACTCAACATGTTTCGGAGCCCATTACCCGTACATGTCTCTCTGAGTAGTGGCTCCTTCTCTAAGCTAAATATTCAACAAAGACAACCCACATAATAATGAATAAATATGAGCATGGCAAATGATGAATTAACTAAATATGCAAAGTTTTGCTTATAAATGCAGAGCTTCATTATGAAAGAAGAATACCTGTCAAACTAACCATAGTTACTAAATTTGTATAGTACAGTGTATGCCTGAAGTGGAAACAAGCTGGGGCACTATATTCAGTCACAGTGATTGTAAAATAAACAGTTGCAGCTAGACCACCTGTACAAACCAAGGGAAATCCTAACAAGGACTGCAACAATGGACATCCTGCACCAGAAATGTAAAACATACTCCATGATGACACCTACCCCTCAAACTATTAAGCTCTATTTCACTGCCAACCCTGAGTCAATGTATCAGCGTAATGTGTCAGGTTTGTGACATTTGAGAAAATACTGTCAATTTTGAGTAATTTTTTTAAAAAATCAATAAATGTGCATTTAGGTATGCCAGAAAAGAATGAAAGTCATAAGCATTTATGCCAAAAACATGTTATCAAAACAATTTTTCCTAACAGGATTTTAAGTACAATTAGGCAAACATGTAATAGCCATGGTCTCTCGTCCATCTGCCCCACAGCAACAGCTGCAGGAGAGGATGGTTGAGCAGGCCTAATGGAACCTCGGAGTCCATCGAGGACAGGGAGCCCACAGGGCGAGCCAATGTTGTGCCGAGCGGACCTTGCCAGTCAGAAAAGGCCTAAGCAGAGATTGCAGTCTGTCCCACCTGTCCTCTGAAGGACAACAGATGTAGGCTACCAGATCGAACTGGATGGCGAGGAAGACAAAGATCTGCTGTGGCTGCAGACTGGACTTGTGTAGGTTCATTATCAGGCCCAAGCATTGGCAGAGTTCCAGAACGGTCCGTGTATGGTGCTGCAAATCTAGGTGCCAAAGTGCCTTGACTAGCCAATGGTCCAGATACACGTGAATGCGAATGCCTAAGCGTTGAAGGTAGGTGCCAACCTGGTAAACACCAGCGGTGCCATGGCAAGACCGAACAGGAGCACCCTGAACTGGTATATTTGGCCCACAAATGCAAATCGCAGGAACTGCGTGAGGACACCGCGATTGGCACGTGAAAGAATGCGTCCTTGAGATCCGAGGACGTCATCCACTCCATGGGCCACTGGGCTGCTGCCACTGACTGGGGTGTCTCCATCTAAAAGGACAGGACTTCCAGATAGGTGTTTGGCATCCACAGGTCTATGACTGAGCGCCATCCTCCGTCCCACTTGGGGACGAGGAAGAGCAGGTTGTAGAAGCTGGGAGAACCTTGGTCCTCGACCGGCTCTATGGCGCACTTGCTCTGAAGCATCCAAACTGCCTTCAAGAATGTGGATACTTTTGGTTCAGAGGTGGATAGACCAAACCACTGTGGTTCTCTGCATAATGGAGGGCTGTTATCACTGAAAGGCAGCGTGTAGCCATGTCTCAGGATGTTTAGGACAAATGAATCGGCCGTGATAGACTCCCATTGCGTGCAATATGGGGTGAGGCAGCTGCCGACCAGGCGCTGCGCGGAGTCTAACATTGTGGCTGTTGGCAATCCTGAGATGTCTTCCAGGACCTAGCTGAGAGTCAGGAACTCTGAGGCTTTCCACACTTCTTCCCTCAACCAGAAGACTTGCCTTTCCCGGATCGCAGTCGGCATTCCCAGGTCGTGGCATCCCCGAAGGAGCACGAGACGAGGGGCAGGTAGACGTAGTCTGGGAAGTACCGTGCTACGGGGCTGAGGCGGCTAAAGATGACGAAGACCGAGCAGAGTCAGTCTGCACCTTGGAGAGTGCCTGCATGGTCTGCTGAGCGGGCCCGAAGGTCTTTCACCCGGTGAACCACTTCCACCATCTCTCCTCCGAACAAGGTTTCCGAGAAGAGTGGCCCCATGCGGGCTCTCCGAAATATCTGGTCAGGCAGCTTTTGACCCAAATGAAGGTTCACCCTCAGCAGACAAGGAGTGTCGCCTGGTCTAACCAGTCTCGCACGGCCTCCGTGATATGGACAGAACCCTTGAGGTCCTCCAGGAGAGACCCCAAAGTGGCCAACGACACGTCTTAGTAGGACGCCGCAAGGACGGAGCCTCGGGCATCTTCCTGCAAACGTTTGAAGGCTTCAGTGGATGCCGTAATGGTTTGCGGCTGCCAAGCATTAATCTTTTCCCAGTCTAGGTCCACCGGCACTGAACCCGACAGAAAGATCTGCTCCATCACCCCTGTCTCAGCTGGAGTCGCCCCTGCCTCAGGTAGCCAGACATCAGCGGCTCAACAGGAACCTGTGTGCCTTGAGTCTTAGCTGTGACCTGGTCGTAAAACTCAGCTACGAAAGGCAAAAAAGGGATGAGCATCCTTTGACGCGTGTCCTCCAGATCCAAGCCCCGGCACTACAGTGCAACAGTGTCGGACCTCTCCTCCACTGGCGGAACCACGGCTTGGTCAGCAACCAGGCTCTGAATAAGAGCTTTGATGTGGTCAAAGCCCTTAGCAGGCGCACCTGCCATGTCCAAGGGGTAGAGGCCAAAGCCCCTGCTGCACCTGTGGTGCTCGGCTCTCTGCCCCTGTCAGAGCGTGAATGGCATAAGCGATGAACCCTCGACCTGGGCCGAGACCTGGCATCGGACAAGTCCGACATCAGTAGTTCTTCCTCCGCCTTGGTGTCCAGGCCCGAAGACTCCTGACTTGCGAGGAGAGCACGGACACCCAAAGCCTCATCAAACAATGTATTGTCCGAAGGCAGTGGAGCGACTGTCTGTAACAGCAGGGGATCTGTCACCACGCCAGGCGAAGGGATAGCAAGAACCTCTGGAGAAGTAACCGCCTCCACCTGCTCTTCCCATGTGGGGAGAGAAAGAGAAGGCCGGGGAGACTCGTACTCTGAGATCTCTGAGGCTGCAGGCCCAGAGATCTGCAGGCCAGATTGATCTAGCTGAGGCTCCCCCAGGGCGATATCCAGGACCTCAACTGCCGCTGAATGAGTAATCTGCTGGCAGGGAGGGGGTTCCGGAGAGAGTTCAGAGAACTCGTGGGCCTGAGGTCTGAGGGAGAGCTTACTCAAGGCAGAAGCAGCGAGCTGCTCCACTGACTGAATCTGCTCAGCCTTGGTGACAGTAGCTGTGGCCAATGCGGAGGAGGCCTGGCCTCCTCACACAACCCCTGATTCTCACGGATCTCATGATCCGCCTGCCACTCCAGAGAATGAGTCAGGGTACCTGGCTCAAACCTGGGAACCAGCGGGATCGCCAACTGTTCACTCTGGGGGAAACCCACCAGAGGTGCAGAAGGGACTGCCAGTGCCACTGTTGGGAGGACAGGAGGTTCCGCCCGGGCCGGAGGGGCTGACACCGCCAGGGCCAAATGCCCAGTGGCTCCCCCTTTTTAGGTGTCTTCCTCCTAGGTCCCCTATGCCAGCCTTTTCTACCCGAGCTCTCGGATCCAGGATCTCAGGAAAGCCATGGAGGCACTGGTGCCATAGCTGGCACTCCTGGATTACGATCTGAGCGCTTGGACCCTAGCGCCTGGACAGGCCAGGAATCCCGCTGGCTTTCACTCAAGTCGCACTGGTTTGTGAGGTTGCTTGATGTCTAAGAACCGAAATCTGGACAGCTACAGTCACTGCTTGGCAGACTTCTTTGAAGCGGACTCCGAAAAAGAAACAGTCTGCTGAGAGGGGGGCAAACAGAGCACACAACATCTCAGCCTGGTGTATCATATTCTTGGACATCGCTTCCAAGGCCATGACCACCTTTGGATTGGTGCCAAGAGTAGATGTGAATGTTATGCGGGGCAAAGTCGAGAACTCCGAGGGGAGAACTCTTGCTACTTGACTTAGGACTCCGACTTCTCCTTACCTTCTCCTAAGGGGTATCAGGAGAAGAAACGTCTGTCTTAGGAGACTGCGGATGAGCCAAAGGAGGTCTATGCTCTTTCTTCCTCAGCACATGGGAAGAAGATGAAAGAGCCAAAGCAAGTCTACGTTTCTTCCCATGGGGAGTCTTTGCTGGTAAGGACTCAACAGAGTCCGACATCTTGGCCTGGCGTTTGGCACATCTTGCAACCTGCTGCCTATGCCTAGCACGATCTGACTTTCTCCTACCTTGTTCACAGAGCAGCCACTTGTCCTCCCCCCAAATCCTGGCAGTATTTGTAAGTTCGCTCACAAGAGCAAACTTGGCCCAACTGCAGGTGACAACCATAGCAGTGTGGATAGTTGTCCCAGGCTGCCGTATAGTGGTTCCTAGAATCCAACTTTTGCCCGTGATCCAATAAGGAGGAGGATGCAGAAGTAGTGGTATCTAGCCGAACACCAATGAACTGCCTCCAAAAGGAAGCAATAGCCTGGTGCACACTGCTCTCCCTCCTTCTGTGTTCTGTTTGCTAGGACGCCCTCTTGAAAATCTATGTACAAGTCAAGCAACCAACTTTGCACTTACTATTTCAGTGGTATCTGATCACAGAAATCAGCTATCTAGGTATCCGTAGATGCCCGGACTGCTGAGAAAGATTTTCCACACAAAAGAGTGTGCGAAAGCACAAAAACAGTGAGTGTGAGTGATCGTTCACAGAGCTTCACTTAAAAAGAGCAAGCCAGTAATGGTGCCTAAAAGAGGAAGGATGATATGGGGCGCATGTGCACATGACATCACCATCAGTTCCGCATGGACTGCGAGATGGCGCCATGGGACTGTCAGATTTTCAGAATCAAGTGTGAGTAGCAAGCTTCTTATCTCGATTTCTTGGGCGTCATGCCCAGACACGGAGGTGTTGGCAATGGTGGTCTAGAGGTAATGTTACGTACTGAATATGAGTTTTTTTGCAAAATATCAGAATATGAAACAATACTTTGGTTACCATGGCAACCAAGTGTTACCTGTATTATTTTCATTCTGCTTCTACTGAACATGTTAATATACAGTTATGGTAACTAGCAATACATGTATTATAGAAACACAATGAAATTGGGTCCAACAATTAGAACTTTGCCCCAATTGCCCAGAGACAGGCTACATAAGCCAATGAAATAGCCCAGACTGGAAAGTTGTAATGAGAGAATCTAACTGTTAAGAACTGGAGCACTAAAACGATGGAGAGGAACTGAAAAGATTCTTTCTTAAAAGATTCCGTGTGATGAACTGAAAGACCTAGAAACAAAATTTTGTGCTATTCCAATACACAACACAAGCAACAACATGGACATTGTATGTAAACCATATGCGATTAGTCAACTTATTAAAGAAGCAGGGAGTGTCACGTACAGAAAGATCAGGAAAGCACCAAAAAGTGCAGATTAGATCAGTTAAGGACTCACTCATTGTTGTCTTGGCACATTCGACAATATCCATCACAGGAATTGCACAAATAAACTATGATTACATGTTGAGCAAAGTGCCATCTGGTGACAAATCAGACACTAAAATCACATAAGCTTTATATGTTCAGAAGCCGTACAGGCCTCACAACTTTGAAATGAAGATGTAGGTGCAATATAGCCATGGTGCCAGCAGAGCATTAGGCCCATAAGCCTCTTGTTTTTTTATTTTTTTTGGGGGGGCGGGGGGAGCAGGGGGCAAGGGAGGAGGGAAAATATTTCAATATGAACAAATTTATATTTTGGATTAGGAAGATAATATGGGTAAAACTATATAATTAAAATATTTATTTATTTATTTGTTTATATACATATTGATTCATTTATTTGTTTGTTCATTTAGCCATGGATCAATTCAATGCTTATTCACCAGCTTAGTCTGATAATAAACATGGTATCAGTGGCTGAGCCCATGGTTAGTGATTGGGTCAGTGGCTTTGACACAGGGTAATTTATCAGTATTTATAGGACATAGATGTAATGCAATTGCATGTAAATACATTTATTGGGAAAAGCTGCAAGACTCAGTGGCACAAAGTCTCTGTTTGCTGACAAACAATGTTTATGCCCCCCCCCCCCCAAGGAGGAGGGGGCACAGAGCAAATATTTCGTCTGTGCATCCATGCATGTGTGGATGCGTCCAGACAGTTTTCATGCCATAACTGACAAAGTTTTTGACATAGGGCGTTCATATTGGGCGTGTATGTTGTCCTGCACCAGCTGTGAGACAAGTTCGAAGATGGGTGACCTTGACCCAGTTCCCAAGGTCATAGAGCCATTTTAGCCAATTTGGTTTTAATACGATAACTCAAAAAGTTTTTGAGGTAGGGCTTTCATATTGCACATGTCTGTTGTCCTGTATTAGGTCTCAGACAAGTTCAAAGATGGGTGACTGTGACCCAATTCTCGAGATCACAGAGCCATTTTTGTGGATGCAGTTTTCACACGATAAATCAAAAGTTTTTGATGTGAGGCTTTTATATTTGCACTTAATTATAGTCCTGCAAAAAGTCTGGCACGAGTTCAAAGATTTGTGATCTTGACCTAATTCGCAAGGTCACAGAGCCATTTTGGTGAGTGTGGTTCCCACGCAATAACTCAAAAGTTTTTGATATAGGGCTTTCATATTGCACTTGATTATAGTCCTGCATAAGGTTTAAAGCAACTTTGAAGATGAGTGATCTTGACCCAATTTCCAGGGTCACAGCCATTTTAGTGAATTTGGGTTTTCACGCAATGAATCGAAAAGTTTTTGACTTAGGGCTACTGCCTTTGATTATAGTCCAGCAAAAAGTGTGGGTTGAGTTGAAGATGTGTGACCTTGACCCAATTCCCAAGGTCACAGAGCCATTTTTGTGACTGGTCTTCATGTGATACTCGAAAGGTTTTAATGCAGGCCTTTCATATTGCACTTAATTATAGTCCTGCATAAAGTCTAAGGCAAGTTCAAAGTGACCTTGACCCAATTTCCAAGATCAAAGAGCCATTTTACTGAATTTAGTTTTTACACAATAACTTGAACAGTTTCTGTATAGGGCTATCTTATTGCACATGCTTATAGTCCAGCATAAGGTCTCAGACAAGTTCAAAGATGGGTGACCTTGACCAAAATCCCAAGGTCACAGAGCCATTGTTGTGAATTTGGTTTCCATGCGATAACTTGAAAAGTTTTGTGCATAGATGTTTCATATTGAATATGCTTGTAGGCCTGCATAAGGTCTCAGAGAAGTTTGAAGGTGTGTGACCTTGACCAAATTCCCAAGCCAAGGTCACAGAGTGGGGGGGAGGGGGCATAGATCTAGCAATCCCTGATTGCATTTTAATTTCAAGTAGTAAATGTGCTGGATTTTTAATTTTTGTACATTTGTCACTGAAGCCTTGGGTTTTAACCCTTCCGCCTTATGAGATCGACGGGAATAGTCGTACCCGGCGCCGTCCATCCGTCTGTCCGTCCATTCCATGGTTTTACCACCATAACTTCAGAAATTTTTGGGACAGGGACTTTCAAATTGCACATGATATTACACACCTATATGGCCTACTTTGTGTGCAAGCATAACGGACCTTGACGTAATTCTCAAGGTCACACAGTGGTCACATGTGCTAAGCAACGTTACCGCTCTAACTATTGAAAGCCTGCATCTAGCAATCTAAATCTTGCACACAAGAAGCTTCATAGACTGTTCTAGAAGCCTATCGAAAATAGAGGTCATAGCTATATATTTGACGTATTTTTTGAGGTCAAAGGTCAAGTGCACAATGGTGGTATTGGTATAAGTAAGGAAGTTTTTAAGTCAGTTACATGAAATTTTGTACACACATGTATCACAACCAAAGAATGTGTCATGAATCAAAAGTAGGTCACTAGGTCAAGTAACTGGGTCACAGTGACCTATTCATTGAAATTTTGTTTACCACTTTAACTTCAGGAGCTTTTGAGACATGACTTTCAAATTGCATATGATAGTACACCACTATAAGGCTTGCTTTGTGTGCAAGCATAATTGACCTTGACCTAATTTTCAAGGACACAAACGGGTCACAAGTTTGCTGAGTGACATTGTGCATCTAGAAATCTAAATCTTAAAAGAAAAGAAGCAACATAGAGTGATCTAGAAGGCTATTGAAAGTCAAGGTTATACCTCTATATTTGACCTAATGTTTTTGAGGTCAAAGGTCAAGTGTACAATAGTAGTATTTTGAATTTATGACAAGATCTCATTTGTGAAATTATTTGATGAGTGGCTAAATGGCCGTGATCTCTTACAATACAGGCTACCAACAGCTTTCTGATTATACACTATACCTGATACTATGGGACACTATTCCTATTCACTTACAGCAAAAGAGATTGAAGGGGGCCGAAGGGTACTGCATTTTTTGAACGGTATTTTTCAGTTAGCTTCCCTCGCCAAAGATGATCTGAATATATAATACATGATGATACGTTTGGCAGGTGACTCTCCTCAACTTCATGATCACCCCTATGGGCCTTGAGGATCAGTTGTTGGGGATTGTGGCTGCCAAGGAGAAACCAGATTTGGAGGAGAAGAAAAATGAACTTATCCTGGAGAGTGCTAAGAATAAACGTCAGCTTAAGGAGATTGAAGACAAGATCTTAGAAGTTCTGTCTACATCACAGGTGAGTCTGCATCCGAAGCAAACAAAACTCTGTGCTGCTTCAGCTGTCAATGAGTGTAAAATATATGGGGCTGGTCAAATACTGAAACATTTAACAGTTACCTGCTAAAGAGACTCACTTTGTGCTGTTGATAATAATTCTGATGCAACTTCAAGAGAAGTTTGCATGTGGCACTATCAGAATTAGGCAAAGACAGTCTGGCTGGCAAAGTCGTCATATCATTTTTGAAAAAGACTATATCAGTAACAGGGTTTTTAGCAGATACATGTCAGAACGTGTTTTGGAGCCTGTGGTACAAGTGTTATGCTATGTGGTTATTACAGGGCAACATCCTGGAGGACGAGTTTGCCATTGAGATCCTGTCATCCAGTAAAGTCTTGTCTGAGGAGATCTCCGAGAAGCAAAAGATAGCCAGCACAACTGAGGTCCAGATTGATGAAGTACGCAATGGATATAAACCTGTGAGTGTTGTCGATATCATTTCTGATGTAAATTAACGTCAAGGTAATTGTGCAGCCATCTCTTTATGAAACAAAAGTTTTCAAGCATTGATTAGAATATTGGGGGGGGGAGGGGGGCTGTTTTTATAGGGGTAAATTGTCAGAAGTTACATTTGAAGAATATCATTTATGCATTCACACCTCACTCACTCACTCCAAATACAATTAAGATTTTGGATGTGGGATTTATGTGGTCAGTGGAGGCTGGTACCCACCAAGACATTTGTATATTCTTCCTGTTTACAAAATAATTTGTCCTAAAATTTAATTATTTAGAGAATTTTTATGTTTAATGGTGGTCTTTCATCCCCTCCTCCTCCTTAACATATATTTGCATCATTTAATCCTTACTTCTTCACCTGCACCAAAAACCCAGTGGGAAAAGCGTAAGGAAGTTATAATACTAAAAAGATAAAAAAGTCACAGAGGAGATGAGGGTGGCAGTGGGCTACCTTAAGGGCCTGCCATAACTATAGTGTCAGTGTCCAGACCCGAGGTCTGAGACCCCCTTTGTGCATGCCATGGAGTGTTGAATGGCACCTATTCTATTTATAAATATTTGGCTCTTGGGTGAGGGCTTAGCTCTGCCACACTACCACCCATTGACATATGAGAGCAATCGTCCTCTACTGATGCAGGTGAGGGTTGGACCTCACTTCCACCTCTATGCTGTATGACTTGACACTACTCTCACTTAAATATGTACAATGGAGACTAATGTCCCTTGGGATTTGTGCCTACTGACACCATTGATCTAATATAAACACACCACAACTCGAAGGATCAAATAGCACTTAATGTTTCTAAACTAGCAAAACTTAAGTTCTCTAAATACTAACAATAAACAACCAACATCAATACATGGAAGAGACGGAGGAATAAGAAATTTTCAATTATAAAACCCATACATTGTTGCTTCAAATTTGACTGCAGCTTTCTGATCTTTCTGTTTGTTGACATCTTCCTTTTGGGTCACCCTTAACTCCTAGCACTCTGCTAGTATCTGGTATCGCACACAGTGTGCCACTGGGCAGTTTTCTAATCGCTTGCGCAAGACAGGACATGCTGGATAGAACGTGCCTGGGCTCTGTGAGTTTTGCGATTCAATCCTAGTGATCAACACAAAGTCGGTCAGAAATTACATGAGGTATAATTTTGTGCAATTTTTATTTCAATTTACCTCCTAATTTTTTTTTTAACATTTTTTTATGTGTTCTGGAAATGCTGCAAATTTTTTTTAGCTTCCAATTTGGATAGCAACATAATTTTAAAGGATATAGAAAGAAGTTTATGATCCAGACACATTATTCTGATCAGGGAACAGGGAGATGGGAATCTCCCTGTTGGAGATGGTCTTCTCCCATGGGTCCTCACAGAGAAGAAAACCCCTGTGCAACCCCACTAATTAACCAGTGAATATGACCTGTCATCAAACCACATGCCAACACAGTCACCTGTGATGACTGGCACAACCCAGTCCTACTGTCCAGTAAGGCTAAACGTGCTGACCCATAATTGATGACGTCACAATACAACGTAACGTCTAGATTTCCCCTAGCAACGTTACACGGCCCTATATAAAGGCCATACACACAACACAGCATTCAGTTTTGATTGAACCACTTGACTGTGGAGTTGAAAGATTTCAACTCTCTGTACTGCTGGGCATAAGACTAGAGTTATGCTCAACCTGTGGTCAATCATTACTCATTAGCCTCTGATGAGTCCAGTGAAGGACGAAACGCATCAGGCTTATTTGGCACACCGTGTATCTGTTCTTATCAACACTTGCCTAGTCTTCTCATTGCTAAATTTTTTTATGCTTTATGGGATGTCACCTTTTTTTTTTTTTTACCAACAAACACGGTCACGGGCCGCGCAACACAAGTGAGTGTGAACAGGCATGAGTCCGGGCATGGTTTTCCGTTATGTGCATATATTTTTCCCGGCCTTCGGTCATAAATTTCATTCCTCATTTGTTCTTTTATACAGATTTTTATCCTTTCAGACATTTTAATCAAATTAAAACAACAAACTTTGGATAAAAACATCATGCCGTGACGTATCTGAGACAGCGATCGACAACATCGTGTTTACGCAAATCTCAGTCAAGCTTAGCTTCGTCACGGTGCGGTGATGGAATCTGCATATTTTCCTTGCCTCGCTTATGGAATTTTCATTCCTGCCTTTATCTGTGTCTAGATCTGTTCCATCGAAGTCGTTTTGCAAAATTATGATGTCAAAATTTCGCATCGTGGTCCTATAATCTTTGCGGGAATGCGACATGTTCACCTGCACAACAAATCGAACTTGACTCAAGCACATGGCAAACAACAAGTTTGATTAGACGGCGACTTGCACGTGACCAAATCCATCCAATGAGAAACCTGGAAATGACCCAGCGCATTTATAATGAGGTTTGATTCTCATTCTGGGCTATTTTTTGGAGGGATACCTCTGGAATATTCATTTTTTAGCCAATAAGAGAGCTTGTTACATTAAGAGACCAAATTCTGAGGATTCCAGCAGGATAAAAAACAATGGCGGACAACTCAAAACGTCGTGGCGGCAAAGGGGCAAAGTTACGAAGTTTTAGCGTAAATTTGGGGAGTATAATGTAACTTAATTTTAGTATGATATTTTTAGCCTTGCTCCTGTAAATTTGAATTTCTGCACAGGCCCAGGTCCTCCTGCACTAAGGTTGCCTGGCTAAGGATCCATTGGTTTTACGTGCAGACAGTAGTGAGCAAGAGAAGTGCATAATACTAGCAAGCCAAAATATAAATACAAGCTGCAGCTTGATTGAAGATCTAAGCTTTAGCACTACATGAAACTGTGTTGAGTTAATCATACACACTGGTGCAGTTGAAGGTTGAGAAGCCTTTTTGAAAAGGATCCATACTGTGATAATCACACACTCACAGAGCTGTTAGTAATACTATTATTATAAACACTGACATTGATGTTTATGATACTTTTGTGATCATTTTGAGAAAATTGAAATGGCAAATTGCAATTGAAATTTTTGAAAGTAGAAGAAAAAAAATTGAACATGCACCAATGATGATTCATTGTCCAATCCATGATCCGATGACTACAAACATTTGCATGCACCACTACCACCATCATCTTGCAACTATGTTATTTATCACTCAGGCATGCTACAGAGGATGATTAAGGATCCAAGGGCACAATAAGACAATCAGTTCACATTCACAGACACTCACTGTCACAGAGTCAGCAGACTGCTGGTTGCTAAAGCTTACTAAGAGTTACAATATAATGAGTCAGTGAGGAGATCAGTGAATCCCTTCAGCGAATCATTATGAATTTTAAGCATAATATACAAAGATATAAAAAAAAACATGCAAGTATAGTGCCAATAAGTGACTGTCACATGCAATTAAGTTGAAATTTTGGAAAGGTTTGTGGCTCAAGATAAATTGCTACCCAAAATTAGCTGAGTGCTACACAAAATCTGTTTTGTGGAGCAAATTTGCTATACATTTCTGAAAATCTAAATAGTTCCCTGTGCACACAAAATACTTTTGAGGAATCCCATTAATAGTGACATTATTATCTCCTTCCTTGTCTCAGGGATGTATATATGTGCCTACTTGTATGTGGGGCTCATAAACCACAGCAGCTATATCCATCAACAACTTGTGTCTGCAGCTGATGGACAGCGACTGTTTTGGTGTAATGCAAACATTATTTTGGATGTGCATAAATATATATTAAAAAAAAGTATCAGTACTATTGTTATTCAGGGCTCAGTGCATCAAAACTGTCAATATCTTGTGATTATTTCCAGCTTTAGTTCAGTTGATTTTCATTTAAAGACATCTTTGGTATCTGGTCAATTAACCTGACAGAATGGACATACATTATATATTCCAATTAAACTATTTATGGACAAGAAAAAAATTTAAACTTCTGAACCTATGTGTCAAACTTTGTACAAATTGAATTAAGACATTCAAGCCTGCGTTCCAAATATGTGAAGGGGGAGGGCATGACTTAATATTTGGCATTGATGGTGACTGTTAAGTGTACAGTGTGTGAGGATACATTGCTGGTAATGGCATGCTGTACATATATTTCAGGTGGCCAGGCATGGTAGTATGTTATTCTTCACCATCTCTGACCTGGCCAACATTGACCCCATGTACCAGTATGCACTCAACTGGTTCATTAACCTGTATATCAGTGTAAGTAATAACAAAGACAATAAAGATGACTCAAATAAGCAGTAATAGCAGTTTTTGAGAAACATTACAATTTTTTTACAATTGACAGGTTGAAATAACTGTTTTGTATAATGTAACTTTTAGGATGACAAGCATGCACCGTGTAAGCTGAATTAATTGTATTTCATTCAACATGTACATTTGCGTAGAAGTCAGTATTAAGTATAATCCATTTGAAATACAGCACACGTATAAGTAAAAAGTAAATGCTTTACTTAAAGGTCTTCTTCTTATACAATGTAGTTGTGGTAAGCAAAATCTAGTCACTAATATTGTTTAAGGCTTACAACAGAATTATACAAAAGATGAGTAAGATGAAAATACATGAGCACACCCCAATTAAATAGATTATAACTTATTAAAAAATAAAATAAAAAGATAACTCAGTACACTGTGATTCTGCTTGTCATCTCCAGTCCATCCGAGACAGTGAGCCCTCCAATGAACTTGAGCAGCGAATAGAAAACCTCAATAACCACTTCACCTATAGCATCTACCAAAATGTCTGCCGCTCTCTGTTTGAGAAAGACAAGCTGCTCTTCTCTTTTCTTCTCTGCATCGGTATTCTCAAGGGCATGTAAGTCCAGCTACTTGTTTTATTTGCTAGATTTTACAAAGAGATTGATGGTCAAGTAGATCAGTAGGTATGTACTCTTCCACTGTTTAGCCTAAATTTGCAAGTGGTCATGAGAAATGTGGTAACTTGTAGCAAACACATGGTTGGCTGAGGGGTATTATGTGTTCACCTGTCGCCTCAGTGACCCAGGATCTTGGCCCAGGCAAGTGGAAAGAGTTCCTACCACTCTGACTGTGCACATTGGTTTTTGTGGAATCCTTCAGTTTCTTTCACCTTACAGTTAGATAGGAAATTATATGCCAACATCTGTCCATGGAGAGTGATTACTCTAGACTTACCCCTTTGCACAATCCTTTCACTAGTAAACTGCTTTTGACATCATATGACCAGTTTGGGCAGCAGCCAGCTGCACACAATGATGACCAGCGGCGGCTGGCTGCTGCCAAAAGCCAATAGAAGGGTTTGGGGTTAACTGGAGGTGGACGGTGGCTGGCAGCAGCAAGCTGCAGGCAGCGCCACATGGTGATGGCCTGTGGCGTGCCTCACTTAGATGCTGTCTGCCGCCAGTTGCTGCTCCTTGCCGCTGGGCTCCTCTCTATATTACATACTACATGGTGTATCATGTAAAGTATGGATCTAAAGTTGGGGATGGAAGAGGTTCCAGTAAATGTATTCATTTATTAGACTTGATAACATGACTCGTACCTCCATCAACTTGATACATGATGAACAGCTTTGTATCTCATTTAATCACATGAAAGCAACTAATTTGATCCATATTCTACATGATACACCATGTAGTACATGTATGCATTACAGAGTGGAGCCCAGCAGGAGAGAGTGGCAGAGAGCGGCGGCCGGCGGCAGATAGCATCTAAGTAAGGCCTGCCGCTGGCCATCGCCATGTGCCACTGCCTGCTGCTGGCTGCCGCTGACCTCCAGTCAACCCCAAACCCTTCTATTGGCTTTTGGCAGTAACCGGCAGTGGCCAGCATCTCTGCTGGCGTTGTGTTCTGCTGGCCGCCATTGTGCGCCATTGTGCGCCGCTGAAACTGGTCTTATGCCGCAGAAAGCAGTTTACTAGTGTTTATTTATAAAGTATAGAGCCGTGTAAAACATGGGCCTTTACTTTTCATAATGTGAAATTCTGTTGCTAGGATCAAAATGCTTGTGGTCAGTCCTCTGTAAAAATAGAATTTCATAACTGCAAGAATAAAATTTTCGTCGCTTCATTCATTGAGTGTTGAAAGGCATGTATGTCGCTTAATTAGACTGACAATGTTAAAAAGTCAGTTTGAAGGGCTTAATAATCTTTAAGATTGCCAATACACTTTACGCGTCTACATGTTTTACTTTCTGATTCAACAAGAAATAGATGTGTGAATGCCTTGGATTGAATTGTCAGCTTTAACATTAAGGGAAAAGACCACAAGCAACCATCTACAATGATACCCATAGTGTTCTTTCTTTAACAACTAGAATGCATGTATCTTGAGCATAAAGAAAAATATTGCTGTAAGACATATCTGCCTGGCAGTCCATGCTAAATGATGAAGACCTGTCTTTATCTGTGTACAGTGGCAAGGTTGATGACCGTGAGTGGCGGTTCCTGCTGACAGGAGGTGTGGCTTTAGAGAACCCCTTCCCCAACCCCGCTGCTGGTTGGCTCACTGAGAAGTCATGGGCAGAGATTGTTAGAGCCTCTGATCTTCCTGCACTTGAGGGCTTTATGGACAAATTTCGATTCAAAGTGAGTTTGTTGCTTAGTTGTGACTGACAGCAAGAATGGAATAATTTTAAGGTGGATTTTTTTTATTTGTTCTGGGTGCAAACTCAGGCATTCTGTTTTCCCTGGAGTTATTTCTTTCTTTGTTACTTTCTTTATTTCTGCTGTACGACCCTTTTCTCAGACACTGCAAAAATGACAATTTTGAAAATTGGTGGGAACAATGGATACCTGTTGTGCATGTGCACTTTACCTTGAATTGTCTTGTCAGGTTCAAAATTACGCAAATTAGAGGCAATTAAAAATATAAAAAGTTCCTTTAAACTATTGTAGAGAGACAAAAAGAAGTTATGTACATATAATGTAGGCTTGTGATACCCTCCAATGCATTGGACCTGAAATCATTGATAAATCTTTTTCTCCAAAATGAAGGTCACGGGACCACTTCAGTCTCTATTTGCAAGGTCAGCTTAGCACATGACTCTCACAGTTCTCTACGTCTTTTTTATATAAAAATCAAAATTGGGTTTCCTCAGGACTTACTTGGCCAGCTGCTTTGATATTGCATACCATGCTGCCTGTGGTCACATAGTTCACATTTTGGCCAAGAGATGGTACTGTTTTTTTTTCCCCTTTAAATCTATTTTTTGTGACAATGCTATTTTCGACTTCTTGTCCTGAAAGGCTTAACAGAGTGGTTAGAAATTCTATTTTGTGAAAGTTATAAGAATAGATTCAGATTCAGATTCATTTTATTCGACATAGAAGTGAATACATTGTATACATTTTGGTAATTGCACAAAAACATACAGGACAAAAACAAGATAGATAATAGTGAGAATGGAATTACCATACAAAAATTGTAGTCAGGATGACCCTGGTAGGGATGATAAACATCCGCTTCCGCAAGGGCCACCTAGGAAAAGTTGCCTTATATGTTGCACCCAGTTTCAGCAGAGGTCCGGTCCATTACAAAGAAAATTAAAGACAAAAAACTCCGGCATTAATATACAAGATTTCAGAAATGATTTATGAAGTGTTATTACAGACGAAGCAGTCAACAATGGAGCAAGTTTCAGAATATTGGTTTATATAATATGTTTTAACATACCTAGAGAATCCAGAGAAGGAGTGTGTGTGAATATGATGATTTAAAATAATAAAAGTGGCATATCAAACTTTTGGACCATGTGCCAGCAAGTGCTCTTAATGTACAAGTATATAGCAGCACTACAGTGCATCCGTGGCAACATTGTCCACACTGTAATACATGTATGGAATGCTTTGTTTTTACACATAAATGATCTGATGCATACTTTCAACAGATTTGTGAAGGAGATGCTGATGAAATAAGTTTATATCTTCTGACCCTGCATGTTTAGTAAAACAAATTCAAGCTTTTTTAGCTCTGCTGACCAAAGGTCGCAGGGCTTATATGACCGCTCGTCTGTCCATCCATCCGTCCGTAAACTTTTGCTCATTAGCGCGATACAGTCCACAGTTTTCAAGTTAGCCCAATATAACTTTCAGGATGTGTAGGGTGAATAAAAATCTAGGCCCCTTTTGATACTGGTGGCATCACATTATTATCCTTCGCCCACGAAGTGGGGGAGGGGATATGGTAATGGGCACCGTCCGTGTGTCTGTCCGTCCTTCCGTCCGTCCGAAACAAATTTTGTCCCGCCCATATCTTGTACATTATTACTTGCATTAAGTAATTATTAACAAAGTTCGTTAAGCAAGACAAATTTTGTCCGGGGCATATCTTCTAAACTATCAATGCTAGCCCTTTGAATTTTTTATGGTGGGTAGACCTTAGGTAGTAGGTGTGCATAGGCATTGTTTTCTGTGGCTAATTACTTCCATTAATTAATTAATTAAAAAAGTTCATTAAGCAAGCTCAAGCTACAATACAAATTTTGTCCGGGCCATATCTTCTAAACTATTAATCCTATCCCTTTGAATTTTTTATGGTTGCTATTGTGCGTTAAGCAAGCTCAAGATTTGTCCGGGCCATATTTTCTAAACTATTGATATCAACCCTTTGAAATTTTTTATGGCTAATAGACCTTAGATAGTAGGTGTGCATAGGCACTGTTTTGCGTGGCCAATTACTTTCATTGATTAATTAATTAATAAAGTTCATTAAGCAAGCTCAAGATACCTTACAGTTTTGTGTGAAGCATAACTTTGCTACTAAAAGTGGTAACCCTTCAAGATTTTCAGTGTTGGTAGACCAGAGGTAGGAGGTGTGCATAGGCAGAAATTTTTTTTGACTGATTACTTTCCTTCATTAATATATTAATTAACGAAGTTCATTAAGCAAGCTCAAGATCCCAATACAATTTTGTCTGGAGCATATCTTTGCAAATGTAAGTGATAGCTCTTTGAGATTTGCAGGGTTGGTAGACCTGAGGTAGGAAGTGTGCATAGACATACATGTTTTTTATGTGTTGGGTTTTTTTTGCAGATAACCAAGAACTCCAGGATCCTTTTCAAGTAAACTTGTTTCTTTCTCATTTCAGCCTACTTTATTTTAAGTCCTACATGTTAAGGAAGATGTGAATAGCAAACAAACCCCTTCTGCACTGGTTCACCCTCATAAGGAGGAGGGGGGGGGGGGGTCAGTGCCAACTTGTTAAAAGGGGGACACATAATGCATTTAAAGGCTCTCTGTATTTATTTCCATATTGCAACCAACAGAAACCTTTCGCATTTTACCAACTATAATATACCAATGTACATCATGTGTATTTACAACCATGATTACTGTGGGCAGGGGATATGGCTAGCGTCAGCGGCTACTTGTTATATATTATAAGGGTCAAAAAGTAAAAATCTTGTGAACACTCTAGCATCTTAAATTTTTGGCAGATCTTAACCAAATTTATTGGGATTGTGCGGGAGGTCAAAGTCTAAGTGCTAATGATACAAGTGGAACCACCTATAATTTGACTGAAATTATGAGCCAAAATGTGTTTTAAGATATAGAATTCAATATTTGGAAAAGTAATTGGATTAAACTTGCAAAATATATTTGATGTATAGACCATGGCCAAAGGTAGAATTTGATATAATATCAGTGACCTTGACCTATTTTTTGTGAGGCACCACGCCTGTAAAGTTGAAAAGGTGATTTTGTAATGGCCGAGTGTAGCTTGGACTCCAATGGCAAAGAGAATTGAGCCTTCAGATCAAAGTTGCACTTGATTGTATAATACATAAAACTGTACTTGGTGACGTACTTTTGGGTCACTGTGACCCAGTGATTGTTGAGTTTGGCACTTGTCCAAGTTTATTGTTTTTCGTCAATAACTTGAAAAGTTATTACCTGATTTGAACAAACAGACTATATATGAAAAGCTGGATGTGGGGCGCATATTTTGAACATAACAATTTTTTAATCGGAGTTAAAGGTCAAGGTCAAATGGCCAATTTGAATATAGGGGTCATCTCGTGAATGCTCTGCACCCTACAATTCTTGAGATAGGCCCATGTAACGTTTAGGAGTTATAAAGTGTATAAAAATCTTTGTCGACATCAATGTTGGTGGCACCACCCATATTATTATTGTAATATACAGGTCAAAATGTGAAAATCTTATGGCAGCAATACTGTCCACAGTTTTTAAGTTAGCCCTATATAATTTTCAGGACTTATAGGGGGTATGCAAATCTAAATTTTTATATATTGGTGGCGCCACCTACAATATTACTCAATATACGGGTCAAAATATGAAAATCTTGTGAACACTGTAGCATCTTTCATTTGTTGCAGATCTTCACCAAATTCAGTGGAATTGTGGGGGAGGTCAAAGTCTAATTTGCTAATGATATTAGTGGTGCCACCTATAATTTGATGGAAATTATGAGCCAAAATGTGTTTTAAGATATAAAATTCCATATCTCAAAAAGTAATTGGATTAGACTTGCCAAATTAATAGGATATATAGGCAGTGTCCAAAGCTAGAATTGTATATAATATCAGTGACCTTGACCTATTTTGTGAGTTCACCATGCCTGTAAAGTTAAAAGAGGTCATTTTGTGATGGCAGGGTGTAGCTTGGACTTCAATGGCAATGTCAAAGCAGCACCATGCAGGCCTATGGGCCTCTTGTATTACACAGTCTTGGAGTCCTTGATCTTCTGCCCCAAGGTAACTGAGGACATAAAGTTCAGGACTCACCTATTGTTGTCTTGGCACATGCAAGAATATTCATCACAGGAGTTGCGCAAATAAGCTATGATTACATGTGGAGCGAAGTGCCATCTGGCAGACAATTTTTACATTAAATATACGTAAGCTTTATATGTTCAGAAGCCGCTTGAGGACTCACAAATTTGAAATGAACAGGTGCATTATAATCACAATGCAAGCAGAGCATTAGGTCCATGGGCCTCTTGTTTAGCAAATGTTCTAGATTGGTTTTTATTTTGGTAACAGTGGATCCAGGCATGGGTACTTGGAAACATATATGGGAAAACCTGAAGGGGTTCCTTAAGTGTTGTTAATTTTGACATTGAGTGATTTTGAAAGGTCATACTCATATACATGTGCATGTATTGGCTTATGTCTTTAATTTGTAAGCCAGATCCTAGGCCCATGGCTACTATTTGACATTAAAAAGGAAAATGCCTCTGCAGTTTCTTTTGATGACTGTTATTGGTAAAACACTGATATAGTACATGTAAAAGGAGAAAAGTCTGCACCTGCAGAAGCAAAAGATTTCCAGTCAACAGAGTGTAGGATCAGCACGGTCCTCTTGTTCTTCAATATATGGGTTTTGTCAAACCACTTGTAGGACTTCAACCGGTCAAACTGTTGATTTTTTTTTTTTTTACATGGTAAAAGAATGAAAATTGGAAGATGATTTTGCTATATGTGGGCAATTTTTTAAAAAATATGAATTCAGCAATTCATAGCAGCTAACCAATATCCAGATGATGTGGATGTTCCTTTCTTCATTTCAGCTGAAATATTGGAAGCAGTTCTATGACTCGGCATCACCACAGACAGAGACATACCCTGAACCTTACAACGAGAACTTGACACACATACAGAAACTCATTATACTGAGGTGTCTACGACCAGATAAGGTCATTATTTGATGTGTTTGTTTCCTTGTTTGCAATTATTTTCCTGTGCTCAAGCCCAAGTTTAACTTTCCCAAATAAACAAATACAAATGTAATTGTATGTTTGTGAGATATTTTGTTCAAACTTGGACCCACGGACCATTTTAAGGATGAGCATCTGGTTCAGTGCTATACTGAGGGTGCTTTAAAGATTCTATCACAAAACAATTAATATGGATTAAATTAGCTCCTGACGAGTTACATCAGTAACGAAACCGGTCAACTACTTTTGGCAATCAATTGGAATAGTGGGTTACAGCATTCGGTCTTGCCCAGCTTTAGTCGCTTATGGATTAATATAGGGCTTGGCCTTCTTCCCAATTGACTTAATAAAGTATGTTTAAACCTATCAATATGTGTAAAAACTGCCACAAACCATACATTTTTGGAAAGCTAACAAACTATTGATTTGTTTTCTCCCACTGTCCTGTGTGTTTGTTGCCCTATGTTTATACAGCAATCGTACCAAGTGCTGTCCTCTTTTTCAAAGAACTTTGAAGAAACTTGGATTCAACTTTTTTGTTTTCTGATGTAAAGACATAAAATTTGTGGCCAACTGTTTGTAACAATGCTAAACTGAAAAGGCACTTGGTACGATCGCTGTGTAAACATAGGATACCAAGAATGCACAGGACAGTGAGAGAAAATGAGTCAGTACTTTTTAACTTTCCAAAAATGTATAGTTTGTGGCAGTTTTTATGCATATTCATTGTTTTGTGATAGAATCTGTACAAGCACCCTAAAAATAGCAGTGAACCAGATGTTCAGGCTTAAGTTTGGAGGGTAACAGCTTGATGTCTGTGGATGGGATCCATTTACAGACTTGTAAAATTGCATAAAGTTTGCTTCAGTTTAGTAACAAACTTGAGATGGAGATTTGAACGATTTTTTATGGTAAAAAAGTGTATAGGTAAATATAAAAGTTCAATATATATCTTGTCTCCACTTAATACTTCACAGATGATTGGTGTGTGAAATGACGCGGTAAATAAGCCTGTGATGTCAGTAAACAGTACATATATCATTGCTGGCATTCTGTACTCAAAAAGATGCATCCAATTACTAATTGTTCATTTATTTGGATGTGTGTGTGTGTGTGTTTGCATAATGGATTAAATACGGATAGATATCAATGGGGAATGTCACCCGAAAGTCGCACTGCAGGCAATGCCTCCCAAAATATCCAGCTGTTGTTGGTGGATATCCACCTGGAGGATAAACAAATCCACCTTCTTTCACTGGTCAAAAAATGTCATGTCAACAGAAATGTTGTGCTGCCACCACGGGGGGGGGGGGGGGGGGGGGGGGGGGGGGGATATACTCCATTCTTAGATTTGTGTTTTTTGTCTTATTTGATGGTAAATGTGATGTTTCTGCTAAAGCAAATGCTTTTGTTGAAGAACAGATGGTGCCAGCCGTTCAGGAGTTCATTGTTTATTACATGGGTCAGCGGTATATTGAGCCACCAACCTTTGACCTCTCGCTTAGTTACAAGGACTCCAGCTTCTTCAGTCCCCTCATCTTTGTCTTGTCCCCAGGAGCTGATCCCATGGCCGTTTTGTTCCGCTTTGCAGAAGAGAAAGGTAGGATTTTTTGTCACAATGATGTATGCTTTGTTGGGAAGTACAGTTTTTGTATTTAATTTATATTATAGGGCCAGGGAGCAAGATTTCAGTCATATTTGCTTTATTATACTAAAATATTGAATCTCTGCAAATAAGTCCGTCAGAAAAATGGGATGACCTGTTGAATAATGACAGGACTAACTGTATTTATCTGATCAAAGAAAGATTTATGTGATACAAGATGAAAGTGTTGCATCATATATATGTACATGTTGACCGTAATCTTCATTAATGCACCTCCCCCCAACAACAAATTAAAGTAGTCAAATAACGTCTCACTTTGATTTGTGTGATATAAAGGCTTTTTGTCTTTAGATATTGATTCCAATAGTGAACCAAGGCCACAAAACCTGCACAAGTGTGAATAGAAGATTCTGGCAGTGAGTGGCCATGATCCAAGTGGGTCAAAAGTACAAAAGGTTGATATGAAAATTGGTTAGCTCTCCACAGGTTTCAACTGATACAAAGCAAAGTTTGGAACCAAGAAATCTGTAAACGTCGAAGGGAGTATGTAGTCAAAAGTAGTTACAATGAACAAACACCACCTGGTGTGAGCTCAGAATCCAAAACAGAAGAGTATAATAAGCCTATGGGTCGATGGAATCTGGTATAAAACATGAAAGAACTGTTAATTTGATTTTTGGAGAAAAATGGGGAAGTTCTTTCAATTTTATTGTGAGAGCAAATGTTAATTCATTTGATTTCCAAGAGCAAAATGTGAGAACACGATTAATTTAATTTTGAGAAAGAAAGATGGGAGCTCTGTTCCTTTGATTTTGGAGAAGAAAATGTGGTAGTTTAGGTATTGATTAGATTTGGAGAGCTGTGGGGTACATTTAAGTGCTGAGGAGATGTTAAAGTTGGGTGATGATTGTTATGAGCAATGCCTGATTTGTGCTCTACAGATAATCTCTGTATTGATTCAGAGTTACTCTACTCCAATTTCAAATATGATGTCACTTTTTGATGTGTGCATAATAATGCTTTGTGATTGTATCGATTCCCATGACATTCAAACTGACAAGACAAAGTAAAGTGTTGGAGTTTATCAGTTTTCAAATGGCTAAAGTGTTTATATATTTGTGTTACTGTTGGGAGTACTAGTTGTCTAAGCAGTGTCATGTGAACACTGTATTGTATACCATGCAAAAAAACACAACCCATTTTTCACATTGACATTCAATATCCATCTTAGAAAACTAACCAATCTGATCTGTTTTGTTCCTGTGAAATGTTTAATTTGCACATGCAGGGAATTGGGTTTATTTGATGTTAACTTTCATATTAAAATTTTGTGTTGTTTCTGTATGTAACATCTAAACCATGTATGTTGTAACTAACGTGTTGATTTAAAAACCATGGTGATTGTTCTTTCACATGTGTAATTCAGGCTTCGTACCGCGCAACTTGTCTCAAATGCACGAGAAATTTGCTAAGAATAAGCGACGCAGCACAGCAGTTCTTGGCCAGATGGGACTCGAGGACCAACTGTTGTCTAGTATGTGTCATGCTGCAATGCTCCTGGTTTGTGTACTTAGTAGACATGTAGGCATCCTTTGCACCTGGTCAGATGGTTAGTCATGTCTCCCTTAAAGTATACCTATAGTCTTTAGTTGCAAAATTGTACAAACTAAATATTTTGGATGGAGATTATGTATTTCTATTTTTCAGTTAAGTCTGGTAACCCTTCACCCTTTGACCTTCCATGTACTTTATGGTACTTGTTTGAAGTGTGCCACAACAAATTAACCCCCCCCCCCCCACCCGATTTTGAAAAATTTGTAGCAGATGTGTCTGACTCCTAATAGTTTGCTGACTGGAGGAGAAAAGGGTTCAAGTCAAAACAAGTGTTAGATGGTTGTAAAATACACGTGGTGTTTGGCCTCGATGGGGTCAACTGTGAGTCATGTACACACACAATGCATACTGACACCAACATAAAAATATATACCAATAGAATTTATCATGTATGAAAATTGAAAATCAAACTTAAGAGTTACTGGCTGCAGCAGGTGAAAACTTTCAAGAAAGTTCTCTTTTATCAACATTATTTGGATGTTTAAAATATCTTTTTGGAATTGATGAATCAAGACTTATGTTGAAACATTATTGAAGAGTTCTGTGATCCATTGTGGGTGCAAAATGTGTAAAGAGGTGTAGTCTTGAAATGGCCTGTGCATGAGAGTACCAGCTATTTTTAGCGGATATGATGCAGTACCTTGAAAATAACCCCCAGTGATATAGACAGGATTAGCAAAAGCCATGAAAATGTATATGTGTGAAATAAGTACATTGACAGTACATTTACAGTGGATTGGTTACTGACTTACACAATTGTAATATGAGTCTGTAGGCTGTGTGTACATGACTCACAGATTACGTAAAGAATAACTGCAACAGAAACACAAAATCCATTCTGGAAAAGTCTACAACTGTGTTTCATTGTTTTAAGTTTGGATTTTTTCTGCGGCAAATCAGCTTAATTGTTTTGGGCCCAGATGAAGCAATAGGTATCTACAATATAATCTGCATTTTGGTTGGATAAGGTTTGTTAAAGTGCAGCCTTTTGTGAATGATGAGAGTAGTAAACATATCATCTCTCTTAATTGTAATTCTATAAGAACCCGGGCCACTTACCAAATTGAACTCAAATCAACTCCTCTGGAACATTTTACCTGTCAACGGGTGAATCATCATAAAATATAGATAATTTTCCAATATTTCAGAACTTGTGTGCCAACAAAATTGGGGGTGGGGGTGGTGCACTTAAGAGGGGGCGGGGGCGTTTGAAAGGGATAATATGGCGTTTTGAAAAATGCCCTTGATGCATAATTATCAAGTGCAGCAATTGTATGTGCCAAAAATTGTTTGCAAATTTCTCAATCTAATATTCATATATGAGTGCAGAGTTACATGTTTATTGGAAAAGAACAGTGCAGGCTTTTCAGCATGGTGCACACAGGTGTGTTTGTTGCAGACTGATGCAGTGCAGGCCATTGTTCCTGCACCTATCATAAACAGCAATACGTGTACTAACAAGCTAGCAGTATGCACAGACTCGTTAACTCTCGCAAGGAAACCCAAAACACAAAGAAGGGCTCACTTTCTTCCCATTTTCTGAGGACTTTGCAGCATTTATCAACAAGTTTGCTGAGAATTATGCCAAGAATCCCTACGTAACCTCTCCAGGGATGTGATTCTTCCTTGATTCAGCTGATTTGAGGGTGTTTAGACTAGTACATTTCTTTACTAAACATCCTGAATTTTAGGTTATTTCAGTTATATCAGAGTTTTTCAGTAAGCCTCTATGTTTATCAATATTTCTGCCAAGAAATGTTGAGAACCCTTCTACTTCATTTGTACTTCAGCATTTGTCAGCATTTTTGCACAGAAACGCCAAGGCCCTTATGCTGAGAAATGCTCACAAAAGCTGAAATTCTGTTGCCTGTGGCTTAGTTTGCAAAGATATGCTCACAAATGCCGATACATACAGTCAGGGTAAAAATCTTAAAACTACAACAGTGTATTTTGCTGACACACATGAAAACGTAACTAATGAAGACAGGGTAATGACAATGTAAGAAGTCCACTTTGGTGCAAACACACTCTGGCAAGTTGGTACATGTACATGTAGCAAATGCATCTGTCAGCAACTTAATTTTTTGTTCATTTTGTAATATTTAGTTTCTTCGGTGGTTTTTGCAGCATACATGTAAGACAGATTTGTGCATGGTATTAAACTCGTCAACTTCCAAAAGTGATTTTTTTTTTTTACCCTTCAACCTTATGGGCCCAAATAGCATTGTCGTCCCTTTTTAAGAAGGCAGAGCATATAGCTCTGCTCGCATTCGTTCGTCGGTCAGTAGAGAGACTGTGGTTTCCACACCAAGAAGTCTTTGAGATACATGTAGGACTTTGATAGTGCCCAGGTATATACTCCTATATAAGGGCTGGGTGAAGTGTGAAGGTGGTTGACCTTGACCGTATTTCCAATGTCACGGAGGTACTGTTGTAAGTTTTGGTTTCTGCCCAATAACTAGAAAAGTTTTTATGATAGGAACCTGTATATTGCACTGAATTGTAGTCCTTATCTCGATGGGGGGGGGGGGCAATGACAGGTGGGGGCATCCATGTCTTTTGGACACGTTTCTAGTTTCTGTTTTTCTGATCATCATATATGTTCATACTGGCCATTATTTTGGAATATTCTTATTATTTTCTATACTCTATTATGGCAAAATTATTTCCTATACTGGTGCACTGGCACATTCCCCCCACCCCCACCCCCACCCTTCTGCCCTTTGCTATACAGTCTATCCAGTATACATCTGAGTCCCAATTGTGATCTTTTACTAAAAGTTGGGCCACTGTGTAAACAAGTCAATCACTGTTATTGTGTTAATTGCATGAAGGTGTAAATGGTAAATTGGGTCATTGGTCGTGATCGAGCTAGTCAAAAGCTCCCTTAACCTGGTGATGGGGCCAATACAGTTAGTGGGGGCAGGGAAGTGCTATAGCGCTTCCCTGGTAGGGGGTAGTACACTGTGCATGGTCAACTAAAATGAAAACCATGTGGTATGAGGTGTGGATGGAGTCATGAAACCAACCTTATGTAAATCACTGTCTCTATTATCAGCACTTATGTTGTAACTGACTACAATGCATACATCAAATACATCCTGGTTAGAGACCAAGATTTCAAGATTTTCAACATTTTATTGTTAAGTAATATTATAAGCATAAGAAATCCCCTTGGATGACAAATAGAATTCTAACATCAATAAAATTTCGTGATAATTTGTATAGAAAATTGAAATGTACATCCCCTGATGTTCCCCAATTTCAAACTCTCAAGCAAAATCTCAAAACTTACAATAAAATACTGACAAATTTGATTGAAAAGCAAAAACGATTTCATTTTCATTCGCAATTTGAAAATTTTAAGAATGACACAGAGAAAACTTGGGACATTATTAAAAATATCTTAAATGCCAGCAAAACGAAAAAACAGTTTCCATCTTTTTTCATGATAGAAAACAAAAAGGAGTCAAATAGAAGTGAAATAGCGGAAAAGTTCAACTCATTTTTTGCTGGCATCGGCCCAAAAATGGCTGCAAAAATTAATCAAAAACACATACCCCATTTCAATATCTACCTAAATCGACCGTGGGAAAGTATTTTTAATTTTACCTATACCTCCCCAGCCGAGGTTGAATTAATCATGAATAACTTTAAACCTAAATCAAGTACAAGTCATGATAATTTGTCATTGAGATTCGTTAAAAAAATTAAATCATCACTAGCTGAACCTTTATCTTTAATAATTAATCAGTCTCTCATCACAGGTATTTTTCCAGACAAGCTGAAAGTAGCCAAAGTATACCAATTTACAAAAAACATGACGAGCATATTTTCAACAACTATAGACAAATTTCCCTACTTCCCGTTTTCTCAAATGTTTTTAAAAAAGTTGTGTACCAACAATTGTATGATTATTTTTCTTTGAATAATATCTTCTATTCAGGTCAGCATGGATTTAAAAAGCGTCATAGTACTGAAACTGCTACTCTGGAATTTATTGATCGAATATATAAAATTCTTGATTCCGGTGAAATACCTCTGACTATATTCTTAGACTTATCTAAAGCTTTCGATGCCTTAGATCACCAAATACCTCTGCATAAACTAAAATACTATGGTCTCTCAGATATATCTTTAAAATGGTTTATGAGTTATCTGTCAAATAGATCTCAATATGTTCAGTTAAATGATGTCGAGTCCAAGCCTTTACCTATCACCGCCGGTGTGCCCCAAGGATCCATCCTTGGGCTGCTACTTTATACATTAATGATCTCTACTTAGCTTCCCCAAATTTTGAATCCATCCTGTATGCTGACGATACAACACTTATAAATTCACTTTGCACTTTTAACTTCAGACCCCAATCCAACAATCATGACCTCTCAAATAATATAAATTCTGAACTTGCAAGTGTGCATGACTGGCTTGCCGCAAATAAATTATCTTTAAGTATCCAAAAAAAACAAAAAAAACATGTTATTTCTTTTCCACAACGAAAGTTGAACATAGATATCGATCTACAGATAACCAATGTTCGAATAGAAAGAACAACAGAGTTTGACTTTCTTGGATTAATAATTAATGAAAAATTAAGTTGGAATGCCCATTTAAACAAAATTTCAAATAAAATTGCTCGTATAATTGGAATAATAAAAAGTTGCATTATTTTCTTCCCAAATGTACACTGCTCCTCATTTATAATTCCCTGTTCTTGCCCCTCGCAAATTATTCTATTCTTGCATGGGGATATGCCTGTGACCGCATTCTCAAATTACAAAAATCAGCTATACGTTTGATAAGTTCAGCCCAGTATAATGCCCACACTGACCCACTATTTAAAACTTTAAAGATTTTAAAAGTCTCTGATTTGTTCAAACTTAAATCTCTCAAATTCTTTTTTCGGTACTCTAAAAATGAATTACCTGGTTATTTTGATAACATGTTTACTTCAATACCCAGTACGCATAACTATCCCACTCGATATCGTGATGTTCCACGCTACACTATTCCAGTTCACCGAAAAGTGCATTCGATACTGTATCCCCAAATTGATTCAAAACTCCCCTGTAACTGTGACAAGCAAAATCCACACTCATTCTTACTCTGGTTTCTCACAATATGTCAAAATTTTCTATATTACTCAATATTCCGAAACATGCTCCATTTCTTAATTGTTTTGTATGTGGTAATCATCAATAATTTGATTGTTTGCATGAAATTGTATCACACAATATCTAAGTTGATGTGTACATAAATATAAATGGTTGTTCAACATGTTTTTTACGATACAAAATGGTGTGAACCAGCAAAGTAATCTTTTTTTTTAGGTGGCCCATGCGAGAGCGGATGTTTGTTCATCCTTATGCTGGGTCATCCTGACAATTATGTTCAATGGTAGTAGCAACAATGTTGGCTTTTCTTGAATGTATTGTTTGCTTGCTATTACTAACTAAATTGTTACATGTATCCACTTGTGTCGAATAAATGAAATCTGAATCTGAATCTGAATCTATTGACATAAAAATCTGAGACCACACATTTTTCTGGTTTGATGTACATGCTGCACATGCATGTATTGCTCCTAAATAGACTCTTATTAATTGCAAGTTAAACACAGTTACAAGTACATGTATAATTTCATCGTTTAGCTTGCATTTATGTAGGCTATATATATATATATATATATATCTGTGTGTATTTGTGCTGGAAACCTCATAATTTTATCAGGCGGTGGAGCATTTTCCCTGAAAGAAAGAAAGAGAGAGAGAGAGAGAAACAATTTCATTTTTACACAAGTAAATTTTATGTTCTTGCGTTGTGCTGGTTTCACTCAATCAATCAATCAACCAATCGATCGATCGATCAAGAAAGAAAGATGTTTTTTACCTAGGGCTTTTGTATTGCATAGGAATATACATGTGGCCTTCTATAAGAGCTGCCTCAAGTTCTGAAATGGGTGACCTTGAGTCAATTCCCAAGGTCACAGAGCCACATTACTGAATTTGGTTTCAGCTTTACAACTGCAGAATTTTTAGAGCCAGAGCTTTTATTGTGTAGATGTTTGTGGTCTTCTGTTAGGGCTACATCAGCTTTAAACAAAGGGAGACCCAGGCCTACTTTCCAAGGTCCAAAGGCCACTTTAGTGAACATAATGATGGGGGGGAGGGATCTATATTTTACAAACATGTCTTGTTCCTTTATGTTTTGCAACTTCTTGTTTTTTGTGTGTGTGTTTCATATGGAACTGGACATGTGCTCTAACAGTATTGTACAAGGGAGTGAAAAGCACTAAAACATGTCAAGCAACTCAAATCTGTTTTCTTTCCACTGGACTAGATGCTGTCCTACTCCCATCCCATAAGTTTGCATGTGTGTCATCAAAATGTGCCCTTGTATTTTTAAGATTTTTGCTCCAACTATATATGTCTGTGTTTTTGCACATTACTTTTCAAAATGCCAGTATATTTTTGGGGGGTGGCATTTATTGGGAAGCTAAGCTACAGGCGAAAGAGCCTTGGCATTTGTGTGAGCATTTCTCGCCATTTCTTGACCTCACCATTTCATGGCAGAAATGCCAAGAAATGCTCAAAAGTGCTGAGGGGCAACTGAAGTAGACGGCTTCTACGTTTTTCTTGACAAATGGTGAGGTAAAGCTGGGACTCTCAGTGTTTCTTGGCAAACTTGGTGATGAATGGAGAGAATCCTTAGAAAATGCCTGGAAAGTGGCGCCTTCTCTGCATTTTGGGTTTCCTAGTGTCTGCACTCACCTGCATGTTATTTAGTATTCTTCCATACTCAACACTAAACAGATGTCCTGTTGGAAAATACATGTATAGATTAAACTTGAAAATTATACATGAAATTTTCATATTTGGTAAAATTAACGAATATTCTTAAGAGAGTTGGTCATATAATTTCATCACACATGTGTAAAATCTAGCCTTATTTGATCAAGTATATTTGTGCCAACATGGTACATTGGTCTAACTGTAGCATCAGATTAGTATTTGCTTCCATTGGTTTATCTAATTTTCTGAAGTTTGAAGTGATGTACATTTTCATGCCAAAATGTGCCCTTTTCCCTTGAATTTAAGGCCTCAGTCAACAGCTTTCCTTGTATTTGTAGAGTGCTAAGCACCCAATGCACACCAAGGAAAGTTGTTGACCTGGGGAATGTTATCTGGATAGTTTTCATCTACAATTCTTATTATGCATGCCCTGAAGGAGGAAATGCACAGTGTTTAGTCCCGTCATCTGCCGTCTCTGCTACCTCTGCAGCATATTGTTATATTCCTTATGTTTCTGTCCCGTCTTGACCTATTGCCTCCTAATTTGGTACAGACAATCTATGGGTCTTGGAAATTTTTCCAATATAATAATAGATAACCTTGAGGTCAAAGGTCAAAGTCAAACTCTTGGTGCATTTTGCTGCTAGCTCAGCAATTTTCACATATTGGCTTGCATGTGTACCTTCTTAATGGTGCATCATAGGCCCAAGGTTACTATTAAATGTTAATAGGAAAGTACCTATGGGCTTTCAATTTGTGTGGTTTATTTGAAACCTGAGTGACCTTAAAAGGTCAAACATTCCTGTTGATTACCGGTATGTAAGTCAATGGGGATTGCAAAGCTGATTCAACTTCTTCTCAACACCAATTGGCCAGATTCACTTCACTTGGTGGGGATGTTCATTGGGTAGGTATCTACGAACTGTGTTCAATTGGTCATGCTGCAATGATTTATTTCTTTTTCTTTTTTTTTGTAAATTGTTGCATTCTTACTGATTACTATGTAAGTCAATAGGGTCTGCAATGGTAGTTCACATTTTGGCTTCTTCAAAACCATAAGCCAGATTCACTTGAAACTTAAGATTTGGGGAATTTTTTTCATATGATTGTCGATGACCTTCAGGTCACAGGTCAAGGTCACAATGCCTTGCAAAATAAATTGTTTCCCTGCCACATCTTCAAATGGGTATGATTGAAGTCCATCAAGCTTGGTCATTATTTACCAAGGTGAGACTTCCCTTAAATTTGCTAAGAGTTGACCTTGAGGTCAAAGGTCAAGGTCAAACTTTCTGCAAAAGAAGGGTGGCCCTCTTAGGTTGCCTCTGGTGAGAGGCGCATGCCTGCTCGGGGGATGCATACATGTATAATGTTTTTTGCACTGAAAACTCATTTCTGGTTCAAACTTTTTTCATTACTGTTGAAATTAGTCACAAACATGAAATCAGACAACATGTGACTATCAGCCGATTTTGGGCAGTTTTAGGGAAAATGGTTGAGCAAATCCAAATTGTATGTGTTCCTGATTAGTTATAAGCCTCCTCTACCTTTGTCTGAGGACTATTCAGGGGTTCAAAATTATATGTGTATGGTTCATTTTTTACTTGCCTTCATCATGAAACAGTGGAAACATAAAGCCTGGTATTGATAAAGCCAAGAGGGCATTGGATCTTTGGCCAAAGTAAAAGTGTTATCTTGACACAGTTAAATATACCATCCTACTTGTTACTAACTGCACGGTATCCCAGTCAACCAGGATATGTGGTCCACTTATCAACTGACTTCCCCCTTTCCACCCATCCCGCAGCTTATACTGCTCCATTGCTTGCATGTGATTGGTCCATATTCTTCATTGCATGTTCATTTTTGATAATCTTGTTGCATATTACATGTTAATTGCATGTCCTCTTCAAAGTGTTCAGTTCCATACCCAAGATCTGTCCTAGCTAGCAGAGAGTTCTGCTGCAGTGATAGTGGAACTCTGAGCAACAACAACATCAAACTTGTCTTTTTAAGAGGAAAATATGTATTGCTGAATTACTAGTAAATACTATTCAAAGTGATGATCAAAGTGTCAATTATAAATATCTTTGTGTCCACTGTCAGAGTCTCTTGTTTAACTTTTGAGATGATCCCTATCTGATATCTGTGTACATTGTTGCCATTGTTTGTGTTGGTTATATGATGTGTATCAAGAATTTTTATGGCAGTGAGGCTAGTTAGCCCCAATCAAACAGAGAGCCTGAAGAGTTACCCTGCACAGCTTCAGCTGAAGTTCTGCGTCAGCTGTTAACCCTTAAAGTGCTGATTTAAGATTGAGTCAACAGCTTTCCTTGAAAGCTGTTGACTAAGGCTACTTGTTGCTTTAGACTTGGCTTGCTGGTATTTGATTGAAAGGTATCTTCATGAGAAATTTGAATCTTTTAACCATTATGCGTTTAATGGTTATGATAAAACAACTGTACCAGTGATTAGCACTTTAAGAATTAAGATCAGATAATGTAAATGTGGTTTACTGATTTATATTGTGTGTCTCAAGAAATCATCCTGTTGAAATAAAGCTTTAAGTAAAACATTTATTCCACAAGTTAAGTTCATCGCTGTGATCAGAAACATCAAATGAAAATCATTCATTCTGAACAATTGACGCTTGGGGGGGCAATTCTCTGAAAATTCATCAAAGTTCACTATAAATAAAGTTTCTCAATAAATTCTAGCACAAATATCCTGCAGAATTTGAACACAGAATGGAGTGGGGTCAATTTTCTAAAATTCCCCCAAAAAGTAAGTTTCTTAATAAATTGTTGTAGGAAAGTTTGAGCAGAAATTGAGGAAGAAATGGTGTATTTGCCATCTTTTTCTGTCAGAAGAATTATATAACTATTTTCTGGCTGTTTACTTGATCACACGAGAAGAAACCAACAGAACAGAAATGACCACAAAAGATGTACCTTCAATATCATTGTGTAGACTTTTTCACAGTATGTAAAATCCCAGATTTATTTGTCAGCCAGATTTTGTATTTAATTTGACTACTGTGTGTTTGTTTATCATTGTCAAAAACATCAGTACAATAATTTGCATATGTCAAAATTGATTTATATATTGTGTTCCTGTGTGTGTTTTGTTTTTTTGTTTTTTTTAAATATTCTCACAGTTGCACCGAGTGAAGATGAAGGTCAGAACTGTATACTGTGCATTTAATCTGTCCTATAGAAACTGTCCCTGTGCACCATAGTCTCCTTTCAGCACTTATAACATGGTCTATCTGGTAGAAAACTGACACTCATGCCAGGCATTCCAACATTGATTTGACAAAAGCTGGCTGGGACCGCTGTCGAAATTTCCATTTCTTTTTTTGTGCTAACTTGAAGTGGTGGCTGTATTTGGCATAAACCAAAGTGGTGCACACTGCAGTTGTTAGCATATTGTCACAGTTGTGCACACAACATGCTCAGTGCCATACAGTGACAGTGTAACTTCTGTTGCTCACTTGCCTGACAAGGATCATGCATGGCTGACCATGGCAGGGGCAAAGCTGGTGCTGGCCCCTATAAAGTAAAGCAGTCTCCTACTCAGCACATTAATTACCTTGAAAACTTTTTATACCATGCCTCCTTTGTTTTCTCAAGGGATATATATGTCACCTGCTTACACATATATCCCTGCTTGGCTAAATTTCAACACAGGACTGATTTGCTTTGGTGAATACATTTTAAAATGCATTTATATTCATGAAAACGAAGAAGGCATGGTATAAAAAGGATACATCCCTTGTTCTCGTGATTTATCTGGAATCCTGCATTTTTAAATCCCTGCGCTTCGCTCCGGGATTTAGAAAAGCAGGATTCCAGATAAATCCCTTAAACTTGGGATGTATCCTCTTCTTACATCACAGTGTGTTTACTGCAGTGCATCTCGGGGGATCACTGAGGACAAGGTCAAAGCAGCTAGGGCATATAGTATAACATGGTTGTGGTCGCAATATGGTCGATGTCCTCGTGATATTAGGGGAAAACACCATCCTCGGTGCAAAACTACCTTCTGGAATAGTAAAAGCCAACTGTAAGGAAGAACGACAATGATGGCTGCACTGTCAGCGATTCAGTTTAACTCGTGGGGAATCCAAACAAAGTCTGGTCCACTTCGATTCAACCTTGAAGTTTTCTTTTCTGATTAGTTTGATCCAGGTTTTCCTCTCTGTTTTGTTGGAGGGCAACTGGTAAAAGCTGAGTCCAGGTGTCTTCCTCTTAGAACTTGTGCACTTAGGCATGCAACAATTAACATTCGGCATTTTCTAACTTTCTATGATCGAAACTTGAACATACATGTTACCACACCAGCAAGAGTCAACACTCCATCTAACCTACTACATGTACTCCACTGTCAGTCTGAATTGTTGGCGGAATTTGTCCCCGGCGATCCCCCAAGATGCATTGCGGTAAACACGCTGTGAAGTAATAAGGCAACAGGGTAATTGTGTTGGCAGATTTGCTTAATTTAAATGTTGGTGCTTTGACCTTGTGTCCTGTTTCGTCAGTTTAAGCATGACATAAAAGAGGTGGCATTGAAGGGCAAAGACAAAATAACATCACTGTGGTATAAGGTAACAATTCAGCAGCTTTCTTGCTTGAAGCTTAATTTTGGCTTTGAGTTGCTGTACATCAGTACACCCCTGATACACAACAACAACATTCACTTCTCTCACATGTACACATTGACTGGTGGCGTGATATATCATGAATACCCAGGGGGCTGTCAGTGCAACTATCATGTGTATGGCACCAGTCAGCCTGTTTCTTTTTACCTCAGCTGAAATGTCAGTCAGCTGAGCTTTTGTGAGCTGAGCTTTTCTGTAGTCCGTTGTCTGTCCATCCACAATTCACATTTTCAACTTCTCCAAAACCGTCAGCTCGATTCACTTCAAACTTTTTGGGGACATGCCTTGGATGGGTCTATACCAAGTTTGTTCAAATGGTCACCCTCCATTGAATTTTTGGATTTTTTATGATTTTTCTGTGTTCTCTTTAGAGGCAAATCTTAAAAAATCTTCTTCTCCCAAACTTCTTGCCCAATTGCTTTGATATCCCACAGGGACACTCCTGAGGACTCCTTGTTCTTAATTTGTTCACCAGGTGGCACTGCAATTTTTTTCTATTTTTTCATGATTTTTTTATGTGCTTTTCCTATTTTGGACTTCTTCTCCAGAACTGTCACTCAGATTAAGCTGAAACTTGGTGGATATATTCCTTGTCAAAGGGTCGAACAAACTTGTTCAGCAGGTTGAACTGCTATGGATTCCTGATTTTTAGCGATTTTTTCAATACAGGCACTTGTCGGTCAATGCAGGTTTCCTATTGATTACTAGGTAAGTCAATGGACATTCTAATGCTAATTCACATTTTCAACTTCTTTGCCAAAAGCGTCATCCAGATTGACTTTAAACGTGGTGGCAATGTACCTTGGGTGGGTTTCTACCAGGTTTGTTCAAATGGTCATGCTCCATTGATTTTTGGATTTTTAATGAATTTTTTTGTTCTTTTTTAAGACAAATCTTAAAAAATCTTCTCCACAACCGCTCACCCAATTGCTTTGATATTACATAAGAACACTCCTAGGGACTCATAGTTCTTAATTTGTTCACCAGATGGTGCTGCAATTTTTTAGCTCAGCTGATAATTCAGCTGAGCTTTTAAGAGGGTGAGGCATCCGTCATCCGTTCACAATTCACATTTTCGACTTCTCTAAAACTGTCAGCCAGATCCATTTCAAACTTGGTGGAGATGTGCCTTGGATGGGTGTCTACCAAATTTGTTCAAATGGTCTCAGTCCAGTGATTTTTGGATTTTATATGAATTTTTTTGTTCTTTTTGGGGCAAATCTTAAAAAATCTTCTTCTCTGAAACCGCTCACCTAATTGCTTTGATATCACACGGGAACACTCCCTGGGACTCATAGTTCTTAATTTGTTCACCAGGTGGCGCTGCAATTTTTTTGGTAAATTTTAGCTATTAGGAGGGCAGGCCATCTGTCGTCTGTCCGTCCATCCAATTCACATTTTCGACTTCTTCTCAAAAAACGTCTGCCAGATCCACTTCAAACTTGGTGGGGATGTGCCTTGGGCAGGTCTCTACCAAGTTTGTTCAAATGGTCATGGTCCAGTGATTTTTGTATTTTTTATGGTATCTTGGTAAAATGCGAGAACGTTTGGGCGCAGAGAAAATTATATGCTGCCAGGACAGATTTAAGGAAAAAGGGATATACTGGAGTATTCATTAGTGAGGATTTGAACAAGCAACAATCTGAATTATAATATCATACCAGGAAAGCCAAAACGGAAAAGTGGCTGTGTAGCACATGGACAATCATGGGATCAGTGTACATCAAAACCAAACATCAAGATGAACCACAACTGATTGCCAGTATGGCAGCTCTAAAACAGACTGTTCCAAGCTATATTCAACCTTCATCCGACTAAAATCGTTTTATTTCTTAATCAACGAAAATCCATGTGATAAAATTATCTTTGATTTCAGTTCCCACATTCAATCGACCGCCGTCTCACTGAGCTTAGGCAAAAAACTCTGCGCAGCCAAAATATAGTACCGCTTATTGTCCTTGAAAACGAGGCTACAACTATAAATAGAAAGTACAAAATGGCGGACGACTTGACGTGGTCCGGAACTTACAATTGAAACTTTTTCCCTCTTTTTATTATGTTACTTCAATGTTTTTGGTATCTATATATATGATGAACAGACCAAACTCTCCTTATCTGTTGAATAGGTATGCTTCCTATTTTCTTATCACTGCTTTGTCGAGTCTCAACTCATTTATGCAACAATGTTTACAATTTCAGCGACGATGTCCAAAATGACAACCATCGTATTTTTCATGTAAAGAGATGTCGAAAGTTTATCAAACATTTATCTCACAATCATGGCTAACACAGACGAAACTTTTCTGAATTATGTAATGGGTGGTTTTGAAGGAAACTCACTTCAAAATGTTTTACAAATTCATCATGATGATAACAACGATACAGACTCCAATGTAACAGACATGATAAAACATTCGCCTTATATTGAAAATTTTAATCAAATATCTTGAGAAAAGAAGCGTTTTAGTGTTCTGAGCACAAATATCAATTCCATTCAAGCCAAATTTAATGAACTTGTATTGCTGGTAGAGGAATTCAAAAATCAAGGCATCGTATTCAGCGCAATTTGTCTCCAGGAATGCCAGATTACCTCACACAATGATTTGTCACTTTGCCAGTTAGACGGTTATCAGTGTATCAGTCAAGGGAAAAAATGTAGCAATAAAGGTGGATTAATTATATATTTAAATGAGGAATATAAGTATAACACAAGAAATGATATCTATAACCTCTCTGAAATATGGGAAGTTCAGTTTATTGAAATATCACACAGAGAATTAAAGAAAAGTATTTTACTTGGGAATATATACAGACCTCCCAGAAATCTTAGTGAAAACTTGAATGTTTTTTTGGAGTAATTTAAACAGGTGCTTGGAATTTTTGATTATGTTAATAAAGAAATAATGTTATTAGGTGATTTTAATATAAATTTACTTAAGATAAATGAAATCCAATATTTAATGAGTTTTTTGAAGAAATGATTACACATAGTTTCTTTCCTAAAATAACTTTACCTATTAGGTTTTCAGAGAAAAATGGTACTCTCATTGACAATATATTTTGCAAAATAAGTGAAGCATCAATAAATACAACATTTGTATTTTCATACGAAAATTATCTGATCATCAGCCATGCTTTACTTGTTTGGAAACATGTGCATAAAGATAAAAATCCTAAATTTGTGAAATGTTATCCAAAAACTATTGAATCAGTTGAAAATATAAAACTGCATTTGCAAAATGCCAATATTATGGGTAAACTAAATCTTGATATAAACAGTAATCCAAATAATAATTATAACTTGTTGAGTGAAGAAATTAAAGATGCACTTGAAAAATACATGTACATGCCATTGAAGCTTGTAAAATTTGATAAATATAAACACAAAAACAATGCATGGATCACATAAGGTATACTTAATTCAATAAAATTTAGAGACAACCTCTATAAGTGTTTGAGAAAAACAAATCCTAATAGTGTTGAATATAATAATTTAAAAGTAACTCTAGCTACCTATAATAAGATCCTTAAGAAAAATATAAGACTGGCAAAGAAAAGATATTATGACTTTATTTTTAACAAACATAAAAATGATATGAAAAAAACGTGGTCAACTATCAATAATATACTTAATAAAAATAAATCAAAGAAATCTTTCCCTGAAATATTCAATTTAAATGGAACACTTATTAATAATAAAAATATTATTGCAAATAATTTTAATGAATTTTTCATAAATATTGGACCTGGTTTGGCCAAAAATATCAACAAACCTGAGGACATTAGTTTTGATAAATATTTTTAAAAAATATTGAAAATGATAATTTTGAATTCAAGGAAGTTACAAGTGAAGATGTAAACAAAGTAATAAATAGTTTGAAAGTCAAAACTAGTTTTGGATATGATCAAATGTCTATGAAACTTTTTAAATAAATTAGCTCTGTCTTGATTCAACCTATCACTAAAATTATAAATCAAAGTTTAAAAAGCTGTATTTTTCCAGACACACTTAAAATAGCTAGAGTAATTCCCTTATATGAAAAAGATGATGATGGATTATTTACAAAGTATCGTCCTATTTCTTTACTTCCTGTTATATCAAAAATCTTTGAAAAAATAATATTCAATAAAATTGTTGAATACTTTGATCAATTTGATTTATTTCATAAAGGGATATATGGGTTTAGAAAAGGACACTCAACGGAATTTGCCGCTATAGAACTTGTAAAAGACTTGATAAGCAAACCCTGACCTTGCCCTCATCTCTTCTCTTTCTTCCCCAACTTCTCCTATCCTGATCTGAGCCTGGGACTTCCTGGTCTGGTGCTGGGCTATCTAGTTTCCCTGCTGCTGCACCCACTTACTATAAACCTGTCCTAACCTATCCCCTCCTAGCTGGCTTGGGTGCAGCCCGTCCCAGGCGAACATCTCCCTCCTACCCGCGAAGTCCTCCCACAAGTTCCTAAAGGCAAAACCCCTCTGTCTACACATGGAGTCCAACTGCCTATTGATCGCACTGATCCTACTTGCCTCCCATCCACCCATCCTATACCTCGGCAGGATCCCCATCACTAAAGGCTCACACTCTAGTCCTCCCAGCCTATCCAATAAGCCCCTGTACCTCCCTAAAACTGTCTCTGTTCCCACCCTCTCCCCTCCTCCCCCCTCCTCCCTATCTGCCAAGTCATTTGTCCCCACCTCGACAATGACCAAGGGGCATTCCCCACTAGACTTAACTATCCCCTCTAGCTGCTCCTCCACATCCCTAATCTTCGGGGCAAACAGACCCTAACCCTGTTTGCCCTGTCCTCCCTGCAAAAAGTACTATCTACCTTACGCACTATACTGCTCCCCACCACCACTGCCTGTCTACCCTGACGCCCTCTCTCCCCCTGTCTACTGCCTCCCACCTGGTCCCCCTCTCCCTCCCTGCTACTCCCTACTACTTGTTCTACCTCCCCACTACCTCCACCTCCCTCTACCTGACCACCCTCCCCTGCACCACTTACTGCCTGTTCTACCTCCTCCCTACCTCCCCCTACCTCAACCTGACCACCCTCCCCTACACTCTGCCGCTGTCCCCCACACCTCCCCGGGGGGGTACTCCCCGGAATTTTTGGTGGGTAGGCTCCACCGAGGGTACAAAACCCGGACCCAACGGGAGCGGAACCAATGTGAAAATGGGGGGTCTTTTGGAGCTTGTATTGAAAAAAAAAATGAAATTTTACATAAAATTTGGTGTATTTTGGGGCAATTTGGAGACAGGAATTGAAAAACACAGGGGTCTTTGGGTGAGACAAGCGAAAAAGGGGGGTCTTTTAGAGCTACAAGCAGGAAAAAGGGGGGTCTTAGAGAGCGACAAGTACCGAAAATAGGGGGTCTTTTCCGCGGCGCCTACCCGTATAGCAAGGTATAGGAAGTACCCCAGCCCTGATCCTATCCCTGGCCTCCTCTAGCTCTACTTTCAGGGCTGACAGCTGAGCCTCTAAGGTCTCAACCTTCCTACACTTCCCACACCTAAATACAAAGCTATCCTCCCTTGCCTCCTCTAGACTACACTCTAACCCTGCTGCGCTAAAATCCTCCCACATACAACACCCCTGGCATTGTATGTACCTATCCCAACTCTCTCCCTCCCCACTATCCTCCCCTCGACCCCCAGCTGCCTCCTCCCGCCCAGCTCCTACGCCCTGCCTTGCCTCCCCAACAACCCTTGCCCGCCAAGCACTCCTCCTCTCACGCTGCAACCTACGCGGCTCCCCATGACCTGACGTGCTCTTGTTCAATTTGTTTACACTGACAGTTCACATTCAAAATGGCGACCTCCTGTCTATTCAACCCGATTTCCGCTCAAAGTCCCAAATTCTCCTCGACAAGCTCGAAATAATACCTATAAACTTCCCAGTAGTGTCTCTAACTATTCATAAATCAAAATCTATCCTGCTTTTATTCAATTTTCTCCCCAAAACTTCCAAATATGTCCAAAATTGTCGCTAGTATATACAAAAACCACTCAACTCTCCTTCCGTGACGTCAAGTTATTCTATTTTACCACTCAAGAGAGGCCATCCCTTTTATAAGGCCATTTTTGGAGGTGCATTTGGGGTGGCTTAATCAGAGGGGGGCTACTGTATGTTGATTACCCAAACTGTGCTTGGTTTGTGTGTTATCATACCTCAATGGAAAGACCACCTGTTCTGGTGGATTACACTGCTGTTTGGCTGGTCTCTGGGCCCACTGTATTGCATGGGTGACAGTCATAGCCATGTTCAACAAGTACTAGCTGCCAGCAAACTGAGACTGGTGTTTGTGACAGACGGGCTGTAAACAGAGATGGTCACATGCCACAGGATTGGGTGCATGATGTGATAGCATACTGTACAGTGTGATGAGAATGAAGGGACTAGTTGATGTCTGCTGGTTCACCCAACATCTTCCATACAAACCTATAGGTCAACCACAAGACATTGCTGGCCCATATATAGGAGCCATTCAGCTTTGGGCATTTCTTGTCAAGACAAATCATCATTTAATCTGGGAAATTGCTTGGCAAGAAATAGAGATGTCCTGGAAAAGGCAACAGATGGTAGCCATGCAAAATATAACTGTCTTCTCTCAGTTCTTTTCATTTGCTGAAGTGGTAGATATGGTTTGGCGTACAAGTATATATGATGTGATATTAGAGAACTGTGCAAGTGTGATGTACAATGTAGGGGCAGCAAAGTGGGTGTGGATCATCACATTCTATTATATGGTTGCTAGCTAGGTGGTGACCAGGAAATGTTTAACACTTTATTGCCCAAACTACTGTATAATTTATAAAAGCTCCCAGATGTGCAACTATCATCTGCTTTTCTGTTTTTCTTACATTTGATTGTTAAATATAAAGTTTTTGGGAAATGTACTACAGAATCATATGGCCTTGTCAACAGTTTTCTTTACACATTGTGGGCACATTGTGTCCACAATGCACCAAGGAAAGTTGTTGATTATGTGCCCCTTTGATAAGGAAATGGTTGAGAAAGTCTTTCACTGTGAGATTGTTAGGGTAGCATGCATATGACCGGGGGAATGATGACAGTAAATGGGACAGCTGGCAGTGTGCTGAGCACTGCCAGTAGCAATTTGCTCACATATCCCAGCCTAGAGACTTTCTAGAAGCATTTCAGCATCATCAAACTGTAAATAAGTGATACCATATTCTTTTTCAGTATATTGGTGTTATTTTTGTTCCAGGAGTGACCCATCTGTTGTAATTCTGCACATCTAATGCACTGGTAAAATCTCTTGGTGGCAGATTCTGCATTTGTGCAACAGACTGCGGCAGCCAGTGGCAGAAAATATTGGCCAACAGCTGGTACACAGTGCTGACTAGCGCTGTCTAATGCTGTATATAATGCTGGCTGCAGCTGAAATCCCAATTTACACCCTTGGAGCTATGTGTCAGACAGAGTCACTGAATAGCAGACTGCATTTGTTAGTGGCTGAATGAGTGAAAGAAAGTAAATTGGCAATTAATGTGCAATTACTGAACAGCTAGACATTGATCCCTTTCCATCCTGTTCACCTGGATTCATATTTTACTTTTACATGTTATACAATGGATTTTGGTAGGACAGAGCAGCAGCTAATGACAGACAGCAGCACACAGCGACAAAACCTTCCTTGCCCCTGTCTAACACAGTCTGCCTCTTAGTAACACTGTCTGTTGCTGAGCTCCAAAGGTATCAATTGGATTTCAATGACAGCCATTGTTAGACAGTATTAGTCAGATGCAGTGCCACTGACTAATGCTGTGTGCCAATGGCCAGTGCTTTCTGCCACTGACTGCCCCAATCTTGCCCAAACACAGAATCTGCTGCCGAGAGATTTTACTGGTGATGTATAAAGATCCTTTGACAAGAAATATGTAGAGTTTTTGTTTTCACCAGAAGATTTAGCATTTGAGAGAGAATGAAAAAGACACAATTGTAAATGTCCATGATGTGAACTTAAGACCTGCTCGTAAAGACAATGTCTTTGTGCACCCAAAACAATGTATGACAGAAGCTTTCAGTTATGATGGTGCAACAGGATGGAAGCAGCTGCCAAATGAAGGTGAAAGTTCTGAGACATTGCTGTCCTGCAAACAGAATTGTATGAAGTTTATTCTTTCATTCAGTGAAGTAAGCAAATAGTGTATTGCTGTCCTACTGTTCAGATTTTGCGTGCAGTCTGTGCAAATATCAGGTGAAAAGTTTGGAAAGTAAGGCAAAACAGTGGGAAATTTCCACCAAATGGGGAGACTCGAATGTGCTAAATGGAACATTGATTTAAAATGAAGTGTTGCATGAAAAATATGCTGGAATTTCAACATGTTATATCTGCACAAATTTAGCATGCCTTTTATCATTAACTTGACAGAAATGGGAGGCAATCGTCTGAAGACAATATCTTTGGGTCAAGGCCAAGGACCTATTGCTGAGGGGATGATTGATGAGGTAGGTGACAGCTTGTGGGATGATTGATGAGGTAGGTGACAGCTTGTGGGATGATTGATGAGGTAGATGATAGTTATATGTCAAACATTGCAGAAAGTCTTTGAGGACTGTTTGAAAGCAAACTTTGAAGGAGAACTTAAAACATTCCATGAAAGACTGAGATGTCACCCATCAATACATCTGTCATCCATCTACAGTTTCACATTTTTAACTCCTCCAACTGTTGGCCTACATGTATTATCTATGAAATGGTGGATCCTATGCCCATGGTTATTGTCCCCCTCCACCAAAGGTGGTATTGGGGGACATGGGAATAGGAGAAATAGGGGCTGTGTCCATCACGGCCGATAACTTTCTACTTTATAATTCAATTGCCTACAAAGCTGGTCAGAGTATGCATCTATGTCAACCCTTGGCTAAGATTGATTATGGGTGACCTTGACCTCAAGGTCACCCATGCATACCTGCCTATTGATTACTGTGTAAGTGGATGGGGATTGCTGTGCTAATTCACATTTTTGACTTCTTCTTCAAAACTGTTCGCCAGATTCATGTCAAACTTGGTGGGGATGTACCTTCAGTGAGTTTCAACCAAGTGTGTTCAAATGGTCATGGTCCAGTGATTTTTTATGATTTAAAAAAAAAATTTTTTTTGGCAAAATCTTAAAAAAAGTTCTTCGAAGAAATCACTTGGTGAAATGCTTTGAAATTGCATAGGGACACTTCTGGGTACCCCTAGACCTTAATTTGTTCAACAGGTGTTACTGCGATTCTTTTTTATTTTTAGGTCAGGTGATCCATATCACCTGAGCTTATACCATAGTCCTAAGATCCGTCGTATATCCGTCCGAAATTTGGATTTTGAGAGGTTGGGCCTATACATATTGGAAACACTATAGTCTGTATTTAATGAAGAGTATTAATTAGGTAACATTACCTCTCAACCACCATTGCCAAGACCTGTGTCTGGGCATGACACCCAACGAGATGAGAAGCTTGTCTGCTCACTCTTGATCAAAACCTGACGGTCCCGTGGCGCCATCTGTTGGTCCATGTGGAACTAATGGTGACGTCATTGTGCACATGTGCCCAGTATCTTCCTTCGTCTTTCGGGGGCCAGATCTGGCTTGCCTGTGGGAGTGAAGCTCTGTGCACTTCGATTCATATTTACTACTCCATTTGCGTTTACGCATTCTCCTCTGCTGAAAATCCTTTCGCAGCGGTCAGGGACCCAGGTAGCTGATTTCTGTTAAGGAATACCTCTGGAAAAGTAAGTGCAAAGTTGGTCGTTGGACTTATGCTTTTCTTTTTCAAGATGGCGTCCCATGCAGATTGCAGAGAGAGGGAGAGCAGTGCACACCAGGCTATTGCTTCCTTTCGGAGGCAATCCATTGGTGATGAAGGTTCCACTAGATCTCAGTCTTCGTCCTTGTTAGACTGAGGACAAAAGTTGGATCCCAGGAATCGCTACATGGCAGCCTGGGACGACCATCGACATTGTTATGGATGTCGGCTGCAGTTGGGTCAGGTATGCTCTCGTGAGCGTACCTGCAAGTACTGCAGTGATTTGGGAGAGGACGAATGGCTGCTCTTTGAGCAGGCACAAAGGAAATCCGATCGTATAAGAAAGTTGGCCTCTAAGACCTGAGAATGTCAAGCTGACGCAATGGAGTTTGTTGAGTCCTCACCGGATAAGACTCACCGTGGGCAAAAGAAGAGGCGTAGACTTGCTTCGGCTCATCTGCCATCTTCTTTGTCACACGTGCCTCATGTGTCTTTGGGGAAAGAGCATAGATTTGCTTTGGCTCATCCGTAGTCCCCTCTGACAGACGTTTCTTCACCTGATCCCTCTTGGGAGAGGGTGAGAAGATGTCGGAGTCGAAAATCAGGTAGTAAGGCACCTCTTGGTGGACCTGAACCCACGATTTCCACCCCACCGGCACCCACCCATGCTCTTGGCACCAATCCCAAGGTGGTCTCAGCCTTGGAAACGATGTCTCGCAGCATGGAACAACAGGCTGCCAGGGTTGTTACATGCTCTGCTCGCCCCCTTCAGCCAACAGTGCCTTCTCGGGAGTCCACTCCTAAGAAGCCTGTCAAGGGGCATTTAGTTTCTTCAATAATCAAACGATGCCTATAAATACTACGAAATTACTGGAATTTGCCATAATTTTAAAACAAACACGATGAAATAGCAATTGATAAACATAGGTCCCTAATTACGTTAGTTCCTTCAACGCTTGTCAGGTACATTATATACAGGTGCGGGCACAAGCTCCTTAGTCGACTCTCTCGACCTCAATACAACTATTTGGCTCGTTGAAAACTGGGGAATGTGTCTACATGCAGCTTGCTAACAGTATATATATGGCAGGCGAATGAATCGCCAACATTATAATATAAAAGGAAAGTAGTACCTAAGCAAAAAAAGGGAAAAAAACTAAAGAACCCTACCCTCAATACATTATTAACCCGTGTATACGGTACCATAACACTACAGGGTTTACAAAGACACATGTACAACAACAACAAAAAAGAAAAACCATGGAGATATATAAAAAAAATCACACATAAAAATACAAAACATGAGCTAGTGTTTGACACGTCCTGGAACTATGCCAATATTTGAGCCTAGTAGTGAACCTACCCAAGTCCAGTCTTTTAGCCACAGCAGATCTTTGTGTTCCTCGGTATCCAGTTTGATTTGGTAGCCTATGTCTTCAGCTTCTGCTCCAGCCGTTTCTGACTGGCAACGTCTGCTCGGTGCAACAATGGCTCACCCTGCTGGGCTCCCTGTCCTCGATGGACTCTCAGGTCTCCTGAGGCCGGCTCCACCATCGTCCACTGCAGCTCGCGCTGCACGACAGATGGCAGAGAAGCCTTGACTATCAGACACCAGTGCTGATCCTCATCGAATATCTGGTGCATCTGCGGTGGTGGACCGTACAAGAGAACATCATGAGAGGACAGACGCTGGTGCCTTTTCAGGCCTAGCTCACCATGTACATGGACTCGTCGATCTCCTAGTGGGGAGCCCATGTGGAGAGCAGAATGGCGTTGGGAACATGTCCAGTGTCCTTCAGAGCTCATCACATCAGCTGGTTGGAACTGGAGGCGATACACATAGTGCTCTTTCAGTTCTGAGACCTGGTGGAGCACAAGAGTGTTCTCATAATGTGCGACAACTGGACTACAGTGGCCTACCTCAACAGGCAAGGTGGTACACGCTCCCGGAAGCTAACAGAATTGGCCGGGCTCATCGTCAGATGGTGCTATGCCAACGACGTTCAAACGCATGCGAGACAGGTCCCGGGACAAAGCAATGTCCTGGCTGATCAACTCTCGAGGAGAGGTCAGCCGGTAGGGACGAAGTGGTCACTCCACCCAAAGGTCATTCAGGCCATGTGGGTGTTGTCCAAGTGATGCACCAGTAGGCAAATTCACCCTTGGGCTCCGCGTATTGTGGACATTGCTGACTTCCTGTTGTTTCAATGGGAAGTATTAGGCAAGAGCTCGAGAACAGTTGAGGGTTTTTGATCGGCCATTTCCTGAACCCTTGAAAACGACGTACGCATTGGTAGTGATCCTTATCTGTCCGCACTCATTGCGTCCTTTCACACCGACAGGCCAGCAACGCGTCAAGTCCTACCCTGGTGGGACTTGCCCCTTGTTTTAATTATGTTGAAGAAGTGGCCCTTTGAGTGCCTTGAGGACCCGAATAGGGTGTCTCTCAAACGCTGGATGTGGAAGACATGTTTCTTATTAACACTCACTTCGGGGGCTCAAAGAAGCGAGATCCAGGCTCTAGCACAGGACCGTCTTTAACGGTCACCTGACCACACCCAGGTGACACTGAGGCCTCATTTGGGCTTTCTTGCAAAGAACCAAGTGGCTCGAGATCCAACTACGGCCTTTAAGGGTTTCACCCTACGTACGATGGACTCGGCTCTCCCTCTCGAGGAGAGAGCCGTCTGTGAGAGCTCTTCGCTGGTATCTTGCTCACACAGATGGGCTCAGGGGACGGAGGCGTGCCCTTCTTCTACCTCTTAGTAACCCACGGAAGGAGCAAGTCGGCCGAGTTAGGCCTGTTCAATCCCATCTGAGCTGCCAGAAGCGTTCTGCAGGCATGCTTATGTGGTTGCACCCGACTCGTCTATAGGCCGGCGCATTCTTAGTGGGACTTGTAGGGCTTCGAGCCTAGTAGACCTAATCTGGGACAGTTTCAGGCAGCTACCGATTTCCCGGCTTGTTGCCGGTAGATTTCGCTTGCCGCTCAGGGAACCTTAACTGCCCCCTGGCCCCCCACCTGGTTTCGGAACTAGGTCCTGTTAGATCTCAGGGACCGATGGAGCTTGAAACAGATTAGTTTACCCACGAGGCGAGCAGTAGTCAGGCTGGCAGGGGGAGTACCGGGGCGGTCTATGGCGGTCCCATTCGGGTCGGTTAGGAGGGTTTCCAGTTCAGCCAGATTCTGCTGTCGGCGGCACGAGGCTCTGGGGTTTTCCCTTCAGACGTCGCCTCATCACTCATACCAACGGCGTGCCCCCAGGCTGTCGATCCTGTGGATACGAGGTCAGTGTAGCCGTGGTGTTTACCCCCCACCAGTACGTTTGTATGTTGGCAATGGTGGTTGAGAGGTAACGCTACGTAATTAATACGCAATATTTGAAGTAATATTAGTATTAATAAGTACACTTACCTCTCAACCACCAGAGAAGCCCACCCGACCATCCATGGTTTTCTCTTATCAAGCTATTGTCACTGACCCCTGGCCAAAAGAGGAAGGAAGATACGAGGCACGTGTGCACAATGACGTCACCATTAGTTCCACATGGACCAAGAGATGGTGCCACATGACCATCAGGTTTTGATCAAGAGTGAGCAGACAAGCTTCTCATTTCATTGGGCATCATGCCCAGACACAGAGTTCTTGTCAGTGGTGGTTGAGAGGTAAGTGTACTTATTAATACTAATATTACTTTAAATATTGCGTATTTCAAAGGTTGAGAGGACCGGTTTAAAACCACCAGTTGCCTTTTGTGGGTGACTGCCTGGCTCCATTCAGGAGTGAAATTTGTTTCTTTTCATTGATATTGGAAGATGAATGTTGATGGGTTGGTAAATCTGGAATCTCTTTGCTGTCATTGTTGGGTTTGATATTATGAATATGGGTCATGTTTTCCACATAAGTGTATCTTACTAGAGACGTCCGTCATAAACAATTCACATTTTCGACTTCTTCTCCAAAACCACCAGCCAAGTTCACATCATACTTGGGGGCAATATTGCTCTAGTGGATCTCCAGCAAGTTTGTTCAAATGGTTGTGGTCTAATGATTTTTGTATTTTTAATGAATTTTTTTCTTCTTTTTTTGGCCAAACCTTAAAAAATCTTCTCCCCAACCGCTCAACCAATACCAACCTAACGAAATTTAGTTTTCCAATCTTGGCCACCAAGATTGCTTGATGAGATTAAACGGTATTTACGTGGGAAGTGGGACACCACTATCAGCGGGTCATCGACAGCCTTTTAAAGTGTATAGATGTGAAGAAAGTGGGGAAGTTTGAAAGAGTGATTTTGATCAAGTGAAAGCGTACTGTGCCTAAAATATGCCTGTGTACAATTACAGGCTGTAGCGCTGATATGTGCAAATTGTCAAATCTTGACAAATATCCATGGATGTGTGGAGTTATGTTCCACATGGTAAGCCTCCACTGTGGTCATGATATAGTGTCCATGGCATGTCCCACTTGGTAACAGCAGACCAGTGAAACTGTGAATTCAGTCATGCATGCGATCATCACGATAAGGTGACAAAAGGGAGAACTAAGATTTCGTTAGGCTCCTATTGCTTCAAAATCACACAGGGACACTTCTGGGGACCCCTTGTTAATTTGTTCACCAGGTGGCACTGCAAATTTTTTCCAATTATGTTTTTGTAATTTTCGACTTCTTGTCCAAAACCATGACTCAAATTTTGCTGAAATGCTCCAGGAATGTTTCTTTTGGAAGGCCCAAACAAGATCTGTTCACTAAGTGGTGTTGCTATAGAATCCTGATTTTTAACGAATTTTTCTTTTTATGTACTTGTTGGTAAATCCATGCATCCCCATTGTTCACTATGTAAATTATTAGGCTTCTAATGGAAATCCACATATTAAGGACACATTACAACACCATAGGTCACTTCGCTGATTTCCACACACTTTAGGTGCCTTTCCAGAGCCCCAAAAAAATTTCCCTGTGGGTCCAGTGCTGATCCATGCTCCTGCAATAACTGTCCTCAATGCCCTGTGGCGTGTCACAGCACCTGTCATAGCAGTATTGCATAATAGCGAACATGCGCAATCAGTTTCCTATTCTGGCGCCCATCATTGATGAACGCTTTTTGCTCATTTTGCTTATTTAACGTTTGCGGCTTCTCTTTTTGGGGAGGTAGTGATAAGTTTCCCGGGAGATTACCTCCGATTTAGTTTGTTCAGTTGTTTGTTGAAAATGAGTAAGGATGGTGAGTTGAATGTCCGTTGGGATGCCAACCATGACAGGATGGCATGCTGGGATGACCATCCTGCATGCTGCTCTTGCATGCGGAAGAGCATTGTTTTCTGCACTGAAGAGCGTCCATGTGAGGCTTGTTGATGATGAACTCTCTATCAGTGGCAGAAAGTTCATCAGGCTGACGTGAGATTAGCCAGACGAAGGCTGCAATGTGCTGACACACGTTGTGAGCTAGTACAGGATAATGTTCCTGAAGTGGGACCTTCCATGACACATGTGGCTGCATGTGTATCAGGTGCAGCCATCCAGGCACCTGGCAGCTTGCCCAGACGTGCCCAAGGTTGTATACAGGCTGATCCTTACAAATTGAGGCACCTGTTGGTGGAGTGACCAGTTTGAACACACGTGTTCATGCTGGTTTTTGAACTGAGGACCCTATTGGAAAGGTGCTGCCTATGGACTTGAAGCGAACTGTGGTAGAGAGGTCCCGCTCGCAGGTTCCCGCCACAGTCCCCTCTGCTCAAGTCAGTAGTTCGGCATAAGGACGGTACCTTAGTGGTTAATAAGGCAGTAATTACTAAGGTGGGGAAGAAGTCAGTAGTGACTGCAAGGAGAGATGGGGAGACATCATCTTCACTCCCTGTTAGTGCTACACCTCCAGGCTTTCTTCAATGTGCCCCGCCGCGTCAAGCTTCGGCTGTGCAGGCGGAGGCGACTGCCCATGTGATAATGGGCAAGGTGAAGGCACTGTTCGCCTCGGTTGGCGAATGGCAGGACAGGTTGGAGTGAAAGGTTTCCTCCGGGGAGCCTCCTGTCGTTCCGCCTTCTCCTGTTCACTAGGAGTTGCCTGGCCTGTTTTGCGAGAGTGGTGTGTCTTCCATGGTGGCATCGGCTGTTTTTGGGTCTCTTGGGGACCAGGTGACGGACTGTGAAATAGTGTTAGGGGTGAGGAGTCGGCCAGCGATTGGCTTCGCGGTCGGTTTCTCCCTGACCTTCCTCTCCCAGCCGCAAGCACTCATGCTCACGCCCAGGGAGGGAAAAGAACAAGAGGGAGAGGTCTCATCGGCACCTCTCCTCCCCCCTCTTGGCCAGATGGGAAGATACGTCGCCAGAGCCATCGTTTGGGCATTTCATCTGCTAGGGAGAGGCAGTCCTCTCCCTCTCTCAACACATCGATGGGATGTCAGGGTGCCTATTTCCACCCAATCAGTCCGAGTTTGAGGCTCGGATATCCTCTCCCACCCTGATGGAGATTGGCCAGGCACTCGATCTATCATCCATTGTGGAGGTCTCCTCCATGGTGACCTATGCCAATGTGGCGGCGGGCCGGGTTGCTTCTGCGCTCGGGCCCATCCCAGCAGAGGCTTGAGGTCTTGCGTTTTCGGTCCAGTCTGACTCCCACTCAGGAGTTTGTTTTTCTGGGAATTTAATTTTTGGTGGTCCCTTTCATCTGTTGCCCATCAGGGGACAGGTGGAGGCAGCTTGTCTCCCTCTTGAACAAGTTCAGGAGAGCATTGGCACCACCAACGCATCAATGAATGCATCTGGTGGGGACCCTAACACCATGGACTCGCAGGTTCCCCTTGGGAGGCTTTATCAGCGGCCTATCCAGCTCAGTTTTCGGGATCAGTGGGATCGACAGATTAGTCTCTGGTCCCGATGGACTTTCAACTCACCATCCTGTCAATTCATTCGTATGATTGGCTAATTCTGAGCTGGTGGTCCCGTCGGCCGAACGTGATGCCGGGGCCGTCCCTAGTGCCATTCAGCCCCCAGGTAACTCTGTTTACCCACCCCCTTCTTCGAGGCTAGGGAGCCCATTTGCACTCTGTGACAGTCTACAGCGAATGGCCCCCTCTGTGGAGGCAGTTTGCCATCAATTGACTAGAACTGGAGGTGATTCGTCTAGCCCTTCTCTAGTTTAAGTCACATGTGGAGAACAAACACGACCTGGAAATGTGTGACAGCCACACGGCAGTTGCATACATCAACAAACAGGGAGGTACCAGGTCAAAGAGGCTGTTCTCCTTGGCCAGGTCATTCTTGCTTTGGTGCCATCAGTACGGCGTCAGGATCCAATGTTGGCACATTTCAGGTTGCCTGAATGTCCAGGCGGACCTGCTCTCGCGCCAGTCACAGGGGATTCAGACAGAGTGGTCTCTGAATCCCAGAAAGGTGGAAGCAATCTGGGCCCTTTCGGGCCGTCTGCACATCGACCTCTGTGCCACGAGAGACACTTGCAAGATCAACACCTTTGTGTCCCCATTCCCGACGAGTTACCATGGGCCATGGACGCCATGTCAATTTCGTGGCAGGGAATGTGGGCGTTTGCCTTTCCTCCAACCCTGTTGTTGCCAAGGGTGTTGCACAAGATACGGGAGGAGCAGTGGGAAGTCCTGGTCATTCTCTGGTGACCCAAGAGAGAATGGTCCTTGGACCTCTTGGAGTTGAGCATTGAGCCCCTACAGGCTCTTCCTCCTCTTCTGCAACTGCTCCGACGACTGGGATCAAACAAGTTCCACCCCAACCCGCAGTTTCTCAGGCATTACGTCTGGAAACTATCGCCTCAGGCATTACTTCAGCAGGCTTCTCAAAGGGATTGCATGAGGGGGTTGCGAGCGGGAAACTTCGTCACTCTTCTTTAGAGATGTATGACTCACCTTGGAAAAAGTTTGCTGCCTGGTGTTCTGCTAGGGGACTGTAGCCTTGGGAGGCAACAGACCAGCAGATTTTTTGCTAAGTCTGTTTGAGGAAGAGTACTTCAAGGTTTGCACCAACGAGGGGTACAAGTCAGCCATTGCGGCTACCCTTAAAACCAGGGGGGAAAGCCTAGGGACGGATCCCTTCCTCTGTGGGCTTGTCAACAGTTTTTACACTGATTGACCAGTGGAGCACAATGTGGTACTTCGCGGGGACCTCTCTGTGGTGCCGGGGGCCTTGACAAATTCCCCGTTCAAACCTAAGAATATGGGTTCGATTGATCTTACGATCTTAACTTTCAAGATGGTCTTCCTGTTACCACTGGCCACAGATGCCAGGCGCAAGAGACACACGCCTTAGATAGGTCCCTCATCAGGTGGTCTGCTGATGGGAAGGATGTCTTTCTAAGGCCCCAGGTGGGATTTGTGTCCAAGACACAAGTAGCCGGTGACCGCTCCACAGCGTTGATGGGTTTTTGGGTCAAGTCCCTTTCGGTGACAATGTTGAGGTCCGAGCCACATAGGGCCCTTTGTCCCGTGAGAGCACTCTAGTTCTATTTGAGTAGAACTTAATCTCATCAAGCTGGGCGGAAACCTCTGTTTCTTCCCCTTAGGCAGACAGCATCTGGTACTTTGTCTCCTGGCACCATCTTCAGGTGGATAAGGAAAATGATTTCCTTAGCCTACCAGGTGGCTGGCCAGGATGAAGAGCTTAGATGTCTGCACTCTATCAGAGCTCATGGGACTAGGGCATTCTCTGCCTCCTGGGGCACGTTAAAAAAGTGACAGTAGGGGATATTATGGCAGCCTTAAGGTGGCGTTCACATAATACCTTTTGTTCTACCTGCGGGACTTGGTAGAACAAGAGGATCCGCTGTTGGCGCTGAAGTGCTTCCAGACAGCCGCATCCAGCGGGTCTTAGGGGTGCCTCCCCCACCCTCTCCAACTCAATGGAGCTGGTGTAGGGGCACCAGGGGTCCAGGATGGTTTTGTGGTCCGTGGCTCTCTAGTGCAGAGTTTTGGGCTAGATATTTTAGGAGGTATCTCCCTCCTCCAGTCTGATTGTACATGAGCTAAGTGACCTATGGTGTTGTAATGTGTCCTCAATATGAAGTTTTTCAACAGTAATGGTGAGTAATGTTTCTTAATAATAGTTTTACTGTTGAAAAACCTCCTTTTGGACTTCATTTCCAAAACCATCAGCCAGATTTACTTCATACTTGGTGGCAATGTTCCTCTAGTAGTTCTACACTAAGTTTTTCAAATGGTCACGGTCCAATGATATTTGTGTTTTTCATGAATTTTTTTGTCCTTTTTTGACCAAACCTTAAAAAACTTCTTCTCCAAAACAGCTTACCCAATTGCTTCAAAATCACACAGCAACACTTCTGGGGACGTCTAGTTGTTAATTTGTTCGCCAGGTGGTGCGGCAACATTTTTCCCAATTTTTTATGAATTTTTGTGTGTTTTCACTATTTTTCGTCTTCTCCAAAACCATGACTCAGATTTTGCTGAAATGGTGCAGGAATGTTTCTTGTGGAAGGCCCAAATAAACTTGTTTGCTAAGTGGTGTTACTATGGAATCCTGATTTTTTACAAATTTTCCATTTTGGGTGCTTGTCGCTAAATTCAAATATTCCTGTTGTTTTCTATGTAAATCAATTGGCATCTTTTCATTTGCAACTTCTGCTCCGAAACCGTCAACCAGATTTACTTCATACTTCGTGGCAATGTTCCTCTAGTGAGTTTCCACCAGCTTTGTTCAAACTGTCAGCTTATGATTCACCTGAGCACAGGATCAGTCCTGATCCTCTAGTTTAATGAATTTTTGTGTTTTCGCTGTCTTTAACTTCTCTTCCAAACCATCACTCAGATTATGCCAAAACTTAATGTAAATATTCCTTGAAGAAGGGTCACACAACTTTGTTCACCAGGTGGCATTGCTGTGGATCCCTGATTTTTAACGATTTTTTCAAGTCTGTTACTTATCAGTCAATGGATACATTCTTATTGATAACCATGTGAGTGAATGGGGATTGCTATGGTAATTCACTTTTTCAACTTCTCCAAAACCCTATGTTTACAACACATAATGTGGCGGGGGACATAAATCTTTTGGATCATCTGGTTCTATTGAATGTTAGCAGAAAAGTGCACTTTCATTGGGTGTTACTAGTTTTGACCTGGCACAAAGGAGTGAGCATTTTGACCTATAAGCCTAACTGGTAAGTTTGACGACAAAATTAATAGTCATCATTCAGTGTCTTTGCAGCATGATCATAAACCCATTCAAAATGCTGGGGAAGATGATCAATTCTCAGAAGCGGAAATACATTTAGGGATATCCCTAAATACATATGTGATTTAGCGATATCGCCAAATGATTTTGTGATATTGCTAAATAATTTAAGAATGTCCCTAAACCATTTAGCAACACTGCTAAATCATTTTGAGATATTATTGCTAAATCATATGCATATCGGGATATTACTGAAAATTATTTGGCAATATCTCTTAATCAATAAGTGATATCGCTAAATAATCTAGAGATATAACTAAATAGATAGCAAAATCACTTAATGATTCAGTGATATTGCCAAGAGGGACTAAACATCAAAACGGCTTGCCATACTCGCTTGATACTTGGAGAATTATTTGAGGTAGGACTTTAACTTGATGTTGCACATGGTGATTATCCTGTGTTAGGACTAAAATGAGATGCACATGGCAGACCTTCTTCCAATTCCCAAGGTCACATGACTACTTTAGTGAATTAAGTGTCTTTGGTTGTAACTTCAGAACTATTAAGCCATTGTTTTCAGTGGTCACTTGGCAATTATGAAGCCAGCACTTTGATATTTGTAGATGATGATGGTCTTAAAGAAAGGTAACCTTGGTCTAATTCCAAAGGACATAAGATGAAATAACGCAGTCTGTGTATCCAAAGTCAGCTCAGTACATGACTATTGCAATCCTTTTGTTTGTCTAGCTTTATGATGTAATTTACATAATTATGTCACTGAGAATGTTAATATTTATTGTTAATGACAAACATTAATTTTGAATTTGTGGCATAAAACAATGGAATAAAGAAGATATTGGTGTATCATAGCATTAATGATATAAGGACAGCTGGTAACAGTGTACTTCTGACACTTAAGGTAGTGTTAGGGCTCTAAATGGCTATTGTGGACGTAGGCATTTCTGTAGGAAACCGATAGACTGTGGCCACTGTCTGTATGTGGAGGTTGCCTCTGGTGACCGTGTCTAGCCATAGGAGGACCAGCTTCATTAAGTGAACAGAATTCCAGAAACTTTTAAACTATTTGCTTATAGGCTATACAGAATGGTACTTGGGTGCTGCTACAGAATTGTCATTTGGCTGTGTCCTGGTTGCCAGAACTGGAAAGAATATGCGAGACAGTAAGTGCCTGTACAAAACCTGCTAACATGCATATGTGCTACACATGTGAAGCTCATAAGCATATCATATTAGATTTATGTGCAAATTAAGTTGCACACATGAGCATTATGTTAGTTCACATATGCACTGATCTCCTAATGTGAATGCTCACATTCGTTCATATATGAGTGAATTGCTAACTTGAGAGGTTCAGGTGAGCAAATTGGGTTTTTAAGTGAGCATTTCGTTAGTTCACTTGTGCTCACTTGAGTATCATGTTAGTTTAGGGAAAAATTTCACCATGGAACCAGAGTAAATGCTATAGCATATATAGACAAAGCTACAGTGTGTAACCAACTTGTGTGGGCCACTTGCCCAGTCTTATGCTAAATTTAATTGTTCTCAGCTGTCTAAATCCTCTAACAACCATGCCATGCGCACATAAACATTTTTTATGTGCTCTGGAAATGCCGCAAATTTAGTTTAGCTTCCAATTTGGGTAACAACATAATTTTAAAGGATATAAAGAGAAAAAGTTTATGATCCAGACACATTATCTGATCAGGGAACAGGGAGATGGGAATCTCCCTGTTGGAGATGGTCTTCTCCCATAGGTACTCACAGAGAAGAAAACCCCTGTGTAACCCCATTTATTAACCGGTGAAAATGACCTGTCATCAAACCACATGCCAACACAGTCACCTATGACGACTGGCACAACCCAGTCCTACTGTCCAGTAAGGCTGAACGTGCCGACCCACAATTGATGATGTCACATTGCAACGTAACGTCTAGATTTCCCCTAGCAACATTACATGGCCCCATCTAAAGGCCATGCACACAAAGCAGCATTTAGTTTTGATTGAACCACTTGACTCTGGAGTTGAAGACTTCAACTCTCTGTACTGCTGGGCTTAAGACTAGAGTTATGCTCAATCTGTGGTCAAAAATTACTCATTAGCCTCTGATGACTCCAGTGAAGGGCGAAATGCGTCAGGCTTATTTGGGCACACTGTGTATCTGTTCTTATTAACACTTGCCTAGTCTTCTCATTATGTGGTACCAATGTGATGTGCATGTACTCCTGTGATGCTTGCAGCTGTAGTATATGGGATATAGGAATGTTCATGTGAACATATTGCACATGTAACGTTTGTTTACATGAGCATTGGTTAGGTTTTTTACTTCAAGGAGCCGCTACTCAGAGAGACATGTACGGGTAAAAGGCTCCGAAACATGTTGAGTAGTTACCTGTTGAAGACCCTTTAATTTATTATTTGGGCTAATACAGCCTATGTCAAAATTTTACAGAGGAACATGTGCAATATGGACAATAGTACTTCTATGTATATAGGTTAGACAGGGACAGGTTAGCTTATGGAGAGTAAAGAGTTTGGACTGCGGAATAGGGTAATGACTACTAGGAAGTGGTTCTGGACAAAAAGACACAAATACAATTCAATGCTTAACCAATTTGCATGTTAAAATGCAATCATGTTAGCATGCTCATGTGTGCAACTAATGTGCATCAGGTTAGGCCATTTGGGTAAAGGTACACTGGGGATAGTATAATTTGTGTCATATGTTGGCTCAGAAACTAGATCTATCCCATAATCTGTGAGACAGTAAGTATGCATGCGATTCAATTTATATCATGTTTGCTGAGAAACTAGATTTTCTATATCCCATCAGCATATCTGTGTTGCATACAAAGTAGGAAGTTTCAAACTTTAAGCCTGTTTTCAATTTGACACAGTGTATTTCTGAACATCTTGCCTGTACATGTAAACCACAAACCAGGATCTACAGATACTAATAATGAAAAAAGCAGGGTGTAGTGTACTGAGAAGTTTTGACATAAATGAGTTAAACTAGGCATACTATGTGTATACATATATATGATTTCAATTTGACAGTGCATGATTTGTTTGTCTAGGTCATCACAGATCCATCTAAAACGCATCCTGAGTTTCGCTTGTGGCTGACTAGTTACCCGTCCCCACATTTCCCTGTGTCCATCCTTCAGAATGGAGTCAAAATGACCAATGAACCACCTAAAGGTCTACGTGCAAATCTGCTGCGATCATATCTCAATGATCCTATCTCAGATCCTTCATTCTTTAAGGGATCCAACAAACCCAAGGTAAGTATTGGAGATTCATCTGTAGGCTAGTTTCAGACCCATATAATAATGACCAAAGATGAAAATGAAAAAAGAAAAACAACAAACAAACAAAAAACAAAAAAACAAAAACAAAAAAAAAAAAAACAAGCAAAACAAAACAAAACACAAAAAATGTAGGCTACAGTGATAAGTTTACAGATTTGTTGTTTTTTTTTACCCTTGGCACATAAAGTGCGGGAGGATATTGTCATCCCCTGCGTTGTCTGTAGAACATAGAACATAGAAGTGGTGGTAGGGTGATAGTTGGTATAATGTAAAGTTTTCACACCTAGAGATTTTGTCTGGTCTGTCTACAGTCAGAGACCATGGTTCATTGTTGCCTCCTCCTATTTCATCACTTGGGTGTAGAAGTGACTATAGTCAATTACCTTAAACACTCACTTCACGATCATTGTGAGTACATAAGTGTAACATACTAGAGACGTCGGTCTGTCCTGTCAATATCACCGCAATATCTAAAAAAATATTCACTGTAGCTGTACCAAATTTTTGTCACAGCAGAACCTTATGATGGATCAGGTTGTGATTGAAAACAACCTTCCTCTGATTTTGTAAAACTTTTTATGAAACTTGTAATGTATTTATGTGAGTTGCGTAAACCCTGATGACCTTACCATGATATACCAAATAATATTTACCGCAGCTTCACCAATTTTTTGTCAGAGATGCACATTATAGTGGACCACATTCCTATTGAAAAACTTGTTATGAAACTTTGTAATTAATTATTTGATGGCTGTCTGAGGGACGCACAGTTTAGTGGCCTCTGTCACCAAAACTTGCCCCAAGAACACATCCAAAGGTGCTGTTTCATTTCATAGACAATACTATGAAAATTGTGTGTAAAGTATTCTACTGCAAAGCCTCAAAAAAAAAAATGCTGTATTGAGGAAAAATAGATTGTGGGTGCCAAGGGTAATCCATTCGCAGAATTCTATATTGGTTTGTCATGATTTGGGCGAAATTCTGAAAAGACCCTGTCCATATGCCTAGTGTGCACATGCCTTATTAGGGCCCGTCTTTTTGCCTGGTATAAAGAACTGCTTACAAATACAGCTAATTTCATGTTGATAGCAAAGTGTACTTTAATATGTACATGTAAGGCCCCTTTTGGGGAGAGGGTACATGAGGGGTCATGTGACCGTTTAGGTGTGTTCGTAATTGCGACCCTGTACTCAATGTAATTAACGTATTTACTATGTCACAGTAGCATCATAATTTTGCTTCATGAACATTGTTGAACAGTTTGGGACATGGAGACATTCAGTTCAGTCAGTGATAGACACCTGATGGCATGGATTTATTCAAACTATCCAGTTTCCCATGGACTAGGGTCTGAGAGTACAGAGTCTCTAAATTAATTCAATATTCAACTTTTGTATATATGTACATGTACAGTGCCGACAGAAAGTCTTGCTCCAAAACTCTGGAGGGTCACCAGTGGAGCCACTTGCAGGTACCACTTTTGAAACTGTAATAAACAGTATAATTCTGACACCATAACCATGCAGTTCAGGGCCAATGAGGGCCACAAGTAGGTACAAGAGGCACCCTGAGTGACTAACATTAAACTTCCTAACAGTGTTCCCTGCAAGAGTCCCTTGTACAAGTTGTACCTGAGGAGGACCATGCGAAGGGGCCACCAGAGGAGATGGTGCAAAACTTTCTGACAGCACTGTATATTAAAAGTGTTAGGATGTGTTGTCAGATTTTTTTGATGTGACATCCCCTGGGGTCATATGTCTTCAATGTGTTGCGAGCATGTCACCCAAGCCACTCAAAATCCTAGACTTGAGGGCAGCCCAGAGGCTTGATCCTGGAGCACACCTCTGGCCTCTTGGTCCTCACACTTCTCACCTTTGCCATTTCACTCATAGTATACAGTCTCCCCCTGGTGGCTGGCCTAAGACCTAGTGGGGGGTCATCAGGGATGACAACCAGCACACTGGCAGATCGAGGCTCTGGGTATCTATGAATTTGTATTTTGTAAATAAAGTGGGGTCGGAGAGTCAGCTATATATGTATACGGGTAACTCTGTGGCCAAAGTCTAAAACTGCTGGTGTGAAATATCAAATTTTCAGTCTAGGATGTTGACTTCCCATATTTCCTCTCCAGTGACAAAATAAATGGGCCTTATCACAACACCACTTGTACACCTGCCATGAATGGGCAATATTTCCATCAACAAAAGACTTGTATCTGATAGACTGTCCAGGTTTAATCTCATGTCCACACAATACCTCCCATACAGTTTATGCTCTTGGACTTTGATATTGCACTGAGAATTCTAGTTGACTCAGGTTTCTGGTCCCCACATTTCCCAGGGTGCATCCTTCAGAATGGAGTAAAGATGACTGAGGAATCACAAGCCTTTTGTCTTGTTTGTTTTCAGGTATTTCAGAAGCTTCTCTTCAGTTTGTGTTTCTTCCATGCTCTGGTTCAAGAACGCCGCAAGTTTGGTGCCCTTGGATGGAACATCAGCTATGAGTTCAATGAGTCAGATCTCCGCATAAGTGTGAGACAGCTCCAGATGTTCATTGATGAATACAATGAACCTCCGTTGGAAGCCTTGACTTACTTGACTGGGGAGTGTAACTATGGGGGGAGAGTCACAGATGACCGTGATCGCCGCCTGCTCATTAGCATACTAAACATTTTCTACTGTAAAGAAGTGATAGATGATGATGGCTACAGGTTCTCCAGCAGTGGAAAGTATTATGCACCACCTGTTGGGAAACATGAGAACTATGTTAATTATATCCGAAGTTTGCCCCTCATTCCACAGCCAGAGGTGAGTATTGTCTCTGTGCAGTTGTCAGAAATATACTGTCTAGCTCTGCTGGCCACAGATCATAGAACTTATGCATCACTCGTAACAGTTTATAGTTTCTCGGATGGACTAATGTCCATCCGAGAAACTATAAACTGTTACGAGTTATGTGCAAGATGAAATTCACCACCAGGTAGAATATGAGGATATGTACTCAGTATTATGAATAAGGTATTTAACTGCAACACTGTGATGAAACCTGAGATGTGGACAGCTGGGACAGGAATAATCTGAATTGTGGACGTAGCACAACATATAAAGATATAGATAAAGACAGTAAGCATGTGATCTCTAGAAATTTGAGTATTGTAAAGAACAGAAACCTGAGGAAGCTGTTCCAGAGAGAACCTAGTTACAGGGAAAGAAGAAACATCAACTTGACTGAAGCAAGGAAGGCAATCAAAACAGGCCTTGACAAATACATCAAGAAACAAAGTCAAAGGACTGGTGTGTGCAATACGGCCTCTGATGAGTGGAAAGTTACAGTAAGGAAAGAGTTGATGAAAGGATTGAAAATCCATGAAAGGGTGCACTACAAGGATGGAGAGTAGTTCAGAATACACTCACAGATTCTATGTGATTTTGAGAATTAAAAAAAGAAAAAAAACCTACAAGACACATTGGTCATAACGCCGGTCGACAAAAGCTAGTAGTAACATCATGTTTACATGTAAAAGCATATTACAATGTACATATCTGTGATACTACAAGAATTGAACCAAAAAAAAAAAAAAGAATCATACGGGAAAGTTGAATGTACTGATTTTGTAATCTATAACCAAGTAAAATTGAATCAGTGGGATGCACTATTTCTAAAGAAGATAGCAGGTTACATCTCATTTATGCACTGGAGAAAGTACACAAAAATCCTGAAAAGTTCAGGTTTATCATTGCAGCAAAGAAAGCTTGTCAAAGGAAATCACTAAAAGGTTTACCAAAATACGGGAATTAGATAGATCACATACAAACTACTGTAAAAAAGTCAAGATTTTTACTGGTATAAACAAAATGTGGATTACAGATGGCACTAAAGATATTCTACTTGATATTGAGCACATAAACAAAAAGAATGCTGTTACATCTATCAATACTTTTGATTTCCTCACTTTTTACACTTAGATCAACTTGGAAGACCTGAAAGAAGTACTCATGTCAATAGACAAAGCATTCAAAGGGGTACCTGTCAGTACATCAAAGTTTGCCAAACCAAAGCTCAGTCTGACCGAGGAATAGATAAAGAAATACATGCGCCAAGAACAAATGTATCCAGATGATAAAATACATCATTTATAATGCTTTCTTTTCTGTTGGCAACCATAGCAGACACATGTAGTAGGCATTCCAGTGGGAACAAATCCAGGTCCTTGCATTGCTAATCTGTAATTATGCTGCTACAAGTACCTTTGACTGTGCCCAGATAACAAATTAAACTGATGTCAAAGAAGGTTATGTGCAAAAGGGAAAAGAACACCCCATTTAAACATGTTTCAACAAATGTCCAAGGTACCTAAGGCTTAACAAAAATATATATGTGGTTCCGGTAACCTGATCAACCCCAATCAAATTGAAAAGGCCGAGTCCCGACCATGAATAATTTTTAGGAAATATATATATAAAAAAAATAAAAGTTACCCTTCCCTTAAAAATTGATCAACCCTGGCTGAAAGATTTTATCGAGAAAGTGGCCGTCATGTGCATTTTTTTGCAGTAAAGTCAACTCAAACACAGTATTTTATTTCAACTTGTCGGCAGTGTAGGTTTAACTTGGGCTGGGGAAAGAGCATAGATGATGGGCCATAGCCACAGTTGTACAATGCATGGAGCTCCATGTACAGTGAAGCAGCATGGCCATAGCCCCGGTTGAAGGATTTATCGAAGAAGGGGCAGTCATAAGCTGTTATTTTGCAGTTAAGTCAACTTAAAGACAGCATTTTATCTCAATTTGTCTGGAGGGTTAACTTGTTCCAGGGAAACAGCATATAGCTATGGTTGTTTGGTAAAACCATGGAGGAATAATTTATTCCCTTATGGTGAATCAGCATAGCCCTGGTTGTTAGGTGATTGTTTTCGTAATATTCCGCAAGGTCCCAGTTGTCCTTTCTCCAAGTTACCCATGCAAACGGTTATTAAAGTGCTTTTAAAACATGACTTACTATCTTAACTTTAATCAGCCTGCTCAGTTGTTTCTGAAGCAGTTATCATTGTCAGTTACAAATCCAAATGTGACATGATACTTCGACTGTCAAGCCGGCGAATCATGCACCATTTTGAACATGGCGCATAGCAAGAGCCATAGATCATGGAACCACCGCCCAAATTTACATTCAATCATGGCAAAACACAATCGTATTTCAATGATAAATATTAATGATGTGCTGTGCACAGGCTGCTTCACCTGCTTTTATCTCGAAAGAAAACCAGAAAATGTACCCGATACAAATGTCTGCGATATCCATGTTGTAAATATCACGCACATCGGGGACATATCGAGATTGTACCTTTTGCTTGTGGCGGGACAGTAGCACAAAAAGTTGATTTGGATATCAAAGTGAATTGTGGCCACAGCATATATCATATCATTGTTGATGCTCTGAAATATCTGCAAAACATGAACCTTTGGTTTTTTATAATAACACATTCCCCCCCCCCCCCCCCCCCCCCCCCCCCGATCCAATACAACTATCCTCATTTACAAACCATTGGGTGGGGACTCCGCAGTTTTCAAATTGGCAGCCAGTGTGGGTTAATCCTGTATATACATTTTGAAGAGGTAGTATCCAAAATTTATGTGTGATTAGTGTTAATGGAAGGTTAATTTGTCAAATGAATGTAATGCAAAGTATAAAATGGGACTGTTCGAGTGTGAGCATTTCCTGAAAATGTAAATACAACGGCTTGAAATTACCAGTTGTTGACGGAGGTGGGCCCCATAATTGGGATATTGTGTGAGACACTGAAGTCACCCCAAGACAATGAATTAAGTGGCACCACTGGGCACAGCAGTCAACAGCCCCGCTGAGCCAAAGATGGAGCTTAATAGAGAAGATTGCCCTGATAGTGGACACAGGTCCTAAAATATCGGTAGGTTTTTATAAAAGGGAAACCCCAATCTTCCCTAGCAATCATCTGTCTATGTTTGGAATGACGTTGGATCCCCACGTCAACCAGACTCATAATTCAACCGGCTAGTTCTGGCAGTTTAGTTTTTTGACGTGAAAACATAGTATTACGTCAGGTCTCTTACGTAACGTACGTTTCTAAGGCCGATGCCACCGTAGGGTATAAAAAGAGCGTGCCCAATCCGTTACAAATTCAGCTACTGATGAGACCCATTTAGGTCAAAACCGGTCTAGCAATTTTTGGTCAGTGTGACAAACAGGCATCCTTGATGCCATTCACACTTTTACTCACAATTTATAAAATTGATTAGAATATGGAAAGTCGTATATCGGTGAAACGGGTCGCCCCCTAACTGCAAGAATTTCTGAGCACAGGAAAGCAGTTACACAAGGCGAAATTAACAAGTGGGCAATATGTATTGTTATAAATACAAATATGTTTTTATTACTTTCGTTTCTATGTAAATGACGTCAAAAATTACATATAATTACGTTCTAGGCCTAATTGACCAGTCTAACGTTCAAATAACATCTTTACTTCCATTGAGAAAGCTGGGGACATCACTGGCGAAATATTTGGATATCAGAAATATTATCACATGCATTAAAAGTCCAATATAAACTTCAATTTATGATGAACATTTCAGGTTTTTATTTTTCCTGAATCGCAATGGGTTGTGCATTCTTTTCAAATGCTGTCTTGAAAACAAAGTTTTAATTGAAAAAGTATGGGAAACTACAGGTATTATGGATGTCATAGATAGAGTTCAGTTGGATACTACTAGTACTTCAAGATGCACACGGGACATTAAGATACACTTCGACTGGTTAACTTAAGCGGTAATAAAAACTCTGAATATCATATCTTCTTGTTTTTCTTTATTATACAAGTACATGATTGAGACCATGTGGTCACAGTTTGCTGCGTGATTGTTTACGCATGCAGCGTCAGGGGTGTCCCAACACACAGCTGCCTGTAACAGTCTGCAGCCAAGTACCATAGCCAATAATTTCCCGGAATCAATTTTCCCGAGGGGTTCCATTTGGGAAAATTCGGGAAATTAAATACCTCGGGAATGTTTCCACTTGAACAGTATCAAAGGTAAACAGCAGCTGTATATCAAGAAACAAATCAGTAATAACTAACTGTTCACACTTGAAGGACAATTTACAGGCATCAGAATGATCTCCACTGAACAGTTACTCTCTTTTTACACATTTTAGGTGTTTGGCTTACATGAGAATGCTGACATCACCAAAGACCAGCAGGAGACTCAGCAACTGTTTGATGGCATTCTGCTGACATTACCCAGACAGGTAGGGGCAAATATCATATGACATCATTCTTTTTACATTATGCAGACAGCTAGGGGAAATAAAATGTCATTCTGCTCTCAATACCCAGACAAGCATGGCATGCGGCAAATGTTAAATTTTTAGAGCAGGTGGCACTGCAGTTTTTAGCTGAGCTGACTTGCTAGTCAGGCTGAGCTTTTAGGATGCCAAGTCGTCCATCCTCTGTCCGTTCACAATTACATTTTCACCTCTTCTCCAAAACCATCAGCCAGATTCACTTCAAACTAAGTGGCAATGTACGTTGGGTGTGTCTCTACCAAGTTTGTTCAAATGGTCACACTCCAGTGATTTAAAGACTTTATGACTTTTTTGGTTCTGTTTTGGGATAAATCTTAAAAATCTTCTTCTCCAAAATGGCTCACCCAGTTGCTTTGATATCACACAGGAATACTCCTATAGACCTAGTTCTCATTTTGTTCACCAGGCGGTGCTGCAATTAAAAAAAAAGACTATGATTTTATGTGCGGTTTTTTTTTCTATTTTCGACTTTTTCCCCAGAACTGTCTCTCAGATTACGCTGAAACTTTGTAGATATGTTTCTTGTGAAAGGTTCAAACAAAGTTGTTCCCGAGGTAGTACTGCTGTGGATTCCTGATTTTTAATGATTTTTTTTCAATTCGGGTACTTATCAGTAAATGTACCTTGCCTGTGGATTACTATATGTAGCTCAATGGGTATTCTTATGCTAATTCACATTTTCAACTTCTTTTCCGAGACCGGCATCCAGATTGACTTCAAACTTGGTAGCAATGTACCTTTTTTTGTTCTTTTTTTTATGGCAAATCTTAAAAAATCTTCCCTGAAACCACCTGCCCAATTGCTTTGATATTACATAGGAAAACTGCGATGGTCTCTTAGTTCTTAATTTGTTCAGAAGGTGGTGCTGCAATTTTTAGCTCAGCTGACTTGCTAGTCAGGCTGCACTTTAGGAGGCTCAGTCATCTGTCTTAGAAATACTTTGAAATGTCATAGTCACTCAGCTTAACCTCAACACAGGTCTATTCAGTTGCAACTTTGATTTTGTGGGACAAGGTTAGGCCAGCTGAGCATGGGCTGTTCATGCAGCCCTATAGTTTTTGTTATTTTCTCTCTATTTTTGTCTTGCCAGCATAAGCTGTTGGCGAGACTAAGCAGTCACTTTCTGTAAGTCTGTCCGTCCGTCAACAAAAAACTTTGGAGTGGCTTGAATTACGCTGGCCCCCGGGCATGGCTGTGGTTTGTGATTCTTGACTTCTTCTCCAAAACTGTCTGCCAAACTGTGCTGAAACATGATGGAAATGTACCTTGTGGAAGGGCCAATCAAAGTTTTTCTCTAGGTGTGATGCTGCAGATCCCTGATTTTTAATGAATTTTTCGATTCAGGTACTTGTTGGTCAATGCATTCATTCCTGGGCAATTCCATGGAAAGGTCAACCCAGGGGTTATATTTTTATATTGAAATAATTAGGCAAATCTAGTGTTAGTCTTCAGTTTATGCCCTGGCATATGTAAAATATGAAATTCTGTGGAATAGGAAGGTGACAAGGTACATTACAGATAAATGTAGATCTGTCTCGGTGTTCTTGACACTTCCATGCACATTCTGTTATTTTATATGGACAAGTCAAAGGCTTTGTGTTTTTCCACCAGTGATGTGCTCTGTTTTGTATGTTTACATGAAGGCAAGTCAAAAGCTTTGTGTGTATCCATTAATCATTTGCTATATTTTTCATGCTTTAAATGAAGACCAATCAAAGGCTTTGTGTATATCCACCAATGACCTGCTCTATTTTACATGCTTTTCCTGCCTGCTGTGGTCTGGATTACACTCGCATCTTTTGTGTTATGTTTATCCACTGCAATGTGTAGGACCAGGTATTTGGTATATGTTTGTTTGCAGTGTGAAATTTCATGTCCATGTGTGCCTAATCATGGGTGATATAATGAAAATGTTTTCCAGCAATGTTGTGCTATGTTGCACAAATGAGCAGTGATGCACAATAACATTGTCTTTACATTTGTTCAGATTTACACACTGCCTGCCAAAACATGTTTCTTAACTAGATTTTTAGTTGATTAAACTAGTAATAGTTACCATACTGTTTCTTGTAAGAAAATGACTTAAAGTGTTACATTTAATGACATGAATTATGGAGTATGTTTCCACCTCTTTGTGTCAAGAAACATGTTCAGATATAATGAGGATTTATTTTGCAGAGAATAAACTAAAATAACAGCAGATTTGTTACCATAGTTTCACAATTGGAAACTTGTAATCATGGCTTCTGTATTTTCCTGTTTGAGTGAAAAGTGTCTTGGTTACATAGAAAGTAAAAAATTTCATAGTACAATCCAACTCAAAAAACAAAACAAAAACAAAAAAGACAAAAACAAAAACAAAAAAAGACTACAAAAAAACAAAGTGCCAGTTATTGTGTAAACCAACAATGTTGCTCTTAATTAATTGCTACATTAATGCAGTGATCCCTGCCCTATGTGGTGGCAGAGTTGTCGTGACCTATGGATAAAATATCATCTGTACGGAACTTGCTCTGTTGTGAGTGCTTTATACTTGTAAAGATAAATGCAAATATCCACCAGTTCTAAAGTAGAGCAGCAATAGTGCACTGAGGTTAGTGTTCTACCCAGCTACATGTACCTTAATTGGTCAACTAGATGTCGACACATTGGGATATACATCCTCCAACAGAGGGAGCCACAGCTTGGTTTTCCACACTTGATCATTACAATATGTACTTACATGGTACTTTTAATCCTCTGTAGGTGCCAGTTCAAATAGTTTTACCATAATTATTTATTTATAATTGTAGCACTTGTGACTTGCATACCATTACCTGATTTCATGCCAAAGTGTGCAGGCATTAGTCATTGCCAGGTATGACTTGCAAGGCAATGTACATGAGGCATCTTGCTATATGAACAAGAGCTGTTTTTATCAGAAATTGTAATGAAAAACTGGCATTTAATTCCAGCTGACCATTGATAACGAACACCTGAGTGGTATGGAATGAGTTCTGAGCACATTGTCATTTTGCATGGCTTAACATTTGTCCTAATAGAACTTAGTTTGTGTGAGTGTGCCAATGACTGGCACATGACTGTTGTGTTTAGTATCATGCTGTTTATTATAACAGAGAGAGAAAGACACACAGAGAGGAAGAGGGCAAGAGAGAGAGAGAGTGACAGAGAGTGAGAAAGAGAGAGAGAGGGAGGGAGGGAAGGGGAGGGAGAGAGGGAGAGTATTGTGTCTTGTTCCATGCTGTTTATTGCATGTCCAATTCACATGGTTCTTCACCCTCTTTTTGTAGACATCAGGAGGTGGCAAATCCTCCCAGAATATCATAGAGGAATTAGCATCTGATATTTTGTCCAAGATTCCACCAGATTTCAACCTGGAAGAGGTCAAGGTCAGTGAAGGGTAGACACCTGTTTCTTGTTATGCCTGCTCTGTAACCATAAAGGGTAGGTTTAAATATGCATGTTGTCCCGTGGTGTTTTCCAGACATGGCCCAAACTTGTTCAAGAGACGTGACATTCTTTAGTTTTGATTCAAGTTTGGTTATGAAGATGTACATATATGACAGACGTGTAAACATGTACATGTATGACAGAGATGTATTGCCAGATTCTGACTGTCATCAACTGTGACAGCACTAATCAAAGCACTGCCCAAAAGTCTAGCTCATCAAATGACTATATTTTTTCAATAAGTTTTACTGGGATAATGTGTGAGTCATTATGACGTGATATTTTGTAGACTAGAAAAAGAAACTGGGTCTGCTACTTTTCAGCAGACATAATCTAAGGGAATAAGAGAAGAATTTATTGTAATTGTTCAAAGGGATATGGGATATTTGGAGTAATATCAGTATTAGTAAGCGCACTTACCTCTCAACCACCAGTGCCAAGATCTCTGTGTTTGGGCATAACGCCCAAGAAATTGAGTTGAGTTCCTTACTCACTTGATCTTTAAACCTGATGGTCCCGTGGCGCCATCTCTCGGTCCATGTGGAACTGAAGGTGACATCAAGTGTACCTGCGCCCCATATAATCCTTCTTTTGGAGATTGGTCAGTTGACATCAGCTGTATGAGGAAGTGGGGGTGGTCGGATGGGCTTCTCTGGTATTCGTGAGGTAAGTGTAGTTACTAATACTGATATTACTCCAAATATCCGGTATTAGCTACATAACATTACCTCTGGGCTACCATTACTAATATACAAATGTACTGGTGGTGGGTGTAATGTCACTTGTACACTGACCTCAATAGACCAGTGGGACTGGCAGCTTGGGGGGAACCATCAGTCTGTGTGAGGAGGCAACGTCTGAAGGGAAAACCTCAGAGCTACGTGGAGATGAGGCAGCTGACAGCAGAATCTGGCCCAAACCAGAAACTCTCCTTACCGACCAGCATGGGACAGCACCGAACCCCGCGGTGCAAACAGGACCTAGTCGCGAAACTGGTGGGAACGGGGGGGGGGGGGTTATATGGCTCTGTGGGCAGTGGTTCCTGTGTAAAAAAAGGCAAGAGGCCGATACATCAGGACAAACTGATTGATACTGTTCCAGATTAGGTCTAGTATAGGCACGAAGCCCTAAAAGGCCCACTGAGATATGTGTAGACCTATAGGCCTGCATCAGATTCGACCACGAGAGTGCCATAAGCTGTAACACAGTGGCAGTTCTGATAGGATCCAGAAGGCCTAACGAACAAGTATCGGTACCTAAACAAAGGAGCCCTTTACCTCCGCAAAGGCATACATTACATCCTTGAGTACTATCATGTCACGCAAGTGGCGCTCGGCGAAAGTCATAGATAATTGCCATCAGCAGAAACGCAGAATGTCAACAACCGCAATGTTCCACGAGGCCACCAGGAGGTATTGAAGGCTCGCACCTCGTGAGCTCTGGCATAGACAAGTTGTAAGGCCTCTGGCATTTCTAGTGATGTCTCATAGGACTAAAGGATTGTCTGCTTAATCCACGATGAAATCTTGTTTCTACAAACTTGCTCCTTTCTCGGGTTACTCAGTGGTAGAAGGAGGGCGGACCTCTGTCCTCCAAGTCCATCCATGCGAAAAAGGTACCAGCAAAGAGCTCTCACTGGGCACTGGGCTCTCTCCTTGAGGGGAAGAGCGGCATCCATCGCAAGGAGGGTAAATCCCCTAAAGGCCGTAGCCTGATCTCAAGCCACTTGGTTCTTTGCAAGGAAGCCCAAGTGAGGCCTCAGGGTCCGGTGAGTGGTCAGGTGACCATTGGAGTTGGTTACGAGCCAGAGTGTGGATCTCGCTTTTCCTTGCCTCTGAAGCGAGTGTTAATAGAAAACAAGTTTTCCACATCCATTACTTGAGGGAAACCTGCTTGGGGTCCTCAAGGCACTCAAAGGGCCACTTCTTCAACATGACTAAAACCAGCAGTAGGTCCCCCCTGGGCAGGGCCTTTCGCATTGCTAGCCTGTCAGTGTGGAAGGACGCAATGAGCGCAGACAGATAAGGATCGCTACAGATGCGCACGTCTAAGACGTTGGCAAAGGTTGAAGTGATGGCTGATCAAAACCCCTCCACTGTTCTCGAGCTCTTGCATTAGACATTTCACTGATATAACAGGAAGTCGGGGATGTCTGCAATACGCGGAGCCCAAGGGTGAATTCGCCTACTGGGGCTGCCCAGTTGGAAAACACTTTCCATCGAGCCAAGTAAATGACTAGAGAAGAGGATTGAAGCCCCCTCTGGCAATTCTATCTGAAACGGACTCCGAGGACTTCTGTCGCAGAAATGCTGTGAGATAACCACCAAGCGTGGAGGTTGAGCACTTAAGGGTTCCAATGGAACACGCTCGTCCGTGGCTGAACCAGAAGCTTCAGCCATGCTGGTAATTCTCGCGGAGGCTTGACGCTTAATTCCAGTAGGTCTACTGAGCAATCAGTCTGGAGCCGCCACAGGGAAACCAGGATCAGATTGCAATCATGGGACTGAACCTTGCGCAGTACCCTTGGAAGGATCTGGCAAGGCAGAAAGGTGTACGCCCACAGTTTGCTCCAGTACATGGCTAGAGCATCCACTGCTAGGGCTTGGGGGTCTGGGACGGCTGACACATAAACTGGCAGTTTGACGTTCTCAAGAGTCGCAGACAGATCCACGTGTGGAGTTGCCCATCATGCCCACATGGCCTTAATGACCCTTGGGTAGAGGGACCTACATACGCAGTCAGATTAAGTGACAACCAAGCAGTGATCCTGATCCATGGTGCCATAAAGTGGCCATGCGAGTCCTACTTCTGTCAGTTTACCTGACAAGGGCAAATAGAAGTGGTCTCTAAACCACAGCACGTAATTTGTCTTCTCTCTGACTGTGATTTAACCCACCAAAACACCATCATGGACAAGAAAAGAATCAAGCCAGTCCTACCAGTCCTGGATCCTCTTTTCCCACTGGCATCTGTAAGGTCAAGTTAAGCGATCGGTAAGTCCAGGAATGCTTAGAAATAAATTCCGCAGACCCTGCCAAGCAGCAATTGCCCGGCAGGCACTGTCCTTCCTCTCTCTGCAATCTGAACATCGAGAAGCCATCTTGAAAAGTTAGGGTTCAAACCAAATGACCAGCTCTACTCCCAATGATTTCAGTGGTATCTGCATGTCAGAAATCAGCTATCTAGGCATCCGAAGTGTCACTGAGAAAAGATTTTCCGCAGAAGGGAAAGCGCATGAAGCACCAGAACAGTGATGGTGAACAAAAGGAGCAAGCCAGTAATGGTGCCCAAAAGAGGAAGGATGGTACGGGGCGCATGTGCACTTGATGTTACCATCAGTTCCACATGTACCAAGAGATGGTGCCACGGGACCGTCAGGTTTCAGGATCAAGTGAATAAGCAACTCAACTCAATTTCTTGGGCTTTATGCCCAGACACAGAGTTTTTGGCAATGGTGGTCAACAGGTAATGTTACGTAACTAATACCAATATTTGTCCCACTGATATTAAACCACAATAGTTTAAGGTACCAGTACTTAATTTTCTGATTCATATCATGACATCTATATTTTACCTAACATGCTATTTTTGTCTGTTGTAGACCAAGTTTCCAGTACGCTATGAGGAATCCATGAATACAGTGCTGGTTCAAGAACTGATCCGGTTTAACCGCCTGACCGTGGTGATTCGTAGTAGTTTACAAGACATGCAGAAAGCCATCAAGGGCCTGGTGGTCATGTCCTCAGAACTGGAAGATGTCTTTGATTCCATGATGGTTGGCAAGGTCAGCCAGCAACAGTTGACTTTTTAGTCTGTATTATGACTAGAAGTGGAGGCAGATGTTTAATTTTTAGTCTGCACTGTGATACCTGCTGTAAGGACCACTTTCCCTGTCACAAAAGAGTCCATTTCTCACACCACCAACCGGTATTTTCAAACCACTGTTTGCAGGCAGTTGGGTTGGTTTGACATGGCAGGTAACACTGTGTTTTGTCCAAAAGTGGCAGGCAACAGCATAATTTCAAAAACCAAGACAATCTTGCTGTACCCACATGCTTTCAGGGTTCATTTGAACCTTGCGGTCTCTTGCCACGATACATTGGATGTTTGAAAAAAGTCACAATAAACATAGGGTTGCTTCACAAGCTTTACATATAGATGTTACACAAGAAGGACAATGGTTCCTTTGTAATCCTCAGCTAAAGATCCCGACTTGGAGCCATTTGGCAGAGTGATTTTCACCCTCAATTCTCCTTATAAGCCTTGACTGCAGGGGTCTGCGCTGACCTGGACTTCAAACTAGGCCCAGTAACTCAACCTAATTGCTATTATGTAATCCAATAGATAGCACTTTATAGTCAATACCTTAGGGGCTCTCATTCACTTTGTCCATTACCTTTTCTTTTCTCGGGACAGAAAAGACTTGAATACTCCCCATCAAGTCATTGTGGGAATTCTATGACTGGATGGGGAAGTGTTAAAGTCTATAGTAAAATCTCCTACAGACTTGCAGCTTGACTGACCATGCATTTAATTTTCTTTCATGTTTTATATGTGTTGCAGGTACCAAGTATGTGGGCATCTAAATCATACCCATCCCTCAAACCACTGGGCAGTTATATCAGTGATCTTATAGCAAGGCTTCAGTTCTTCAAGGTGATGGTTACTACTTTATGCAGTGAAACCTCATTATAATGACTCTCAAATAGTTGATATATTGATTTATTGATACAAGTCATGAGGCACGTGTGGTCATATTTATTTGTTATTTGACTCATTTGTCGGACCCATTCAGATATTGGACACATTCTTCATCATGTCATTAAAAGGTTTTATCACAGGTATACACTTGCAGTGAGGTCAAGTCCTGAGTCTGGGCACCTTGTGCTACAACACCCAGAGGCCACAGTAAACCATTGGTCAGGTCAGGTCCCTGGAAAGCAGTTGACCAAACTAATTTTAAAATGAAAAAAGAAAAACAGCTGAAAGAATGCTGCAGTGTAGGTTTTTACCTCAGCTGACTTGTAGTATGGTCCAGCATCTGTCCATCTGTCAACAATTCACATTGCTAGGCTGGCTCACTTGAAAAGTCAACAGAAATGATAGATTCCAATGGTGCACACACAGTGACCACTCAAGGATACTGAAGTCTGTTGTTCTCATTGTGTGGCAAGTCATGCTTCAGCTGTAAAGGTTTCTGTAGCATAACATGCCAGGCAAAGCAAAATCCACTGACCAATCGGGGGTCAGCCAAAAGTATCAACAATTTAAAAACTGTACACAGAGTACTCTTTTTTTGTAAACCCCTCCCCCCCCCCCCAAGAAAAAAGATACTCTAAAAATGTTGGTTTTTGGCTAAATCTTGATCAGCATTTTCGAAATTAGCTAAAATCATACATTGATCTTGACTCCCTCCCAGTGTAGGGTATGAGTTACTTTGAAAACATCAGTTTCATTTGAAAGATCCATCAAGCAGATATTGGCACATTGTAATTCATCATTTTTATGACTCCCCATAGGGTTCAGAACTTGAAAAATGCAGGCATTTTTGTCTTTAATAGTATCACCACTGAATGGAAAGATGAATATGAAAGGAATTATACACCAGTAGTACTGAAATAGTAACATTCCTATAGAGAGAGATTTCTATGCATTCTCCAGATTGATAGCACTTGATGTGTTTACTTTCACCAGGACTGGATCTTCAGTGGAGCACCTACAGTTTTCTGGATCTCTGGATTTTACTTCACCCAGTCATTCTTGACGGGAGTCACACAAAATTATGCACGCAGATTCCAGATCCCAATTGACCACTTAGGCTTTGAATTTGAAGTGATGAAATCTGAAGTGAGGATGACAAAGAAACCAGTAAGTATAGAAAATGTGGAGAAACCGTGCTTCAGGACAAGTCCGTGCAATATGCCTGTGCATAGAAATGTTGCACACATTGATTAGATCTCATATAGAAAGAGCATGAAAGCCATATTGGTGATGTACCTTACAGAGTATTGCCTGAGCAGAGTTAAACTGCTATTTTGTCACTTGCAAAGACCATTTCATCAGCAGTTCAATTTTTGTCACATATCAGTTTAGCAAGTAAAATTCAAATTATGACAGAAGTTGATCTGTGCATTGAATGCAGAAATACAAGTTTGTAAGGAAGTGTTGTGACCTGGAGGAAACTTGGTTCATTTCCTTTTGGATTCAATTATTTGTACCTCAGCTGACATGCTGAGTTTATGTGATGGGTCCTTGTCCATCATCCCTCCATCCATCCATCCATCAATCCAACTACATGTATCCATCATCCACAGTTACACTTTTGACTTCTCAGATTGTCAATAACAAGTGTAGTTTTGTCAGGAGAATTAATCAAAGTCTGGTACCTGTGATATATTGAGTGAGTGTCATCAATGCAACTCCAAATGTGAATAGCACCATAACAAAACATAAATCACACAAAATGAGACAGGCTTTTTCATTTTACATTGTTATGAACAGTTTGCCACAAATTTTATGTCTTTACATCAGAAAACAAAAATATTGAATCCAAGTTTCTTCAAGGTTCTTTGAAAAAGAGGATGGCACTTGGTATGATTGCTGTATGAACATAGGACAACAAATACATAAGACAGTGGGAGAAAACGAATCAGTAGTTTGTCACCTTTCCAAAAATGTGTAGTTTGTGGCAGTTTTTATGCATATTGATTGTTTTATGATAGAATCTCCACAAGCATTGTCAAAATAGCACTGAACCACATGCTCATCCTTAAAAAGAGATGGATCAGTATTATCATACATAGAACTTAAAGAAAAATGGAATCTTAGTGTAGACTTTGTTACATTTGGGCATGTTACAAGCAATACCTAAAGCTTGGCTAAACATATGCAAGACATCAAGATAAAGTGGACAGCCAAAACAATATAAATCTCCACTGTATCAACAAATCTTCGAAACCAACAGACAGACCAAACTTATTTATGATATTTTACTTCAAGGCTTCACATCAGCCCCGCAGTCTCCAATAGCAAAATGGAAAACTGATAGGAATATAGATCTTACGACAGAAAAGTGGTGTAAGATTTCAAAATGCAGTTTACAAAACTACAATCTCTTCTAAAAGCTTTTCTGTATCAATTTAATCACAGATGTTTGAGAACAAATAGATTTTTGTTTAAGATTGGGGTCAGTGATGCATATATATGTGGCTTTTGTAGTTCAGAGAAAGAAACTTTCCTTCATCTTTTCTGGGAATGCCAAGTTAGACAAAGATTTCTTAAACATTTTAAAATGTAGTTACACCAAGAAACAAGAAATATAGTCAATTTGACACAAGAAGAAACACTTTTCGGGTTATGCCCGCAATCTCTTTCTTATCTGAATTTGATTTTTTGTGTTTTCAAACAACATATCTGGAGACTATAAAAGGCTTCCCTCAATGATGATCTTCATATATATATATATATGTATATATATATATATATATATATGCTACATCAATATATTGAAACATAAAACTATTTGCAATACAATACTTTTTTTGTATTCCTATTACTGGTGAATGCTGTTTTATTGCACAGTCTGTTACTGATTTTCAGAATATGCTACTACTGTCAATTGTAACTATCAAGTTGGCTCAATAAAATATGTTAAAAAAAAAAGATACAAAATTCCATATCTCGAAAAGTAATTGAATTAGAGTAAAACATGGGAATACAAGCAAGTGTGGGAGTGAGATTATACAGAGAGAAGACAGGACAAAAGTGAAATTTTCTAACAAGAACCACCAATTTTCTACAAAACTTTTAACATACTGCAGTTACAGGGAACCTCATTCCCAAGCAATACGTAATGATATGAGCAAAAATAATGGGCCTCTTTATAACTAAACCCAAGCATTTTTCAATAAAATACATGTACTAAGGAGCCTCATCCCCTGAAGAAGACTCCACCCAATAGGTGAAATGCATCCGTGAGACTCCTGTCATTTATACTAATTCACAGATTGAGTTTTAGTTGGTGTTTTCTTTTATTTAAGGTTTATCTTATGTGGCTAACCTGGTTAGGAAAATACCATAGTGTGTTCCACATCTTCCCCTAGGCCCCAACAACATCAGATACAATATACTGTGTAAAGCAATACAAAGTGATGGTACAAACAACAAACTTAAATACATGTATGTGCAGTTCATAGTGAAAAAAAATTACCCCATGAATGCAATAACTGGATATATGTCCCCTAAATACCAGTCTATAGAACTTGCATTAGGCAAAGTTATTATGACTTCTGTTTTGTACTTAATGTATGCTTTAATACAGTGCACTTTGAATTTCTTGATGCAAAGTGCACTTATAGTGAGTGGTAGAGAGTTAGAAGGAGCAGTTCCTGCATAAGAAAATGAGGCCTTTAAGTAGTTTGTCTTTGGTTTTACATGATACACTTTTTGATCTGTTGAAAATCTAAACTTTGTGGTACCCTTATTTTTAAAACAACTAAACATATCTCGTATATATGATGGAGCCATGGTACTGAGTAACCTGTATATTTCAGCAGCCTTTTAAAACCAGATTCTCGCATTGTTAACCAGTTTACTTGCATGGTCATGAATTTTCTCAATTGCATCCATCATATGTGTATGCAGGAAACTTATGAAAGGCTAGTAGTTTCCAAAGTAATATTTTGTTACTGCCTCCAAAGAGGGGGTGGTAAAGGGTTTTCTATACTATTGTACTGGGCATTTTTATTTGACGTACTTATGTACTTGAAGCTTTTTTATTTTCCATATCCGGTATCCAGTACCAATCAACATTCTTGCATTTTCTGTACCTTGTACAAAAGCAAAATTATTACTTGTACCAGCATACTAGCCCCCCCCCCCCCTAAAAAAAAAAAAAAAAGAGGAACAGACACTCCAGTGATTTTTAGATTTGCTATGGATTTGTTTGGTTCATTTTTGGACAAAATCTTGGGAAGGTCTTGTTCTGCAAAACCCCTCGGCCAGTTGCTTCAAAATTGTCTAGGACCAATTGTGGATCCTGCTAGGCCAGGATGGCACTTATATGTTGAATGTCAAGGTCACCTGGGGTGGGCTCTCTACACAGCCCTCTTGTTGTTATTAGTGACTAGAACACAAACCACAAGACTGTATGAAAGCAATAACCTGCCATTTTTCTGCACCTTTTTCAGGACAATGGGGCCTATGTGAGGGGGCTGTTCTTGGAGGGAGCTCGATGGTGCCGGGAGACTATGGTTATAGCCGAGTCCCACCAGAAGATACTCTGTGATCCAATGCCCGTCGTATCCTTGTCTTCAGTCTGATGAACTTTGAAATAATTTACACAAGTGCTTTGAATTTTACACGTTAGAAGCAGTGTTACAGTCAGAGTGGTTTTCATAAAGATGAAAGATTCTGTCAGTTTCACTCAATTTTAATATCATAAGCCAATATGATATATGATTCGACTTCAAAAGAAAACTTTTTAGTCTAGAAGTCTGCACTTACATATGGAAGCTAATAGTTTGTAGTTTAAAAAAATCAACCTTAAAATATGATGATTTTCTTGGTGGTATACGAGTGATAAAAGAAATATATTGTTACCCTTAACCTCACTTTAAGCTGTGGTTAAAGCCTGGTGAGAAAGCCAAGTTCCAACAAGGACAGACCTATACCACTCCAGGTAAACCTCTAGTCTCAAAAGTTGTGCTGACACATTATGTGTAAAAGCTTGTAATTTTACAAATCTTGAAATCATGAAAAGTAGCAAAATAAAAGTTCCACAGCATGCCAAAAAAGAGACACATAACTTTAATGTCAGTTACAAACAAAGTAGTTCTAGCAAAACTAGATAGCAGACTGGGTCTGTCAAAGTAGTAATGGCTGTCTCAATGATGAACAATTGGGTTGGAAGGAGGAGAAAAATGACCAAACCCTGACCGTCCTGTTTGAATCAAGGCAGATGGAGACGCATGGATGTGATGGAGATCAATGTTGTCACTTCCACTTTGATTAAGAGAGTGAGAGTGAAAGAGCACTATATAAGGATGGTGAATGACCTGCAAAATGCCAATATTATGGGTAAATCTTGGTATAAATAGTAATCCAAATGATAATTATAACTTATTGAATGAAGAAATTAAAGATGCACTTGAAAAACATGTCATTGAAACTAAAGTTTGATAAATATAAAGACAAGAACAAGGCATGGATCACACAAGGTATACTTAATTCAATAAAATTTAGAGACAACCTCTATAAGTGTTTGAGAAAAACAAATCCTAATTGTGATGAATGTAATAATTTAATAGTAAATCTATCTACCTGTGATAAAATCCTGGAGAAAAGTATAAGACTGGCAAAGAAAATATATTATGACTTTATTTTTAACAAACGTGAAAATGATATGAAAAAACATGGTCAACTATCAATAATATACTATTAAAAGTAAAAAATCAAGGAAATCATTCCCTGAAATATTTACCTTAAATGGATCACCTGTTAGTAATAAAAGTATAATTGCAAATAAATATAATGAATTTGTCATAAATATTAGACCTGGTTTGGCCAAAAAATCAACAAATCTGAGGACACTAGTTTTCATAAATAATTGAACAATATTGACAATGATAATTTTGAATCTAAGGAAATTACAAGTGAGGATGTAAACAAAGTAATAAATAGTTTGAAAGTCAAAACTAGTTTTGGATATGATCAAATGTCTATGAAACTATTTAAAGAAATTAGTTCTATCCTGATTCAACCTAGCACTAAAATTATAAATCAGAGTTTCAAAAAACGGTATTTTTCCCAGACAAACTTAAAATAGCGAGAGTAATTCTTTTATATAAAGAAGATGATGATGGATTATTTACAAACTATTGCTCTATTTCTTTGTTTCCTGTTCTATAAAAAATCTTTGAAAAAATAATATTCAATCTAATTGTTGAATACTGTGATAAATTTGTTTTGTTTCATAAAAGTCAATATGGGTTTAGAAAAGGACCCTGAACAGAATTTGCTGCTATAGAACTTGTAAATGACTTGATAAGTAAACTTGACAAGGATGAAGTGCCTCTATGTATTTTTCTGGATCTTTCAAAGGCATTTGACACGCTATATCATAAAATCCTGGAACAAAAATTAATTCATTATGAAATCAGAGATTCAGCCTTAAAATGGTTTGAGAGTTATTTTAATAATAGGAAACAGTATGTGGATTTTGATGGTGTTAAGTCAGAACTGTTAGAAATTAGAACTGAAGTACCTCTGGGCTCTATTTTGGGGCTGCTACTGTTTATTATTTATATGAATATCAAATGCCAGTGATTTATTTAATTTTATACTGTACACAGATGATACTACCTATCAACTACACTAAATGTTAACTCATCTATTGATGGTGTCACAAAACTATTAACAGAGAACTTAGAAAAATTTGTGTTTGGCTTCAAGTTAATGAATTATCATTAAATGTTGATGAATCAAAATTTATGATATTTCATCATTTAAATTAAAAAGTTAATTAAACCATACTTAAAAATGAATAATATCCCAATAACCCAAGTTTCATTAGTTTAACTTTCTAGGGCTTACAGTTGATGATAAGTTGTGCTGGAAGGAGCTCAGTACTAACATTTCAACTAAAATTGCAAGAGTAACATTAACGTCCGCTGAATGGCAAAATAACTATGTATAACTCATTAATACTTCCACATATTAATTTTAGAATACTTCTATGGGGAATTAAACTTTCAAAAATTGAAAATATGCTGCATAAGTTGTAGTAAGTACAATGCCCATTCAAACCAATTTTGAAAGGTCTCAAACTTTTAAAAATTCAAGACATATTTACAACTAAATTAAAATTCTATTATAAATTTATGCATAATGATCTACTCATACTCTCTTTTCAATTATCCCAATAAATGAAATTAACAACTATAACAAGAGACATTGTGATAAACATTTTATTAATAGAGTTAATAAAATCTTTGCAAAAAAAAGTTTAATCTATGATATTCCAGTTACAATGAATTGAACAGATAGTAATGTTATAGGAAAAATACATACTCATAGTTTACAAGGTTTTTTGCTGTATATTAATTTTTTTTTTGAATAATTACCAACACATTTGTAATATATATATATATATAAGTGCTATGTTTGTCAAAATGATTAATAATTATATTTTCCCACTCACAATGTGTGTACATTGTATTATATCTTAAAGTTTATTTCAACATTTACTGTTTAATTAACGGCCATCTGTATCGTTTCAATTGCTTAAGGCTTAATGGTGGCTCCTATGAGAGCCACATATATTTGTCTTAATAGGAGTCCCCCTAGCCACATCATTATATTATTATGTACATGTATCTCCATATTGGCTAAATAAATGAGTTCTGAGTTCTGAATTCTGTCTGAAAATCCCCCCTGTCCATTGGTTTGGGGTGTTCCTGTATGGCATAGATTCCCCTGTCAAGTGGTTTGGGGTGTTCCTGTATGGCATAGATCCCCCTGTCAAGTGGTTTGGGGTGTTCCTGTATGGCATAGATTCCCCTGTCAAGTGGTTTGGGTGTTCCTGTGTGGCAGAGAACCCCCTGCCCATCAGGTGGATAACTCTCATAGACAACAAATCTGGTCATGGATCAATGGTACCTTTGGGGTGGAAGGTGTAACTCTGTTATACTGAATTACAAACTTTTGAGGGTGACCGTGAAAGTGAATGTCACCAAGTAATATGCACGTAGTAAGCAAAACAAGGTATGCAGTAAAAAGACCGCTTTGTGTCGTGTGAGGCCCATGTGTTTTTTTGTGTTTTCAGTGTACAAGACAAGTGCCAGGAGGGGAACACTGTCCACAACAGGCCACTCCACCAACTTTGTATTGTACATCGAGCTGCCCATTGACTGCAAGGAGAACCACTGGATCAACCGAGGAGTGGCCCTGCTGTGTCAGCTGGACGACTAGACATCAGCTGACAAGCCAGACCACTCAACCCCTACATGGCAACCTATGCTTGCCCCCAACTTTTTTTTTTTGTAACAGCTTGGATATGGGTTAGGCATTTGCTTAGTCACAAAGGTGATTTAGAGGATTGCTGTGGTGGCCATATGGCAGCCTCTTGCTGCCCCACACCTGGAAGAAACGGACTTCCTCGCAGCATGTTCAAATGTTTGAGGGCAAACTCCCTTTTGGCCACATGAGCAGTGTCCATGGTGTGGCAAAAATAGCCAGTGGCGTTCAAGTTTCACCAGAACTGTAATCCCTCCTTTGAGAGACCACACCTAGTGCTATCTAAGAAGTGGTCACATAAAGCAGGTGGTCTACCAAAGGAGGTTTCACTCCTGCCCTACCTTCCTAGCAACTGACTATTACTTGGAATTCCTACCCGTAATTTCGATTCAAACATGACTGATATAGGCCTGCACTTATTAGACAACATTCCATCTTGCAATAATTTCTTTTGTTACCCTCTTCATATAAAGTGCTGGAGGATATTGTCATCCCCTGCATCGTCCATCTTGTCGATGTTGCCACAATATCTCAAAAAATATTCACCATAGCTTTACCAAAATTTTTGTGAGAGATGCACCTTATAATGGACCAGGTCCCTATTTCAAAACCATCTTCCTCTGATTATCTTTAAACTTTCTATGAAACTTTTAATGTATTTACTTGAACGCCATCTGAGTGGAGTCAATCCTCACGACGTTACCGCGATATGTCAAAAAATGTTCACTGTAGCTTTAGCAAATTTTTATCAGAGACGCATGTTATAATGGGCAGGGTTCCTATTTAAAACCAGCTTCCTCTGAGTATTTTTAATATGTTCATGATACTTTTAATGTATTCATTTGAAGGCCATCTGAGTGGCGTCAACCCTGACAACTTCACCACCATATCTCACAAAATATTCACCATAGCTTCATCAAATTTTTGTCAGAGATGCATCGTATTATAGGTCAGTTTCCTTTGTAAAACCAGCATCCTCTGATTATTTTAAAACTTTTTATGAAACTTTAAATATATTTATTTGAAGGCCTTCTGAGTGGTTGCAACCCTGATGACGTTAATGCGATATCTCAAAAAAATATTGACCACAGCTATACAAAATGTTTGTCAGTGATACATCTTACGATGGACCAGGTTCCTTTATAAAACCAGCTTTCTCTTTGTATTTCTAATTTTTTATGAAATTTTAAGGTATTTATTTCAGGCCATGTGAGTGGCACTCAAGGGGATGATGTAATAGTACCTCAACAAGGATGCATTGCAGCTTCATCATTTTTTTATTAGAGATGCACATTATAATGGACCACATTCCTACTGAGAACCATCTTCCTCTTATTATTTTTAAACTTATCAAACTTTTGAATTGTTTATTTGAAGGAACTCTGAGTGGCACAGTACAGTGGTCTCTATGTCAGCAGAACTTACCCCCAGAACACATCCAAAATTGCTCTTTCATTTCATAGACAACCATATGGAAATTATCTGTAAAGTGTTCTACTGCAAAGTCTCAAAAATGTAGAACTGAGGAGAAAAAGATTGTAAACTCTAAGGGTAATCTGTTCTCTGAATGCTATTTTTGGTATTATAAACATATTTTGGATTTAGGGACCACTCATGTAGGCCACTACACCACCACTCACAAATGGATCCATGACTTTCTGGCAGTACTATGCTGTTCATTACTGGATAGCAACTGATCCCTTCCAGTGTTTTCTTTTTCAACCATTCGATCACTTAAAAATTTTATATCTGAAATTGGAACAAATATTGGGCTGCATGTGATGATGGATTAAGACAAAGGGAGTGTCTATGTGATCATGGATTAAGACAAAGGGAGTGTTCATGTTGCTGGCTCTTGGTCAACAGTTATCAGGTGATTGTCTTATTCAGTTATTACATGTCAACATTGATCATATATTTTGACTTTATATGATGCTGGAGATTATATTACTATCCTGTATTTATGCATCTCATACTTTATGGTAATCTGTGTATGTATGTGTACATGTAAAAGTAACATAATTTGCACAATTTTAGAGACATTCTACCTTACTCAAGATAACAATTTTTTAGTGTGTACAGAGTATCGTCAAATGGTGATAATTGGATTTTTTTATGTATATATTTGTTAATTTTATGGGGAAAATGTTAAAAAACTTCATCTCTATTAAAACCCCATTGCCAGTTGCTTTGAAATTGCATAAGAACTGTTCTGGGTATCCCCTGGACCAGAGTGGGTTGAATGTCAAGGTGAGCTGAGGACAGGCTGTTCTCTTGTTTTTCATTCACCTTTTGACTGTTGTGAAAAGTGGAGCATACATATTATACACACAGTAAAACCTGTTTCAATGCGCACTCCACTCCTGTTTGATTTTCTCTGTTATGGCCCCTGTTATTACATGTGAGGACTTAGTATAGTGGCACTCGCATGTACTTACTCTGGGCACTGGGCACTGGCAGGATTGACACTTGATACACTTGCTACATTAGGCACATAGTTTGGGTCAACCCTCTCTGTTGTAGGCACCTACCAATGGAGCACATTTTGCTGGTCCAAGGGTACCACCTGTGCACAGGTTTTACTGCATGTGTATGTAAAATTTTATGCATAGGCACCATATTTATAAATAAATGTAGTTGTTTATTACATCCATCTGTACACAGTTGACCAGAGTTTGGCTCAAGTAAAGATTATAACCCAGATCAATGTGTCTGTGCTCAAATATAAATTTGTCAGCAATTCATTTTTGTACATAGTGCATCAGCATTACATGTGTATTTGCACACAAATCAATGGACATAGTGCATCAGTATTACATGTGGATTTGCACACAAATCAATGATAGTGATTAATGTTCATACAGAAATTGTTATATTTGTATACACGTACACTAGTAACTTGTTTCGGCGTTTCAGGGCGGCTCCCGGCATTACACAGTGTTTGCCAGCATGAGACAGCCTTACAAACACTGGGAAATGCCAAAATCCAATTAAGCCTTTTGGGCCTTGGCATTAGCCAGCGTTTGCCACCCTTTGAACGCTGGCAAATGCTGTGAAATGCAGACTAACACCGGCTACCGCTGGCAAACGCTCTGTAGTCCTCTGAACTAGCAAACTCAATAGGACACATGTAAAATTTGAATTCAGTTGAACTGGGATGAGAAAGTTCCAGGAAATTTGTGTCTTGTACTTGTACTAATCATTAATATACTTTTATTTTTTATACTCTTGGGCAATATAAAATAATTATCTTTAATATTATGATAATGAATTATCCATTAAGGTGTATGTGTAGTGAATGACTTTGCTCATGATCACTGATATTTTGGTCACCTTAATCTTGGTTGCAAAGTAAAGACAAACAAACAACCCTGTTTTCAATTTTTATTTAAACGCAGCACAGCTTTTTCTTTATGCAAAAACGAGACCCAGACCTTGACAACTTTAGTGTGAAACAAAGCTTTGCACCATTGATGATGTTTCCACTTTATTGCCTAATTTTTAGCTCAGCTGACTTGTCAGTCAGCTGAGCTTATCTTATGGTCCCTCGTCTGTCAATTCATATTTTTGACTTTTCTGAAACAGTTGGCCAGTTCCAGTTCGAACTTGGAAGGGATGTATCTTGGGTGGGTCCCTCCCAAGTCTGTTCAAATGGTCACTGGCATGTTTTAGTGTATTTTGGATTTTCAAAGTTTTTTTGTAATTTTTTTGCATTTTTTCTTTAAAACTGGTTGGCCAATAGCTTTGAAATAGCATGGGGAAATATCTAGGAACTCCTAGACATTTGTTCAAGATGTGTCACCTTCAATTTTTTTCTTAAGTTTTATGAATGTTAGTTATTGTTTGCCAATTTTTACTTTTTGTCTGGACTGCATAGCCATTAGGTTGTCAAGGTCTGGGTCTCTTGGTCAAGTTGAGTCTGTTCTGAGTTAATCTTGAATTTCATAGTTAGTAAACATGATTGAGATATCTTTTAGATTTATGTGATGTTGAAATTTTTTTTTAAAACTGCTTTTTTTTTCTTTTTCTTTTTTGCTGCCTTCTTGCACAAGTTTGGGCTCCACTAAAATGTCCACGCTAAGACATCAAGTATGAACAGTCTTGGGCAAAATCGCCACCAGCTGTGAAATACCACACGCCTCATTGCAGAAATTGTGGCAATGAGTCAGAAAACAGTTCTTGAACTACCATATTCATCCTAATAAGTGCACGCTCCCTAATAAGTGCACACACCCAATTTTTTTCAAAGAAGAACTCCCAAAATATCCCATAGTTTTCAAACAAGTGGTAGAATTTATTATTACACTTAAGATCTAAATTCTTTTCAGCTTTTGTGATTTCCATACATGGACTGCAATAACATCAAATCACTCATTCTGAACCTGAACAAAGCTGGAAATGTATTTATGTTGTTTTGATTCTAAGGCCTCTGCTTAATGCGTTCATGACAGATACCAGATAGCAGCAACTGACACTCTTTTGTTCATGGTGCATAAAATGGAATGTGGAATCTCAGAATTGGCATACAATGGATACACTGTGCCCCTGTAGCCTGTGGTCAAGCCTGGTTATGAAATGTTGCATAGCATCAATACTATGGTACCAATGCTATAACGGGCTAAGGTATCATTGTATTTTATAAATCTGTACCAAAACTGAATGCAATTCATGTATTTGAAAATTAATTAGACACCTTTGAAATTGCAAATGGAAGAAATTTCTGATCGAGCCACAATACTGGGAAATTATTTCGGGGAAACCCAAATATGTTTGGGGGGGGGGGATGTCTAACTAAGAACAAGGAGGGACCGGTAAAGTGCATTCTATGCAAGATATAATTTTAATATACAATGTACACCTGTGTAAAAGTTTCTCCCTTCCCCCCATGAAACTGAAGCAAAAAAGTTGATTTCATTTAAAGTAGCTTCCATGGGGAAAAATCTTGACAGTTGTTGGTTTAAGGTCAGGGAAGGGGGTATAAACCCCCCCCCCCCCCCCAACTTTAACTAGTCTAAGGGAGCCAATGCTAAATCTTCACTTGTTTTGAAAGTCTGGACTCTTCCCCCCCCCCCCCCCCCCCAGGTGACAGATCAGGGCCTAGATGTTACAGATCTGATTAATTAAAAGGTCCAACTGACATATTGGATTCAAATTCAATCTTAGTAATGGTGGTTCCTAGGCCCATTGTTAGTATCAGACAGGTACTCTTTTTTGATGTTGTTAATTGTGACCTTGAATGATCAACATGACACATTGGCTTGTATCTTCATAATGATGGATCCTGTTACTTTTCTTTTAAAAAATGATGACTCTAGAAGTATTCAAGTGATGACTTTGACATAACAAACATTGATGCTGGTGACCTTGATATTAATCCAAAGATTACAAGGCCACTTCAGTCTGTGCAAGGTCAGCTGAGCACAGGGCTGTCACAGTCCACTTGATGTAACTTTCTGTGATACTGTACTTTATAAACTGAGCCTGCTGGAGTGCTTCAATATTGCATGTTTTTCTCTTCTGCCTCCTGTGCAATGTCGGTGAAAACTGTCCACATTTAATGGCATGAAGTTCCTCTCATTGGGACAAAAGAGTAAATCAGGCATTGCGTCCTGTCAAGTGGTAGGAAAAAGTACATACACGTTACCTTGGAAGTGGATCAGAATATTCACTACAAAACTTGTATGATTTTCCTTGAACAAACACAAACACATTTTTAAAGATAGATGCAAGCAAATCATGCAAAACATTGTATATTACATTGAACTTGAAGCTTTTATGATATATATATATATATATATATATATATATATATATATATATATATATATATATACACACACATACATAATATAGGTATTCAACGATGTAATTTAATTTTGGGGTGGTGGTAATTGTATGTGGGTACCTTTCGGTACTCTTATATCACACAAATGTACAATGTAAGTGTGATACTGATAGATATACTGGCACTGACAGTTTAAGTGAGACAACAGGTTCACAATTCTTGGACTTACAGTTCACTGTGTTGATGTCTATGTACATGACAAAAGTACACACACATGTATATCACTCAATGGACAAGTTGTTGGCAGCAGTCTAAACTTGCATTCCAAAAAAGCATTGCTTTTTGTGCATTTTTTCCTTTTTTTAATTGTGAATTCTCATCAAACCACTGGCAGACCTATCTGTACCTTATTTATATTTATATGCAGTCAGGGATGTGATTCTTGTCTTTGTTTTGTTTTCTCACTCAAATTTCTAGTACATTTCTTTGTTAGGTCATTGTAATTCAAGTTATTTTAACCAGGTTTAGTGTTTTTGTGTACTGCTGACTCATGTTCCTATCATTATATTAATATGTTGCTTTTTCCAGGATAGTTTTCAATGATTTATCAATAGCATTATATGAAAGTGGGTTCCACTGTAACAAATCTGTAGCAAGTGCTTTTTAACATGTTCTGTACGCACAATGTACATGTATTGTGGTGATAAATGTGTCCATGACTTGTTTCCTGGTAATTTTCAGATTTTATTTGTACATTTTTTTGATAAGTAAAGTATAGATCACCAGTATTGTACACATTTAATTCTAGCTTACCCACGAATTATAAAATGAAGTACTGCAAATCTGTGACTTTGTTATACATTTGAGTGACTGGGAAGTTATACGCTGCTCATGTTTTGGCAGATGACTTGAAAACAAAACTGAGAAATTTATTGTTATAACCATATTTGTTAGTAATACTTACCTATCCACTACGTATGATCAGATTTCTTTGAGATCACATCCACCCCAAATTTGTTCCTATCAGAAAAGGTTTCTCTGTGCCTACATATATTCCTCTGGACTGGAGGCCCACGTCACTTTCTTCAGTTGACCCCGGTGCCTGTTACTTACCCTCCTGCATTAACCAATCACATCAGTTTTTGATGAGAAGCTAACTTTGGAATGATATGATGCAAGGTTGGCTGGTGGGGAGCTTTTGTGTAATGGGCTATGTATGAGTCTATCCTTGGGATGGCACATCACTAACAAATATGGATTTTTATTTTTTTTTGGGGGGGGGGGTTAATACATCAGATGTACCTATTGACTACATTTGGTTGATGTAGGTACTGAGTACACCAGGGAGATCATTAGGACTCCAGGACAGGGGAATTGTACCTCAAAACAGTCCACTCAACCAGCCCCAGAAGATTCTAAGATAAATCCTGGCTTACACATTGAGGGTTTAGGAATGCTTTTGAGAGCAAGAAGTTGTCCCTCAACATGCAATACCCCAAGCAAATCATTATATTTACAAAACAAAATACAAGACAAAAAAATGCAAAATGTTGTTTTTGTGTACCATTCATTTGGCTGTGTGGCGTTGAAAGTGGGGTCCAGGTAACTAGTCTTTGAACATAACCTTGCCCTCATAGGCTGCATAGTAATGAATAGGAAGGCATGCATGAACCAACAGATACCTGAATTGAAAAATTCCTTAAAAATCAGGATTCCTGAGTATCCCCACCTGGTGAATACCTTAGTTTACCCCTTCCACAAGCTACATTTCCACCAAGTTTTGGCACAATCGAAGTGACAGTTTTGGAAGAGTTGAAAATTAGCTTTACCACACAAAAATTTGTAACAAGAGGCCCATGGGCCTAATGCTTGGCTGGCATCGTGGCTATATTGCACCTGTTCATTTCAAAGCTGTGAGTCCTCAAGTGGCATCTGATCATATAAAGCTTAATGTAAAAACTGTCCACCAGATGGCACTTTGGTCCACATGTAATCATGGCTTATTTGTGCAACTCCTGTGTTGAATATTGTTGCATGTGCCAAGACAACCATGAGCGAGTCCATAACTTTATGTCCTCGGTGATCTTACGACAGAAGATCAAGGACACCCCGATTATGTAATACAAGAGGCCCACAGGCCTGCCTGGGGCTGTACTGACACAGCTATTGAAGTCCAAGCTACACCCTGCCATTACAAAGTCACCTCTTTCAACTTTACAGGCATGGTGACCTCACAAAAATACGTCAAGGTCATTGATATTACATTTGATTCTAGCCTTGGACATTGTCTATACATCCTATAAATTTGGTAAGTCTAATCCGATTACTTTTAGAGTTACGGAATTTTATATCTTTAAACACATTTTGGCTCATAATTTGTAAAATTATAGGTGGAGCCACTAGTATCATTACCAACTTAGACTTTGACCTCCCCCACAATCCCACCAAATTTGGTGAAGATCTGCCCCAAATTAAAGATACTATAGTTCACAAGATTTTCAAATTTTGACCCCTACATTGCATAATGTAGGTGGCGCCACCAATATCTAAAAGAATCTAGATTTTTATATCCCCTATAAGTTCTGAAAGTTATATTGGGCTAACTTGAAAACTGTGGACAGTACTGCAGTCACAAGATTTTCACATTTTGACCTGTATGTTACATAATACTATAGGTGGCGTCACGAAACGTTGAAGTCGACAAAGATTTTTATACATTTTATAACTCCTAAACGTTACATGGGCCTATCTTAAGAATTGAGGGCTGCAGAGTATTCACAAGATGACCCCTATATTCAAACTGGCCATTTGACATTGACCTTCAACTGCAATTGAAAAACTGTTATTCAAAATATGTGTCCAACATACAGCTTTCCATATATAGTCTCTTTGTTCAAATCGGGTAATATCTTTTAGTTATTGAGGAAAAACAATAAACTTGGACAAGGGCCAAATTCCATAATGACTGGGTCACAGTAACCCAAAAAGTAGGTCATCAAGTACAGTTTTTTGTATTATGTAATCTAATACAATTTTGATATAGAGGCTCAATTTTCTTTGCCAGTGAGGTCGAAGCTACACCCGGCCATTACAGAATCACCTTTTCAACTTTACAGGCAGACCTCACAAAAATAGGTCAAGATCACTGATATTACATAACATTCTACCTTTGGCTATGGTTTATATATCATGTAAGTTTGGCAAGTGTGCTCCACATATGGAATTGTACATCTTAAAATACATTTTGGCTCATAACTTCTGTCAAGTTCTAGATGACGCCACTAGAATCATTAACAACTTAGACTTTCACCTCCCCCACAATCCCATCAAATTTGCTGAAGATCCGCCAAAAATTAAAGATGCTCGAGTGTTTACAAGATTTTCACATTTTAACCCCCATTACATAATAATGTAGGTGGCGCCACCAATATCGAACTCGGCCTAGATTTTCATACACCCTATAAGTCCTTAAAGTTATATTGGGTTAACTTGAAAACTGTGGACGGAATTGCGCTAACAAGCAAAAGTTTACGGAGATGGACAGTCAGACATGAGCGGTCGCATAAGCTCTGCGACCTTTCGTCAGCAGAGCTAAAAAGTAGAAAAAAATTCAGGCGCCATCGCTTGAACAAAGGTCTGGGTGCCTCGAGAAGTGTCCCTATGCAATTTCCAAGCAATTGGCTTGGTGGTTTTAAAGTTTGGTTAAAAAAATGCATGAAAAATACAACAAGAGGGCTGTGTGAACAGCCCGTGCCTCAGCTGATCTTGACATTCATCACACTATCAGCTCTAGGAACTTGGGAAAGGATCAAGGACACCATGTTCTGATTAAGTCTGAACTTTATAGAAGAACACTTACATGTGCAACATCAAAGTTCAAATAGTTCTCAAGTTATGATGAAGAGTAAAATTCATGTATGTTGCAGTGACCCCACAAACGAGATCAAGGTCATTCATGTAATGTCTCAGCATGACCTTCATACAGAATAATTAACGTGTAGCTACTCAAAACAGATCTCAAGTTATCAAGTAAACAGTCAATTTCCTGTCAGTTGTTCTGTGAATTAGCATTAAAATGCCCATTGACTTACATAGTAATCAATAGGAAAGCTGCATTGAACGATAAGTACCCGAATTAAAAAATCCTTAAAAATGAGGAATCCAAAGCAGTGCCACCTAGTGAACAACTGTTTGACCCTTCCACAACAAAATATCCATCACATGTGAGCTTAATCTGAGGGACGGTTCTGAGAACAAGTGAAAAATAGCAAAACCTTACAAAAAATTCATAAAAAAGTTGCAGCGCCACCTGGTGAACAAATTGGGAACTAGGTGTCCCCGGGAGTGTCTATGTACGATATCAAAGCAATTGGGTGAGCGGTTTCAGAGGAGAAGAATTTTGAAGGTTTGCCCCCAAAAAGAACAAAGAAAAAATAAAAAATCAATAGAGCGTGACCATTTGAACGCACTTGGTAGAGATCTACCCAAGGCACATCCCCACAAAGTTTGAAGTAAATCTGGTCAATAATATTAAAGTTATGATCATTACAAGAAATTCCCATGTTAAACTTTCCTATTAAAATTTTTGTAGACATTTTTGAAAAAACAAAAAATCATAAAAAAATCCCAACATTCATTGGAACATGACCATTGGAACAACCTGGTAGACACCCACCAAAGGTACATTGCCACCAAGTTTGAAGTAAATCTGGATAACGGTTTTGGAGAAGTCGAAAATGTAAATTAGCATTAGAATGCCCATTGACTTACATGGTAATCAATAGGAAACGCGCATTTACCCCAAAGGAGCCAAATTGAAAAAAATCATTAAAAATCAGGAATCGGCAGTATTCCCACATAGTGAACAACTTTGTTTGACCCTTCTCAAAGGAACATATCCACCACGTTTCAGCTTAATCTGAGTGATGGTTCTGGAGAAGAAGTCGAAAAGAGCTATAACACACAAAAATTCATAAAAAAATAGAAAAAAAAACCGCAGCGCCACCTGGTCAACAAATTAACAACAAGGAATCCCTAGGTGTCTTCCTGTGTAATATCAAAGCAATTGGGTGAGCGGTTTCGGAGAAGATTTTTTAAGATTTGCCCACAAAAGAGCAAAACAATTCACCACAAATCCAAAACTGGACCGTAACCATTTGAACAAACTTGGTAGAGACCCACCCAAGGCACATCTCCACCAAGTTTGAAGTGGATCTGGCTGACGGTTTTGGAGAAGAAGTCGCAAATGTGAATTAGCATTAGAATGCCCATTGACTTCCATAGTAATCAATAGGAAAGCTGCATTGACCAATAAGTACCCAAATTGAAAAATTCGTTAAAAATCAGGAATCCGCAGTATTCCCACATAGTGAACAACTTTTTTTGACCCTTCTACAAGGAACATATCCACCACATTTCAGCTTAATCTGAGTGACGGTTCTGGAGAAGATGTGGAAAATAGCTATAACCCACAAAAATTCATAAAAAATTACAAAAAAAATTGCAGCGCCACCTGGTGAAGAAAGTAAGAACTAGGAGTCCCAGGGAGTGTTCCTGTGTGATATCAAAGCAATTGGGTAAGTGGTTTCAGAGAAGATTTTTTAAGATTTGTCCAAAAAAAAGAACAAAAAAATTCACTAAAAATGTTAAAAAAATCACTGGAGCATGACCATTTGCACAAACCTGGTAGAAACCCACCCAAGGTACATTGCCACCAAGTTTGAAATTAATCTGGATGACGGTTTTTTTGAGAAGTTGAAAATGTGAATTGTGAACGGACGACGACAGACGCCTGACCCTCCTAAAGCTCAGCTGAATTATCAGCTGAGCTAAAAATTTCAAAAAAAAATTGCAGCACCACCTGGTGAACAAATTAAAATCTAAGGAGTCCCTAGGAGTTTTTCGTACGTGATATCAAAGCAATTGGGTTAGCGGTTTCGTCAGAGAAGATTTTTTTAAGATTTACCCCCCCCCCCCCCCCCCCCCCAAAAAAATTCCAAAAATCACTGGAGCATAACCATTTGAACAAACTTGGTAGAGACCCAACCAAGGTAGATACAAACCCCCGCCAAGTTTGAAGTGAATCTGGCAAACAGTTTCGGAGAAGATGAAAATGTGAATTGTGGACGGACAATGGCTGGCTAGTCATAACATAAGATCAGCTGACTGACAATACAGCTGAGCTAAAAAAAATCAGGAATCCATAGCAAGTAGTATATACACTTGGGGGTACTGGAACACGGGGGATGGAGACCGCAAAAAGCCTTTAAAACCTCGGGGCGTCCTCCCATCAGTTGCCGCAGGTTGTCATCCCAGTGCCTGCTTAGGGTTTTATGCAGTCGAGTGGTTAATCTCGTGGAGCCCAAAAAAAGTTGCCTTAACTGATGAATTTATGAAAGTATCACCACCAGTTATCAGGGAATTATGTATGGCCTTCCTCGAGCGTGTCTCGAAGTGCCGCAGTCCGCCCGCGTTTTCGTGTGTGGCGACCCAATACTCAAGTCCGGATCCCCCGGTATTTCATATCATAAAAATTGGTTACATATAGCAAAAAGCAGGGAGAATCAATAATATTTTGTACCATTGTGCTATTATGTGTCCTCGGGGATGTATTGACACATGGAGGACCGATTATTGTAACTCTCGTGAATAAAGATTCTTTTCAATAAATGTTGTATACAGTAAAACGCAAGATTCCTCGCTATAAAACACTTGTGAAAAGTTCACTTTTAAATTCATGATCTATACATGAATGTCAACACCAGGAGCTGCTGGTCACACATTTAAGAGGAGTCCACTGGTGTGACACAACTGAAATTATTGACCACAATTTTAACTATAAAAACAGTTGTACACTTCAATTTAAAGGTCCCGAAAGTCATCAGCACGACGGATACTATCATAGATATTGTTGTAAATAACTGTACCATCTTAGGCCGATGAACATTTGACATTTTCTATTTATTTTTTTTAAAACAATGATCCACCTCATTTGAATTGTGGGAATGTCAATTTAATTTTGTAAATGTCAAAAACTTTAATATATTGATGAATTGTAAAGAGATAACGAAATTATACTTCTTGTGAAAAAATGGGAACTAGACGGTTGAAATTAGATGCTCTTGTGAATAATTTCAACAACTATATGTGACTGTATTTTTGTATTGCTACTATCCACACATGTGTAAGTTGTGTATACCATATACTGTATTGTATTCGGTTTGTGCTGTTCAAGCAAAATGCCTCCACTTTTGTATCTGAGGTGTAGCAGTAAAGGTTCATTCATTTGTAACATATATAGACTGACAAGGAACAGAAATACCGACAACTTACACTTTATATGTATACTCGACACTGCATTTATTTGACATAAATGCAATACTCCTTTTACACGCCTGCTCTGACATACACCCTTGTGGTTCTTGAGTCATGAATTCCTTTCTTTGCTTCATTTCAATTTGGTACATTTTCACCTTGTTTAACACAAACTTTTATCTTTGTCTTTCCACCATGCATATCATACATCCTTTGTTTTTACAGTTCACGTTTTATTCTGTAGATATTTTAATTCTGTTATTTATTTGTTTCATCAAAATGTTTTTTTCTCTCGTTTCATATCACGCAACATTAATTCAAATTGGTAGTAGGTTTATTGCAAGATAGTATCTGTTGATTACAATGTGACGTGTTGCTTTCGGGTGTTAAAACCAATGAATGGTTGATAATTACGATAATTTCCCTAATGTGCAGAATATTAATGGCAGTTAGACAACCTGCTTTAGCTTTCCAGGCAAAACTGATGTTGAAGACTATATTTAACACGCTCTGTCTTTATATTACCTTGCCAAAAATGTGTCTCCTTGGTGCTTCGTACGGTACAAGTTCCTGGTCTTGTCAGTCGCAATAAAAATAAGGTTGATCTTTTCTTCACCTTGACCATATTTCTTTCCTCCACTTGTATACACATTACATTTAGCGACTTCACGGGTCACCTTAGTACTTTTTATGACGCATGCTCATGGTTGCTTCGTAAATTGGCAAGTTCTTGGTCTTGAAAGTCGCAATTAAAGTAATGTTGAATTTTTCTCCACCTTGATCATATTTCTTACTTGCATTTAGCGACTTCAAGACTATTTCTGGACCACCACAAAATTTGGTATCTAGTACATTGTCACCTTGGTTCAACACAATTTTGCATTTTTGTCTTATGAACATATGTAACATGCAGAGATAGATACTGTATTGACAACACAATACATGAAATATAGCGTCGGTAACAATATTAAATTGTCAGGTCAATGATTTTTCGCAGGTGATTTCCACGATAATTATCACGCATTTCAAGCTTGTTTGTTTTTCACTTATTCTGTTTAACATTTATTGTTTTTACGGGTCACACGGTATGTAGATTTTTTTAAAAATATGTTTCACCAAAAAATGCTTTGCTGTCGCGTCATATCAGTAGCTGTTGTGAATATTACTTGGAAATAGTTAGCTCAGATATATGTGGGCGCGGATCAAAAACGAAGGTTTGAGAAGCTGCCAGATTTTTGGGGTTTTTTTCCGTAGTTCTCCTGCATTCCTTACGCGGCACACGCGGATACGTCATCTATTTGGAGTCACTTTGTTAGAGGGGTGTGAGGTAAGAGTGATTTCATTGGATCATGTACTGATTGTGGAGCCCAACAACCACTTTTCATCCCTTTACTTTCATTTAGGAATGTTCCAGATACATTATAAAAGACGGCGCATTTCGAAGCGCCTTCACTTGTTGAACAGTCGACAACACAAAAATGAACTCTCCGAAATATCCAGGGTCGACTTGGATTGCTCGTTGCTGTAACTTTGTGGAGTTGTAAAAATATCATTGTGTTGTGATTTATCAGTGTGGTGGCAGTTACGTTTAGGTTTTTGTCTTTCTGTCAGGTTGGGGTTCCGTTTAATCTCGCACAATAAGCAAATGTAATATGTATGATCTTTTGGGTGCTTTCTGAGATTACACCCGTTTAAATGCAAGTTCCATGTTAAGTACCAACTTAGTAAGAATCAAAGGGAGATTTCTGGATAGCAAAGGAAAACATTTCAACATGAACATAGCAAGGTTCACAAGACTCGGTCAAAATTCGTTGGCGAACAAATACATCAATTCGCTGAAAGGTCGGATAGATTTTTAAAAATTTTGGCAAAAAGTTTAGCCTCACCAAACATGGTAATTTCGTTTTATATTTTACTAAAGAAATTTAAAAAAAAATTGCTTGATATTTACATTTTTTTTGCTAAGACTAGTCGTTGTTGTTGAATTGTCCATGAGAGAAATTTTGAAAGTTGTGCATGGAATAAATAACATAGTGTTGCTGGCATCAAGCGAGGTTGTGAGCCATTAAAACAAGTGTGTCGAACAGTTTTACAAATGTTCAAGGAGTTTGAGTTGTGTCAGTTTAGTAATGATCTAATTAAAGTTTTTAATATTATTTCTGTCACCAATACATAACATTTATATATAAGATTAAAACAACCTACTAGAGGGCTGCACAAGATAATACCTAGCGCTAAATACAGCGTGATAACTTCATCTATAGGAAATATTACATTTTGGGAGGATTTGATTAAAGAACTGAATGATTTCCGAAATATTAGATTGCTTTGTTTCAATGCTTGAAGAAAAAAATACATACATAGAGCAAATTACGCGCTTCCAACGAAATAAGGGAAAAGACCGCTAGTTGACATTGTTGGTCAGACTGAAGAATCTTTAAAAGGTCAAGAATTGCTCAAAGTTAATGTAACTGCATACTTAAAATTAATGAATTCAGAATATCGTAAGATATTATAGCTGAACTCAGAAAGTCCCTATGGTTCCCTCACACAAATCCACGTCTCATGGTGAAAAAAGCGGACTTTTTGCTGGCACAGAAATACCCGATCTGACTTGAGTGTCGGCCAGAATTCCTGGCATGACGGCTTTATGCTGAAATGTATTTTAGTCTTCCCGCCGGAAGCAAAAACATATTCCATACTTCTAATCGTCTGGAAATTGGCCAGGTTAGAGTATTTTTTGTTTTTAAGAGTGCTCGAGAAGCTGTGTTTTTTCTCTTGAGAAGGCACTCTTCTCCATTCGTTGTGACGCGGCAGCGGAAATGTGGTCAGGGATACGCGCTCTTAGTGAAAGGGCTCTTTGAAGGGTTGAGGTAGGCGAGATTTTATCTGATATTAAGGTATCCCTTTGCTTCAGTCATGGAATGTTCTAAGTATTCAGCAGCGGGCAGCATACTTTGAGATCTCTGCACTTAGGGGGATACATGCACCATGTCTGTATCTGTATATCTGTATAATAATTGGCCAACCTCCCTAAGGGAGCATCTCGCCAATGTCGATAGAAAGCAAGGACTATATCCATGGGTGTTCCCGGTATGGCTTCTGTTGAGTTAAAAATCGACGCAAATTGGTAAGTTTGAAAGTTTTAAAATTGTTGAATGCTCGCATTTAAGCACAGTTGGGTGGGTTCTTTTAAGTATTTTAATATGCAAATGAGGCGCAATTCTTCAAACGATTTTGAGTCCTACTTCTGTTTGTAAAATTACGCACAAGGGAAGACCTGAGAGAATGTCAACAAAAGAATAAATGTATGGCTGGTGAACAACTCGGTTACATTTTAAACGAAAGTAATCAAAATCAAGATTTCATTGAAGTAATAATAAACAAGAATTTAGCGATAGTTGTAAAGAGAGTCCAACTCAAACCTCCCCCCTAGTTTTGCAATACACTGCCGAAAATTGACTGTGACTGCACAATGATTGCAAAGTTTTCATTTCATTCTGGATCGGGAATACTTTTATCCCCTAGCTGTTTGGCCTTTATTAACTAGGATGGCCCAGCTAATTATCAAAAATAATGTCTCAGGGCAGCTTTAGATTTCTGTTGATGTCTTGTATTACAGACTGTGGAACCTGCACTTGCACAAGCCTGTCGCTTTTGCCGAGCTAAATTCAACAAATGCTTAAACTGCCACCTTGGCAACGTCTATGGGTTAATGATTATGATGGATGTACAAAATATCTACCCGCCCTCACGACGAAAAATACTGGCGGTAGCACCTGTAAATTATTTATTGCCAGCAAAATTAAAGTACAACGACCAAAAAAGAGTTTCTTGAGCTCTGAATCACAACCAGATTTGATGATTTCGAAATTTAACTATTTAGTTGCAGTTGAAAATGTGTATATCGGAAGAGGTTATGCAAGAAAGTTAAAATCTTTCCGGAGCCACCAGGGTGTTTTTTTTCAGGGTTATTTTGCTTTTTTGTACTGGTTTTTACATTGTCTGACATCTTGGTATATTTCAATAATTTGGATGTAGGTTATAAGCACTTAGGCTCTTTGTATAATTTTCTTTCTGTTCTGAATTTGTACAAAAGTCGTTTTCCTTTTTTAAAACCTTGTGAATTGTGTATAGTTTATTTCTGAGACACATATTTGTTGCGATTCATTTTTAAAGTTGAAGATTGATTTCGTCTCTAAGCTTCAAATAACGGTTGTACTGAAATCACCTTTAGCATGATTGTATTCGTAATAATGATCCAGGAATGGGCCAGATTATATTTTATATATATTATATAATCACCTGCCATATATGACAGCCACAGCGGGGAACAGTTGTCACAGACTGCTAAAGATGGACTCACGGAGTGCGGTAAGTTGCATGTAATTTAATTGTTTGCAGACATAAACACCAATACTCATTATCAAAAACACAGACTTACGAGTCTTGGGGATTTTACTCTTGTGGTGAAAATTGGTATGGGACTTAGGGCGGAGTCATTGTTGTCAATCGAGGGGGCAACACAACTGGCTCGTCCCCGATATTGTTCCAGAACACCCCTCGACATATCCACCACTTGAGTGTCGACTCTCGTGCGACATGCTTTAAAGGCATAAAGTTCCCTGCAGCCCCCCTTTGGGGGCAGCCCCAACATTTTGGGAAGACTTGTTTACACATTCACAATAATAACAACACTTATTATTTGATATTAATTATTGAGATTAAGGACCAGGCGTGTAGGAAATGGAAGTGTGAATTAAACAGATATAATATAGTATGTACTTATTTTGCTTTCGAACATAGTCAAGACAAGATGTGTGAAGGTTAGGCAGGTAGCAAACATAGGAAAAACATTAGATGTATAAATTATGTGTTTTAAAGGACGTATTCAGACATGTAAAAAATGTAAAGAAATCGCCTGGGAAAGCAAGTCCATGTGCTAAATTTTGAAGTGGCCGAGAATTTTCATATGATATACGTATAGACTGAAGACTCAAGCCAATGAGGCATCAAGAGAAAATTGTGAATAAGCACTAAGGAGTGCTGATGAAAATTATACCACTGACTTTTGCAAGTTATTCCCTATTTCCTTTATGTGTGGAGCCTATGATACTTAAACGTTCATAAATTTCTCGGCCCAAAGTAAAATTCGACTCCTTAAATTGACACATAGATGACCATAAGATTCAAGTGTAAATGTAGTTGTCTCAGTTTTTTAAATGTGTTAAAGACTGCTTGTTAGCATTTAACCAAATTTGAAATTTGTCAATTCAGTGCTAATACTTTCATAACTTGCTATCATTATTTGTTTGATGACAATAACTGAGTGCAGATAACGTATAATATAAAGATTGGCCCAAGAATCGAAATATGAGTACCGAAGTAGTCGCCGGTAAAACATTTGAACACTTCACGAGACTGTAAATTTTGAGTTTTTCTTTTTTGAATAGCTTTAAAATCATTTCAGCCACAGATTATTTAAACCTATATGTCAGGTTGTGTCAAAAATGTCATGTTCTAACGTACAAAATGCTGTATTTGAGTCAAAATATATTACTGGACGTGTTTAACGGGCGTCTCCGTCGTGATAATTTCGGTCACGAAGTTCAAGTATAAGTGCTTGCATGTTGAATGTGTTGGGTTTTTTTTTTTGAGGAACAGAGCATTATTATTAAACTAATCAAATAATTGTCCACAGGGAACAGTTTTTAGTTGCTTAAGTTATATTGACTGTTCCTATAACATTAATACTAACACACTGTATATTTAAAAGCAAGTGTTATTGCAAAGTGTCCTTTGAATTCAGTGGTACAAATATGACCTATGGGCATAATCCTTTCTGTATCATTGGACTTAGTTTATGGTATGTCTCACAGAATATAGGGGTATATAAATTCATTTTCATCTTACATTTTGAGCTTGTCAAAGCGTCTGTACCAGTGCTCCCATGAGACTATCTATTTCAATTATCCCAATAGAGATACTGGGTAATTGTTATGCCAAGCACGGCAATATGAGGCAATTATTGCGCCCCTACTTATTTTGAAAAATAGGAGCATTTATATATCACCTTAATTGGGTCTAAAATGGTAAGTAGCAAGTTTCATTTCAATTTTAATCTTTTTTTGTATTCAAGGATTTCTTTGAAAATCAAATTTCCAGATGTTAGTTTAAATGACTTTTGATTCCAGCTATGCGGCAGCACATCAATAAGAGCAAGATAAAGAAGAAACTTAAAATTGACATCAAACTTTTGTTGAAAACTGTCAAAGGATAATTTTTTTCTTGGCTCATTGATACATCTCGCACAAACATTACACCTTTTTGATACCAGTCCTGGTAAATCACAGACTTCCCATCCACCTTCATATAATCATTATACCAGACGGAGTCTCTCAATTTATTGTTTTTGTCTCGAGTCAAGATAAGCTTTTAAGCACGTTCCATTCACTTAACAATTCAGTATAAAATTGTGGTACATCTTTGTCCTGATAATCATTTGCCCTTGTTTTAAAGAAATCTGTAAGATTAGTCTTATTGAAAAAGCTACTGCTTACTTTTTTACCAGACTATACGCAAATTTTGGTACTGCATCGCATATATTTCCATATATTGTCAATAAAAATAGATTGTTTTAACACATAACTTTCTTAGATTTATGGTTATCTCAGCCAATCACTACACGAAAAGTTATGTACGGCATCCATGATTTTTCTTACCATGCGCAGAACATACACATGCGATCCCGCGCACATGTCCCATACTCCATAATCACATTGACCCTGTGAATGGCATATTAAGTGACCCTTTTATACCAGTCAAGTCTGGTTACTTCCTAGAAGGAAACTTGTGTCCATTTTAAACTGTTCTGTGCCAGCAATCGCTTAACCCATGAATAAAGTTAAGAAATGCATTGAACTTCAAAAATTAGGATATTCAGTCTGCCGCTTTCGATGCTTTTACTTTTGCAATTTTTTATCCCAGGTAAATTCATTTATCAACTCTTGAGTCTTTTCCTCATGCTTTCTGAAACTGTATACAACTTACATCTGTTTCAATTAATACTGATTTAAGGTGGAAGGTCTGAAGCCGCACCTTTGGATAACCTCAAATCACTTTTTCATATTTTTGGATAGTCTGATACTTAAACTACATGCTCCCCAAAACTCAGATGTGGGAATATAAAATTTATACGAGGTAACTGATCTTAAAACTTTTGTTGACAATGAAAAGTTTAAACCGTGCCGGACACATGGCTTTGTTTGCATGGGCATGATAATGAACCATGTCATTGTTTGCACAGTCATTAGTCCATGACCCTGGAAACCAATTGAGCTATTGACAAGGGTCGCTCATAGGAAACCATTAGCTGAGAAGAATGGGCCAGTTCAGACTAATCACTACCATTGTTCTGATTACTTTGAAATTCTCTATTGATGTAAAAACAAATTAGCACAATCCACTTCCTAGTCCCCAAATATGGAAAGCCGCATGTGAACCCACACCCAAACACGCCAAGTGTGGGGTTCCCAAGTTAAAAAAAGTCGAGATTTAAGCCACAGAATATACTTTTGTTTAATGACAACATCACAGAGGTAAAGCTACAAGTTTATTCTGCACAATGATTAAAACACAGGACAGAAGAAATGTGTATGTGTCATATTACAGCCATAAATGCGTAAGAATTGGCAACTTTTTCTTTTAATGCAATTTTCTCGGAACTGTTTTTTGCTCAACCTCTGCAATTTGTATCTCGCCTCACAAATGTACAAATTGCCCTATCACATTAAAAGAAAAATATCATATTCAGGAACAGTTCCCAGGATTTTTTTATCTGACAACCCCTTCCGTGACTTTTGGAGCAATTTATAGAAGGAAAATGAACAACCTGTCAGGACTAAATTAAAAATTTTATAACTTTTTATTTATGCTATTTCAGGTCTAACCATTGAATTCGATCCTGGATATTGATATATATTTTAAATTTCTTCTGATTTCAACTGGAAAAAAACAATTTTGTGTGATTTCTGCGCGAAAAATGTGAAAACCCTACCAAGTCAGAAAGAATGCTATAAAATCTCCAAAAATTCCAATCCTGCAAAAAAACTCTACGGATACAAATCTATGGTTATGTAGTAATCAGAAAATATATAGGTTTAATGTACTTGTGAAAAAATTTAATGGGTAACTGCGATCCAAAGTTGCCAGTCTCACTGTTCACTAGCTTCACAGCTTCCACCTTAACAACCAGTCGTGCACCTTTTGCGTGTATTTTAATGCTTATGGTTCTTGCGTTTTACTGTACTTTGAGATGTTTATTTTAGAGAGTAGGTCATTTATTTCACCGTGTATTTTATGAGTGTGTTTTAATATATTGATCTTGAGTTCCACTTTATGTTTTTATATGTCAGTGGTTATAGGTACGTGACATGTATACAATATTTACTGGCCCGAATGAAAAACAGCTCTGCTGATTTGAATTCCCATCATCATCATCATCATCATCATCGACTTTTCATTATTTGTTACCACATGATGGAGTGTGAAACATTTTTCAAGGAAATCGACGAAAACCGGCTGACAATGAAGCAGCCACTGACACCATCCATGTTAGATCTGTTCCTCGCTTTATGTATAGAGAGAACATCTTGCATAAATGCGGTAGTCTGTAGTGGAAATGATCACTCTTTCCAACTTATACCTTGTCAGGTTAATAAAAGGAAAAGCAAATGACTCGTTTCCATGATACAAAATACCGCGGGATCCAGACTTGGGAGTATATATAGGTTCACACACCGAAGCACTTTCTGTTATTTATATGACTTTTTTCCCGTGATATGAAATACCAGGGGGATCCGGACTTGAGTATTGGGTCGCCACACGCGTGAAAGCAGGCGGGCTGCGGCACTTCAAGACACGCTCGAGGAAGGCCATACATAATTCCCTGATAACTGGTGGTGATACTTTCATAAATTCATCAGCTAAGGGAACTTATTTTGGGCTCCACGAGATTAACCACTTGACTACATAAAACCCTTAGCAGGCACTGGGATGACAACCTACGGCAACTGATGGGAGGACGCCCCGAGGTTTTAAAGGCTTTTTGCGGTCTCCATCCTCCGTGTTCCAGTACCCCCAAGTGTATATACTACTATAGCAGTACTACCTAATGAACAACTTTGTTTGGCCCTTTCACAAGGAACATATCCACCAAGTTTCGGCTTAATCTGAGTGACAATTCTGAAGAAGCCAAAAACAGCAAAAACACATATAAATATTGGAAAAAAAATTGCAGCGCCACCTGATGAACAAATTAAGAACTAGGAGTCCCTGGCGGTGTTCTTATGTAATATCAAAGCAATTGGGTGAGAGCTTTTGGAAAAAAAAAAAAGGTTTTTGAAGATTTGCGCCAAGACAGAACTAAAAAATTCATAAAAAATCCTAAGTCACTGGAGGGTGATCATTTGAACAAACTTGGTCAAGACCCACCCAAGGTACATTGCCATCAATTTTGATGTCAATCTGGCTGATAGTTTTGGAGAAAAAGTTGAAAATGTATTTGTGAACGGACGGATGACTCGGCATCATAAAAGCTCAGTGAGTCAGCTAGTTAAAAACTGTTTAGAATACAGCATTCTCAAATTTTGTCTATTTTTGACCCAAATATTAAATACTACTAGTGTTACCACCAATATTGAATTCAAGCTAAATATTGATACCCTTTCTAAGTTCTGAAAGTTTTATGGGGCTAACATGAAAACTGTTGATTATCGTATTCACAAGCAAAAGTTCACGAATCACTGGTCGGGCAGATGAATGATCGTATAAGCTCTGTGACCTATGGTCAGCTGAGCTCAAAACAAGGACTGCAACACTAATGAAATCCAAAAGTACATCAATGGTACTACAAGCACCCAGTTCGTCATTTTCCCACGATGCAGATGGCACTGTGCACTTCGATCTTTTTTTCAGGCAGACGTTACCAATTATCACAATAATTACAATAACAACAACAAAAAGTGGCCATTAATTTTACAGTTCTAATTTATTCCAGTTATACATTGATGAAATGTAAATGACCTAAGCTTAGTATGCTCAACACAAAGATTTATTCACAAATTATGCAAAGCTGCACACACTGACACCACATAAAGCAATGAACAAACAATTATGAGCTTGACCACTTAAAAAAGTCTGTTGAAGCATCACCACCAGATGGCCCTACTAGTCTCGTTGTGGCAGTATTTGAGGAGACACCTGTGCAAACAATGGCCACGAATATTAAAGACCACACTGACTATTCTGTTAGCTTTAATTACTTGACATATCCAATGCATAATCCACAGAAAAACATGTGCATGGACTATACTCTGGTACTAGGATAATGTGCAGGATCCTGCTGTCTCCTCAGCAGTCTGCTTCAGCACTGAACTTGAGCTACCAAATAATAGTCTCATGAAAACATTGGGTACACATGTGTGATTGGAGTTGTCTCATCGGACTGGCATCATGGGCATACCAATAGGATGGAGGAGTTCACGGCCAGTGTCTGGGTAGTCTGTCAGGTCCACGGTCAGAACTTTGCTGATGACACATTCTCCTTGCTGTTAAGGAAGACAATGAAGAATTACAGTTCAAATGGAATCACAAGAATTACTGTTCAAATGGAATCACAAGAATTACTGTTCAAAAGGAATCACAAGAATTACTGTTCAAATGGAATCACTGACTAAACCCTGACAAGTGCTGTCATGAAATATAACAATGTATGACCCTCCATAATAAAACCCATTTCATCAGTAAAACCCTGTGTAACACCTTGACATAACTGAATAGACCAACCATGTTAGTAACTAAATGCACCGTCTATTTATAAAATTATTAATGACTTATCCTTTCTTTAAACTCCACATACCAGGAAATCCACAGCACATATAGACTAAACTTAAGGACTTTAAATACATGCAACTGTTTTTGAAGGAAACCAACTTTAGAGCTTGATAAAGTACTACTTACTGATGCAAAGACAGCTAAAGTATATATTTTTGGTTTGGTATAATCATGAACTATAGATACGTGCAAAGATCGATCACTGTCCTTGCCTAATTGTTAAATAAACAGTGATAATGAAATGGTCAGGTTTTATGCTGTTTTCATTTGATTTCATGTGGATTTTACTTTAAAAGCTATTATCTGATTTTGATCAAATAAAAAGTGATTTATTCTACAAGTTCTTTAGAGCAAAAGTGCATCACAGATTATGTATGAAATAGTCCCTTCTTTTTTAAATGTGTGTCAAAACTGAAGTGTCCACCAACTTTAACATTTTGACAAAATCAACAATTTTTCAATTTTTGTACCAACATTGTAAACAAAATATTGTGCAAAGCACTTGTTATCCTTTGGCCAACATATGTAGTTTCATATGTACAGTTACCTGTGTTTCACCTTTGAAGGACACTCAAGGAAAAATTTAAGAACACCAAAAGAAATTCCAATAGTAGCCAGGGGCCTACAATCAATCATACCAAAAGTATACAAGGAAAATAGGATCTTGACCCAAGTGTGACCTTTTAATTAAAGGTCATCCAAAGTCAATTTAAAAACAACAAAAGAAAGCCCACAGGTACTTTTCTATTGGTGTTCAGTTGAAAAATTACCTTAAAAAGCAGGTCAAATACAGAGGTATGATCTTGACTTTAAATACTATCGAAATACTCCTTGATGCTTCTTTTGTGTAAAATTCAGATTGATAGATGTTGGCTTTCAAAAGTTAGAATGGTAACATCATCTTGCACATGCAAGATAATGTCCTGTGACCTTGAAAAATAGGTCAAGGTCAAATATCTATTGACTATATTAGGTCTTATAATGGTACATTATCATGTGCAATTTGGATGCTAAATCCGAAAAACCCTCTTAGTTACATTGGCACTTCTATTGTGCACTTCACTTTTTCTTCAATTATGACCTTGACTTTACACAGGCTTTCAAAACATGATCCTTCTTTGTGCGTACAATTCAGGTTGATACCTGCATGCTTTCAATAGTTAGAGAAGTAACGTCACTTTGCATGTGTGACCATTGTATTACCTTGAAAAGTGGTGTACAATCACATGCAATTTGGACGTCCCAACTCAAAAACTTCTAAAGTTATACTGGTAACACCAGAAAGATGGACAGTGCAGGGGATGATAATACCCTTTGGGTCCATAAGGCCAAAGGGTAAAAAGCATGTGCGGTCATGTAAAATCCCCAATACATTTTTGTAGAAACATTTGAGGTCATAATAGCATAAATGTGACCATTTTATCTTGGTTATTTTTCAACAAATATCCAAAATTTCGCAAAAACACATTTTTACCCAAAATCTTGTGTTTATACAACAACTTTGAATGTAGAGTTCCATCTTCAGTGCAGATAGTTTTTCCAATGCCTTGTGGTCAATTAAGTAGATAGGTTTATTATGTAGAAATGCCTATTTGTGTGATATTTAGCCCAGAAGTGAAGTCACTTTGCCAGGTTGGCCACTACCTTAAAACTTCACTTGAAGGCCTGAAATGTAAACACGATGGACATTTATACACACCAAAGCAAGTAGCTTCAAATTACACACAACACATTATGTGCACATTTATCAAAATGCTGAAACTTTCATTGCCATTCTGCGATTCACTAGGCCATGGTAAGAGAAAGTAGCCCATTGTGCCGCTCTGAAATTTGAGCATGAAAAGGTTAAGTTCATACCTCTGGATAAATGCCAATCAGAGCATCCGCATGGTTGTAGAACTCTTCTTTCAGGGAGATCACAATGCACTGGAAGTGACCCTCCGCTTGTTCACGGATGTAACTTGCCACCTGTCACCAAAAGATCATCATCCTGAGTTCTGTGGCATAAATTCTGTGTTACTCCACAGTTTAACATATCTAAATTTACTTTTTTGCTTTAGATATTTTTTTAAACTCTATTTTTTTGTATTCCCATTCTTCAGCTGTATTATAGTAGTGTTGTTTTATTACAGTCACATGATGCATACACGATACTACTGAACAGTGGCATGGTCCACACAAGCAGAAAATTGTACTTCTAATTAAGGCAACTCAGACAGCTGTACCCCCGGACTACTGAACTGTGCCACTGCACCTACTTGAAAAGATTTGGCAGGCAAGCTGGGAAAGCTTAGAAAAAGCAATCTTTGCAGTCTTCTTTCATGTGGGCATAAGAATGCTACCCATTAATACACCACTCTCTCCACTTTGTGTCTTGAACTGACAATTATCTCTTTCAAAATTTCCGATCCTGTTCAACTATCAAACATGGTCTGCTGTACCTTGCCAATATTAGTGTTGTCCAGAGCAGCATCGATCTCATCCAATACGAAAAATGGCGCTGGCTGGAAGCTACAAAATAAAAGGAAAAATTATTTCTCTTATGTAGAAAACGGTCTTGGGAACAGTAATATTTGGGAGTTTTTTCTTGTTCAGCTAGGGGAAATTAGAGGCACTACGAGTATGTAGTTTGCTCTTTCTTGAGTCATTTAAAATGGAGTAACAAGTTTCCATGAATCAGGTCACATGACCATTTCAAATCTATCAGGAACTGATCCTGTGCTAAGGTGAAGAATTCCTGCCTCCTAAGTCAAATCCTTGTGGAGTTATCATGTCTGCATGAATGTTAGATGAAATGCCCATGTGACCTCAAAAAATACGCCAAGGTCAAACATCTGCAGTCACAAGCAAGGTCTTACAAGTCTTTCATAGAAACATAATCACACAAAATTTCAATCTCTGTAAGTCAAATCTTTCCCTAGTGTGTCTGCAATGATTTTGAAAAAGTGGCCATGTGACCTTGAAAAAGGTCAAGGTCACCCATCTACAATCCCAAGCAAGGTCTTATATAGGAACATCTTCACATAAAATTTCAACTTCCAAAGTCAAATCTTTCTTGAATTATGGCATCCGTAACGCACGGAACAATGTGTTGAAGAAGAGAAAGAAGAGGAAGAAGAAGAAGCGCAAGAAACAGACGCAAAAACAATATGTCCCCCCGCTGCACGGGGAGACATAATTAAACAATAAAATTCCCCCCAGGAAAATATGCACACCCAAAACCCTCCTACTCAAGAATTTCCATTGTATGTTCTCACCTGTGAATAGCAAAGAGCAGTGCCAAGGCTGCTACTGTCTTCTCTCCTCCGGACAGGTTGTCCATAGGCCTAAATCTCTTGCCTGGTGCAACACAATTGTAGTTGATGCCATCCAAGTATGGTTCTTCAGCATTCTCTGGTCCAAGGAATGCCTGCGCACTCTGATTTTTGGCAAGGGCCTGGGAAGAGGACAATGTTCATTTTCAGTTACTCACAAAAATGATAAGGAATATATGCAAGTAATATTTTAACTTCATTTGAAATAAATACATTGACTGAGCTGTGTTTACAACATCCATCTTACAAAACAATCTGGTTAAACATAAGTCTGCTGGGATCCAACAATCCTCTATTTCTTCTCCGAGTCCTCTGGTAATGTGACCCCCAGAAACAGACTGTAACACTGGTAACTTGATATGAGCCTTATCCCTTGCTATTATGTATTAGAATCAATTTCTTTTGAAAGACAACTATGGGCTCCTGAAATTAGTCAACCTCCTCTCCATATGTCTCTTCCAATTCTTGTGATAGGGATGCATGTGACAGTGTTTATGTGGGAAACACAGTGACAACCATTTTATTAAAATCTTTTGAATGATATATTATACATTAACCTTATAAATATCATCAATTTGTGATGACACGTGATCGAAGCATGTCATGAAACGGTCAAAGCGCTCCTTGCGAACTTTCTCAAATGACTGTTTTGCTTTCTTGGCTCTCCGCCTGGCAGCTTCAAACTCCTCAGAGGTTTCCTGGAAACGTTCTTTCACGCCATCTAACCTGGAAAAAACAATTTAGGGATATCCATAACATGGAAGACTGGAAGATGATGTCTCTTTTGTTTGGATGCACTCACGTTAACTTTGTTGATATTCTGTACCCTAACACTCATTTTTTTTTTTTTTTTTTTTAACAAGCTCTACTCAAGCTTTTACCCAATCATCACATGAAATCTCAGCCCCAATCACCATGCCATGCACTGAACTTGCAACCAAAGTAAGTGCCTAAATTGATCATGCTTTACACTGAACAGTCAATGTCATTCACAAGAGTCAACTGCCCCTTTCCTGGCCAACCCAAGACTGTGCCAATCGCTTTCTTTGGTGCTAAGGAAAACTACTGACTTGGGATATGACATCATGATAGGTCTTATCAATCTACAATCCTCACCAAAAATATTTTCTATTTACATGAAATTTAAGTAAAAACACTGAACCATAATATTGCAACACATGCCCTGAGTTGCTATTCACATGTACAGGAATAACATATACAAAGACATGGTCCAAAAGTTTGATATTTCATTAACTTCAACAAAAATGAGCACATCTTCACTTTACAAAACACTCTTTATCCTTAGTCAGATTATATTCTGATAAATTTCTGTTGAGCCATTCTGGAGTAGAAGTCAATAACCCACAAGCACTCGTAACAAACAGTGAAGAAAAAAAAATATATTAAATAAAATCACAGTGCCACCTGGTGGACAAAATGTAAACTATATGACCCCAGGTGACCCTGTGTGCAATATCACAGCAATTTTCCAAGTAGTTAAAAGAGAAAAATTTTCATTCTTTGTTTTTGAAACAGGTGGACCATGGTCTAATGTTCTGCTCACATATAATCGTATCACCACCACCAAAAAAATCTCTTCCTGAAATACAATACCTTTGTGACTTTGAGAAAGTAGGTCAAAATCATCTACACTGTGCCATACCAAACATCTCCACATGATACACATTTGTGGTACATTTAGTATCATTAGCCATATTCTTTCTTAGAACATTGCATTAATGACCTTGATCAAGCTCAGCCAAAATTTTACAAAATTTGAATATTGGCCTAAATGAAGTAAACTTAGTGTCAAGTTTTTACTTCTATCTCAATACATCCGCACAGGTTTGTATTAAAACTGCAAACATGGTGTTGACAGTTACCAGACTTGTCCAGGGATTAACGACATGAAAAGAACTCTTGCACTGGTTCCTGGCTGATGACCCAATTTTGTATAAGGGCTAATAAAGCCTCCATGTAATGATTCAATACTAAAGTGTTTTCCAGTGAGTCCTATGGAATAGGACTTTACTCTTTGATTATCAAACTTGGTAGTGTTCAAATGTTACTCTAGCTTACAGATTTTGGTCGTTAAGTTTCAATGTAGATTTTTGTCAGTAAAATGTTCTTGTAGTGATATTTGGTTACATGCACAGAAGTTAAAATGTAGCAACTATCACACAACATAACAGCTACTGCCTTAAAAGCCCTTGGCCACACAGAGAAAATAATGTATCATGTATACAAGTGATCATTATAATGACACTTTTAGAGAAGTCAAAAATAATGAAAACACACAACTTGAGGTCCAGGAGTGCCAAGAAGTGACCAAATAAAATTTCAAAGCAGCTGGCTGAGCAGCTTTGGAGAAGATTTTTTAAAGACTTTACCAAAAGTTGGAAAAAAAATTCATACGAAGTCTAGAAGTCAATAGAGCATAACCATATAAGCAAACTTGGTAGAAACCCACATAAGGTACATTCCCGCCAGAATCTTTTCACCACATTTCATTAGGATCCAAAGAAAATTAAACACACCAGAACATTTTCAATTTTTGGCCCCTGTACAAAGTAATCCATCAGGTGGAGCCACCAATAATGAAAGAAACCTAGAGTTTTTATCCCCACGATTATAGAAGTTGTACTGTTCAATAATTCACAAAACCCAAGGTTTTGTACCAAAACCATGGGTTTTGCTCACAAAACCCAGAGTTTTTAAACAAAACCTAGGGTATTGTTTGTAAAACCTTGAGTTTTGTAACGAATCCTGAGTTCTGCTTGCAAATCCGAGGGTTTTGCATGAAACCCTGGGTTTTGTAAACTACCCAGGATAACAAAACAAACATCATAATTTTTTAATTTTGTTCACTAATATGCACAAAACCCAGGGTTTTGTTCGCAAAACCCAAGGATTTGTACACAAAACTCTGGGTTTTGTAAAGAAACCCAGGGTTTTGCTTTGATATCCAATCTTTTCACAAAACTCACTGTTTTGTTTCAAAACCAGGAGTTTTCTGACGTCAAAAATCCCACGTTTTTGAATAATTTGCAAAACCCTGGGATTCATGACGTCACAAAACCCACGTTTTTGTATTTTACCGCAAAATTGGTCACATGGATACACCAACCACTTACAACACGGCTTGCATGCTGAACTTGCTGTAAACCAATATTATGTTAAGATGGCGGATCTCGGAAAACTTCCATCGATTCGTGACTTAAACGTCGTGTATTTTATCACTGTGTGCACTTCATGAGCTCATATTTTAGGTACTACAAGAGAAAACACGTAAGATGTACATCGTATGTATTTTTAAGAAATTTAATACATTAAGACTGATTTTCAGTTTCTGGGACCGTGCGACCGGGCTGAAGTTTCAGCAGCATAAGGCCTCTGATCTGCCGTGTCGTTAAAATCCACCTTACGTTGTGCCACTGCCTGCAGTAATTTTGCGACCGTTGATTACAAAACGACTGCCACATCACATCGTGGTGATAATTATCTCAACACAACTAAGTCTTAAATTGTTACATGGCAATCTTTAACTCCACCTTCATTCCCACCATCCAGAATTTTGCATCTAATTCTGTGTCAGCTCTGGTAAAAGATAATAAGCTCTTCCCCGTGAGCTCTGCAACCCGAAGGGTGAAAACCCCCTCTGTAACGGCATGTCCCTGTGCCAGCCACTACCCGCATACGATGGTGGTCGGACCACACAGCTTTGTTTACTCCTTCACACAGATCTAAGTCACTCCAGTCAAAGCCAAGATGACCGCGACCAATAACTGTTGAATATTTCACACAATAATGGTTGAAGAATGGGACTGAAAACGCTATTTAGATCAAAATTTCCAGGGCTCCATCATATATCGTGCGATAAATTAATTATTTGCAATGGATCGAATGTTTTACACAAATTAAAGAGGTCGAGGCTGTGCATTCAATAGTCTATGCGGCTCTTCGCGTCGGCGTGTGGATTATTTTAAAAACTGGATGCACAACGTCTCGTCCCTTAACTATAACTTATATTCTCATCCTGTCGCAAAGAGGTAGACTTTGCACATGGTAACCAATAATGATGTTATTGTCAATAATATTGATCACAATAACAGAGCCACTTGTAGTTTGACGCTATTTTTTTAGGTTGAGTAGCCTAGCAAGACCAACCAAGTAACAGCTGTCATGATTGGTTGGATACAAAACCCTGGGTATTGCATCTTTTCAAAACCATGGGATTTGTGATGTCACAAAACCCACGGTTTTCTGGCTAAACCGAGGGTTTTAGGAACAAAACTGTGTGTTTTGTTCAAAAAATAACAAAACTGAGGGTTTTTGTGATCAAAACTCGGAGTTTTGCTCTTAAACTGTGCGTTTGTGTGATTAAAACCCAAAGTTTTGCTACAATACACACGGTTTCATACCGAAACACTGGACTTTGTTCATGAAACCCACGGTTTTGTACACAAAACCCAGGGTTTTGTCCAAAATGATATCAAAATTCAATAACTGAGCAAAACCCAAGGTTTTGTGACAAAACCCTGGGTTTTGCTATCGAAACCCAGGGTTTTGTGATAAAACCTATCATTTTGTTAGCAAAACTCAGGCTTTTGCCAAAAAACCCAGGGTTTTGAAAAGCAAAACCCACGGTTTTATGAACAAAACTCAGGGTTTTGTGAATAAGTGAACAGTACAACTTCCATACACGATATAATAAAACAATTTCAAGGAGCTAACTTTATTGAAGACGCTATTGTATTCAGGCAAGAGTTTATGAACGGACCGGCAGCTGAACATGAGAAATCATATAAGCTCTGCTAGCTATGGTCAGCAGAGATAAAAATCATTTCCTGAAAAGCGTTCCCTCTAAGACACTGAAAAATTAATCTGAGTGATTGTGGAGAAAAAGATTTGTAAGATTTGTCCAAACCCCCCCCCCCCAAAAAATCATTAAAAATTCAAAAATTAATGGAGCATGACCATTTGAACAAACCCACCCAAGCTACATTGCCACCAAGTTTGAAGTCAATCTGGATGACCTTTTTGCAGAAGTCGAAAATGTGAACTAGCATTAGAATGCCCATTGACTTGCACAGTAATCAATGGGAATGCTGCATTGATCGATAGGTATCCCTATTGAAAAAAATCCTTGAAACGGAATTCACAGCAGTGCAACCTAGTGAACAATTTTGATCCTTTCAGAAGGAACATATCCACTAAGAATCAGCTAAATCTGACCCACAGTTCTGGAGAAATGGTCAAAAATAGCAAACACTTTAAACAAAAAACAAAAAAAAGGGCTGTGTGAACAGCCCATGCTCAGCTGATCTTGACATTCATCACACTTACAGCTCCATGAACTTGGGAAAGAATCAAGGTCACCCATGTTCTAAGTAATTCTGACCTTTATAGAACACTAACATGTGCAACATCAAGGTTCAAGTAGTTCTCAAGTTATAATGAAGAGTAAATTCATGTATGTTGCACTGTGACCCCAGAAATCAGGTCAAGGTCATTCATGTACTGTCTAAGCATGACCTTCATACAAACACATCAACATGTGCAGCATCATGGTACTAACTCAAAACAGATCTCTAGTTATCAAGTAAACAGTAAATTTCGTGTCAGCTGTCCTGTGAATTAGCATTGGATGCCCATTGACTTACATTGTAATCAATAGGAAAGCTGCATTGACCGATAAGTACCCGAATTGAAAAAATCAGGAATCCGCAGCATTCCTACATAGCGAACAATTTTGTTTGACCATTATACAAGGAACATATCCACTATGTTTCAGCTTAATCTGAGTGACGGTTCTGAAGAAGTCGAAAACAGCTATAACACGAAAAAAATCTTTAAAAAATTAGAAAAAATTTGCAGCGCCACCTGGTGAGCAAATTAAGAATTTGGAGTCCCTGGGAGTGTACCTGTGTGATATCAAAGCAATTGGGTGAGCTGTTTCAGAGAAGCAGATTGTTTAATATTTGCCCAAAAAAGAACCAAAAAAATCATCAAAAATCCCAGACCACTGGACCATGACCATTTGAATATACTTGATAGATACCCACCCAAGGCACATCCCCATCAAGTTTGAAGTGGATCTGGCTGATGGCTTTGGAGAAGAAGTCGAAAATGTGAATTGTTGAGGGACGGACGGACGGACATTGGATGGAGGACCATAAGATAAGATAAGCTGACTGACAAGTCAGCTGAGCTAAAAATTCATTAAAATTCCAAAAATCACTGGACTTTGACCATTTGATCAAACTTGGTAGACACCCACCCACGGCACATCCCCACCAAGTTTGAAGTGGATCTGGTTGACGGTTTTGGAGAAGTCGAAAATGTGAATTGTTGACCGAAGACGGACGGACGACAGACGACGGACCATAAGATAAGCTCAAATGACTGACAAGTCAGCTGAGCTAAAAATTCATAAAAAAATCCAAAAATTACTGGAGTGTGACCATTTGAACAAACTCGGTAGAGACCCATTCAAGGCACATCCCCACCAAATTTGACATAGATCTGGGTGACGGTTTTGGAGAAGTTGAAAATGTAAATTGTGGACGATGGATGGCTAGCCACAACATAAGCTCAACTGACTGACAATCAGCTGAGCTTAAAATGGTTATGACAAAGATACTTGGTATGATGGAAGATCACCAGTATCTTTTATCAAAAATGACAAAAAGTCAATTTTAATGGGATGTGGTTTTCAGAGCATATTGACCTGTGACTCTGATACCTTAATAACATACTAGTATTGGACATGATCTATATATCCTATAAATTTGGCATGTCTAATTCAACTATTTTTCGAGATAGAGATTCAACAAATTTTAACTCATAAGTATTGGCCGTGCCACTAGTATAATAAGCAACCGAGATTTTGACCTCTTCTCCTATCCCACTACACTTCATCAAAATACATAAAAAATTAAGGATGCTGGACTGGTCACAAGATTGTCTTCATTTGACCCATATTTTACACACTACTATAGGTGGTGCCACCAATATTGACGCCGACATAGATTCAAATACACTTTATAAATCCTAAAAGAACTTTGGACCTAACTCAAACTGTGGGGTGCAAAGCATTCACATGATGAGCTCTATATTCCAACTGACCATTTGACCTTGACCTTCAATTTGGATTAAAAAATAGTAATGCTCGTAATGTGTGTGCCAGCTTTCATATAGGGTCTGTTTGTTTAAACTTTTTGAGTTATTGAAGAAAGACAATAAACTTGGACAAGCACCAAACTCAATAATCATTTGGTCATGATGACCCAAAAAGGAGGTCATCAAGTTGATATCTATATAAAATATACTCAAGTGTATTTTTGATCTGGGGGCTCAATTTTCTCTGACATTGACATCCAAAATACACCCTGCCATTACAAAAGCATCTCTTTCAACTTCACAGGCCTGCTGACCTAAACAGAGAGGTCAGGGTCACTGATACTATATAACATACCAGCCTTGGCTATGGCCTATGTATTCTATACATTTGGCATATCTATTAAATTGGCTATGGTCTACATATTCTATACATTTGGCATATACATTAAATTGGCTATGGTCTATGTATTTTATAAATTTGGCATATCTATTAAAATTCCACTGCTTCTAGAGATATGGAATTGTATATTTTTCAATACATATGGGTTCTTAATTTATTAAATTACAGGTAGCGCCACTGGTATCATCAGCAAATCAGATTTTGACCTCCTGTACAATCCCACTGCATTTCATGAAGATCTATTAAAAATTAAGGATGCTAGAGTAGTCACAAGATTTTCACATTTTGATCTCTACCGGTATATTATATAATGCTGCAGGTGGCGAAGCAATATCAAACTCACCCTAGATTTTCAGACATTTGATAAGTCCTGAAAGTCATATGGGGTTACCTTGAAAACTGTGGACTGAACCACGCCTCACAAGCAAAATTTTACAGACAGACTGGCCAGGATGGATGGACGGACATCTCTTTTGAAACTTAAAAGCTTCATACACTATTCCACCATACCAACACTGGTATAAACAGGTAAACAGTAATACAATTTTTAACACCATAAAGTTGACCACAGGTGTTATGAGGTAAAGTGTACTGAGGTATTAGCTGGAAGCCACCTTTTCCACTATACTGGATGAAGGTTGAAAAGAAATCCTGCAAAAAGTGAATATGATCATGGTTTTCTGACTTAGGACGGACAAAAGAAAATTCTCTACATGGGTTAAGTATACTTTACCCTGGGTACTTTCCCTCTTACCAATCTAAACACTTTGGGGACTACACTTTGTCATTTCAAACTCCATCTTGACTTAGCGTAACTAATGTTCTTGAGTTAGCGTTGTATTTATTAGGTATTTGGTCATATCTGTGGAAACAGTTCAACAGAGTTTTATCTGAACACTTTGGGGACTACACTTTGTCATTTCAAACTCCATCTTGACATAGTTTAACTAATGTTCTTGAGTTAGCGTTGTACTTATTAGGTATTTGGTCATATCTCTGGAAACATTTCAACAGAGTTTTGTGTAGTTGTTGTTTTTTATAACCTTTGTGTTGTAGTTTTTGTAACAAACTTCTGACTCTATTGACACAATCGCTAAAAAGTGTGGTGTTTCGAGCAATACCTATCACTTGTCTGATACAAACTCCATATGCTTGTTTCTCTGGAATGTTTCCTGTCAAATTAGGGTAGGAGATAATATCAAATTTGATCTGGTCTCTCTTGTCTAATATTTTTGCTACATACTGGTTGTTCTTTATTTCTATATCCAGATCAAGGAAAGTAGCTATTGCATCACTTTCATTTTCCTAATTTAATATTAGTTCTTTGGCATATATGTTTTTCCAGATGGACAGACAGACATGGGTGATGCCATGAACTCTGCAACCTATGGCTTGGCAGAGCTAAACAAAGTCACTGATTAAGGCATTTTCTCAGAAGAGAATGGAACATTAGACATTTGAGGTCCTTTTACATAAATTGCCACCAGAGAGGTCTAAGTGAACAATGGAACCGTCTCCATTTTCTTATCCTTTCTTAACTACTGTACTTCTGTTTTATCAAGTCTCAAGGAAGGTTGCTTGTTTTACTTACTTCTCCATGGCCTTCATGTTGGGGGCATTGATCCTCTGCAAGGTAGCCTGCATATCAGCAGCAGCTTTCATTAGATGCTCATTAGCTTTCTTCACCTCCTCAGTTGTGTCCAGCTGCAATGAAACATAACCCACAATGATGTTATTCAATTTGGCTTCAGGTAATGTCTATCCCATTTGAGGTATTTTTTTCTTTTTTCTTTTTTTAAAAATTGTTTATAAGATTTTTATGTTGTCTAGCTTTGGGCAACATTTGAAAGTGTTAACTCAGTAACAAAGCATGAAAAAAGAGAAAATGTATGTCCACCTTTTACCAAAGTAAGACCAGCGTGTGTTTGTTTACAAACAGCTGTCATGTGACACAGCTTACCTACACCCAGTGTCACCTTATCGCATAATCATGAGTTAAATGAGCTGGACATGCAGATGTCACGGTGGTAGTTACAACATGAACAGCAGTGATTTGAAAGCATCTTTCTGAGTAACAGCAAACTTACAAATTAGTAGCTAAAATGACTGGAGTCAACTAGAAAGGAAGATTTGTTTCAAAGCAAATCTGTCTGTGTGCCTCCAAAAGTTGTGAATGGTACAACTTTTGTGCTTTGGTACTTCACATTTCATTAAGCTTATGGCTGGATGAAAATTTCCAAGTCCAAATGACCCTGACCTTTGACCTTCACAGGCCACATGTATATTGCAAAAATGGACAGTGTTACAATACCCACAATTGAAGTTCAACATGATTAGAATTGGATGGAAATTCGCCGAGTTATGGCTGGGTGAAACTTCCGATGGTCCACAATGTGCAGTATTGCAATAGCTACAATTTGAGCCCAACATGATCAAAATTGGATACAAATTGACCAAGTTATGGCTAGAAGAAAGCCACCATCGAAAGTGGCCTTTGACCTTAAGATGACCTCTACCGGAAGTGAACCTTTACCTTTAAAATGATATTTTGACCTAAAATTGGCCTTTGACCTGGACATGACCTTTGACCTTGACATTTGAGATGACCTTTGCCTTGCTATGATCGAATTCCTATTCACTTGGAACTATATCTAAGATAATGAAGATTTAAAACTTTAATTAGCCCTCATTTGCATAATTTTGAAAAGTATGACCTCTCATTATTCAAAAAAGCAAGACTTCAAAAATGTGCAATGTTACAATAGCTACAATTTGAGTCCAACATGGTCAAAATTGGATAAGAATTGACGAAGTTATGGCTAGAAGAAAAGCCACCATCGATGGCCTTTGACCTTAAGATGACCTCTACCTGAAGTGGTTTTGCCCTTTAAAATGACATATTGACCTAAAAACTGACCATTGACCTTGACATGACCTTGACATTTGAAATGACCTTTGACTTGCTATGATCGAACTCCAATACACTCAGAACTACATCTACTATATCATATAAGATATTGAAGATTGAAAACTTTAATTAGCCCACATTTGCATAATTTTGAAAAGCATGACCTCTCATTAAAAAAAGGACAGACTTCATCTTTAGTATAATTGTGCCAAGTTTGGAGTTTCTACGTAAAATACTTTTCAAATAAAATGTCAGACAAATTTGCATAGAAAGAAAGAAAGAAAGAAAGAAAGAAAGAAAGGAAGGAAGGAAGGAAGGAAGGAAGGAAGGAAGGAAGGAAGGAAGGAAGGAAGGAAAGAAAGAAAGAAAGAATTCTTAGAAAAACAACATGTCTGTGTTGGCACACAGACATAATGACATTTGAAGTATTTCTAAGATTTGCCTAAAGAAAAATTCATTAAAATGTTATTTAGCATTACAATGCCTATTGACTTATATAGTAATCAACTTGACCCTCACAAGGAACATATCCCCAAGTTGCAGCTTAATCCGAGTGATGGTTCTGGACAAGTCAAAAATAGTGAAAAGCACACATAAATCATAACAAAATACAAAATTGGAGTGCCACCTGGTGAACAAATTAAGAACTCGGAATCCCTAGGAGTGTTCCTGTGTGGTATCAAAGCAATTGGGTGAGCAGTTTTGGAGAAAACTTTTTGAAGATTTGCCCCCCAAAAGAACCCCAAAAAAGATAATCCAAAAATCACTGGAGTGTGACCATTTGCACAAACTTGGTAGAGACCTTGGGAATGAGGTTAAGGTCACCCATGTACTGTCTAAGTCTGGCGCTCATTAACTCCTAGCACGCCAGTGTCGAGCATAATCGTACAGCGCGACATTGCTTATTGCCACAATAAAGTAATTCTCAAGTTATAGTGAAGAGTAAAATTCATGTATGTTCTGCTGTGACCCCAGCAATGGGGTCAAGGTCACTCATGTACTGCCTTCATAGAGGTCTTGGACCAGTAAGCCCTCAAGGTCGGGTCAACTGATCCACAACTTTTGATCCAGTACTGAATACTGTTGCTGTGTCTATTGGAAGTTAATATCACAGAAGAGCATCCCAAATTAAGTCCCATCATCATTTTGGATAGGAAAATACTTATCAACTGTGAGTTTTAGAAAGGCACTGCTACTTTAGAAATATTTTAAATCATGTGATAACTTTGTGTATTTTTGGAGACATATTTGGCGCGGAATGGTCAATCATGGAGGTAAGGTACACAAATGCACCTGTAAAAAAAAAATCTAATCACATGACCCCCAATTTTCTTGGTTTTAACTTGCTGCTACCGGTATAAACTTGAAGCAGAATGCCAAGGAAGTTGCAGTTTTACATTTCAAATAGGAAAAATAAGCCAGCGAATGTCGCTATTTTAACATGTAAATGTACAAGGCTTAGGTTACTGGTCCAAGACCTATAGAAACTTTAACATGTGCAACATCAAGGTCCTAACTCATAACGGATCTCCAAGTTATCAAGTGAACAGTAAATTTCGTGTCAGTTGTCCTGTGACCTTTGGAAATGAGGTCAAGGTCCAAACATCACTGGAGTATGACCATTTGCACAAAATATGTAGACCCTTATAAAAGGTACATCCCTACCAAGTTTGGCACAAATCCGCCCAAAATCATTTAAAGGTCCTCTTGATTGACCATGTTCAAATTTGATACATGGGCGACTTTTGGGTTGTTCTCGCCATACAGTGCCATTAAAAATAAATTGAATATGAAAATAATACTTATATTCACATTTTTATTTTAAGAACTCACTGCGCCTTCAATCGTCGCTTCCGTTCATTTCCGACACCCGCAAGGCGCAAAAGGCTTGTGACGTCACAAATGCAACACCGCTGGCTGACAGGAAAGACCATGCTAATGAGACATGGCTGTCAAGTGTCATTTGGTTTAAACATATTTTATTCACCCTTTATCAACAGGATTAAAATGCATGTAGAAGTATTCATTTTCGCCCCTGTTCCCTTTCATTTGCTAAATATGACGATGTTTAGGATAGGTTTGGCAAGAAAAAGCTGCTGCTGTTGCCAAATACGGTCCCATTGCTGGCCAAAAGAAGGATTCATGGAACTGGCCAAATTACATTACTCATAAAACCTGGAACAGTGATTCATTGGGTTTTTTCCAGTGTTTACAAATTTATCTTCAGTATGATTCTGATTTCAAAACTTGCATAATAGCATAATATAGGTCTAGTAATTCAACGACTGTTACAAAGTATCACATAATTATCAATGTCAGTGACAGTCCACGGCAAGCTCCCAAAAATCAGGTGTACAAAATTGAAACTCATTGTATCTTTGTCGTTCATATGGAACCAGAAAATAAGCCAATCACTCCCTAGACCATACATATGGGAAAGAAAACTAACTGTTTGTTTAGACTTTAATATGCCATAGGCGTAGGCCGTAGCTGTTTCTGTGAATGCTAGAATTTGAAACATTATAAGACATGGCCCATCCTGACGCAAATTCTAATTTATTGCATTCATACTTGTTCTTGTTACATGGATATCTTGTAATTTTTTATTGCAACGAATTATCATTGCCCAGATGGCAAGTTGGAATCGTCTGGCTGTACCACGGCTGCACTCCCTGCAGTACTGGTGTCGGTAGGGTTCTGGGCATTCCCTCATATGTGTAAGGCTGAATGATCTTTCCTCTGCTGCTTCAGCTTTTCTTATTAATTCTTCTTCATCGTCATCAGACCAGGTAAATAAAAAACTCGATTCATACTCTCCAGAATCAATATGCTCTGTTGTATCTACCATAACCCTTGGCAAACTGAAGGCACTCTGGCTTATAACATATACACCCCAGCGGGTTGCCTTTCTGACGTCAGCAACACTTTTCCCACATCTGGCCATGATCTGATAAAATTTGCATGCTTTCCTTAAGAAATGTGATGCACTTTTGGTGCTAAAAAAACACTGTCCAATAAGTACCCGAGCTGAAGAAATCGTTAAAATCAGGAATCCACAGCAGTGCCACCTAGTGAACAACTTTTTCCCTTCCACCAGAAACAAATCGATCAAGTTTCAGGCTAATTTGAGTTACAGTTCTGGAGAGTTCAAAAATAGCAAAATCACACAAAAATTCATTTAAAAAAAAAATGAAAAAAATGAAAAAAAAAAAATTTGCAGTGCCACCTGGTGAACAAATTAAGAACTAAGAGTCTCTGGGAGTGTCCCTGTGCGATATCAAAGCAATTGGGTGAGCAGTTTCGGAGAAAAAGATTTTTTAAGATTTGCCCCAAAAAGAAAAAAAAAAAATTCATAAAAAATCAAAAAATAAATTTAGCATGACAATTTGGACTAACTTGGTAGAGACCCACCCAAGCCACATCCCCACCATGTTTGAAGTGAATCTGGCTAACGGTTTTGGAGAAGAAGTTGAAAATGTGAATTGTGGACAGACGACAGACGTCTCCAATGAAACCTCAAAGCTTCATACACTATTCCACCATACCGACACTGGTATAGACAGGTAAATAGTAATACAATTTTTAACACCATAAAGTTGACCACACGTGTTATGAAGTAAAATGTACTAAGGTATTAGCTGAAAGCCACCTCTTCCACTATACTGGATGAAGATTGAAAAGAAAAAAATCCTGCAAAAAGTGAGTATGATCATGGTTTTCCGACTTAAGACGAACAAAGGAAAAATCTCTAGGTGGGTAAAGTATATTTTACCTTGGGTACTTTCCCTCTTTCCAATCGAAACACTTTGAGGACTACTCTTTGTCATTTCAAACTCCATCTTGACACAATTTGACAAATGTTCTTGAGTTAGTGATGTATTTATTAGGTATTTGGTCATATCTCTGGAAACATTTCAACAGAGTTTTGTGTAGTTGTTGTTTTTTATAACCTTTGTGTTGTAGTTTTTGCAACAAAGTTCTGACTCTATTAACAATATCGCTAAAAAGTGTGGTGTTTCGAGCAATACCTATCACTTGTCCGATACTAACTCCACATGCTTGTTTCTCTGGAATATTTTATGTCAAATTAGGGTAGGACATAATATCAAATTTGAACTGGTCTCTCTTGTCAAATATTTTTGTTACATACTGGTTGTTCTTTATTTCTAAATCCAGATCAAGGAAAGTAGCTTTTGTATCACTTTCATTTTCCAGATTTAATATTAGTTCTTTGGGATATATATGTTTTTCCAATCTCCCTTTATTTCATCTCCATTGTTTAAAGCACATGGGTCATCTATAAATCTTCTTGTGTGAGAATATGATCTTCTTGCAGCTGTTAAGTTGTTTGTTTTTGCCAATTCATCCATCCATTTTGATTCATAATAATGTAAATAAAGGTTGGTAATATATCGGGCTGGATCTGTTCCCATTAGTAAGCCTACTATTTGTTGATAGACTCTGGTTCCAAAGCAAAAGTATGCATTGTTGATAATGTACTTTATCATTTGAGCACACTCTTGCTTTGTGTAAAATGTTCCTTTGTTCTTACCTTTATCAAATTTAGCCGCAGCACCAGATATTTTAATATACTGACATGTGCCACCTTTGAATGCTTTATCCAACATTGAAATTAACACGCTGTTTAGGTCTGTCAAGTTGATCTTTGTATACAATGTTGAGAAATCAAAGGTATGAATGGACCTTTCCAGTATGATAGATGGCACTGGCATGGTTTTCAACAGTGCTTCGCCGATTGGGAAAATCGGGGTGTAACACCTCTGCATCAGACGGTCAGTGCCATACGCCAACATGGTGAAGCGAGACCACTGCTGTGTGCCAAATTGCCAGGATTATCGTAGTAAACAACCAGACCTAAGATTTTTTGTGATACCAGTCAAGCCACAGGACCGGAGGGAAGCATGGATCAGTTTTATTCGTGTTTTTATCCGTGTTTCTCGGTGGTATTTTGACCAGGCTCTCAGCTTTGCTGTACCCTGAATCAGCTTTGCTAGCTGTGCATGTTGACGCCGATTAATGTTGCATTCAAAAGGGTTGATAGATATATTTCGCCCATATTCAGTCGAGTGACGTCTCGAATATGTATTGCCGCACTAATAACGTAAAACCACATGTGTAATTCAGAGCAATTTTGTGGAGTTCTTGGTGGGATGTTCAATTGCGTGGCTTCAGCCGCCATTTGAAAAACTTCAACGGCTTGCTCATCAAAGATTGTTTCCTGTGTATTTTCGGGACAAAACCCTTCGTGTACTCATTTTATCAAAGTATTTACAAGCAGTTACGTGATAGGAAGCGACCTCCTGTTTAGTTTATTTTCAATGCAACAGTGGCCTCAATCGGCACAGTTCTGTGCTCTATAAGTACTTGCTGAAGAAACCATGTTTGTGTGTGGCTGCTTCTTGCCAGCTGGGCTGGCGTGATATTTGATAATAGCACTAACCGCAGTGTAGTCGACCCAAAAATGTCTCCTATGCTGGGATTCAAAAGTAACTATGCATGTGATGAGGCAGACACGTATAATCTAAATGCTCCTTTTCAACTTCTGCTCCGCTTTCTCTTGCATTCGCCTCCCATTTCTAAACTAGTGCTCAATGGCGACCGGAACACCCCGATTACAGCCAGAGCCACCACCAGTGACAAAATGTACTAAACGTTCGCAACGCCCTCTGACGTATTGAAAAGGTCTATTGATTTGGCACCATTCTTCTTGTTGGTTTTGTCAATGTCTAGTAGAATATCACTTGTGCCATCTGTAATCCACATTCTATTCACTCCCTTGTACATTTTCACTTTTTGCAGTAGTTAGTATGTGAATTTTTGACAAGTTTGAGAACTTTAGTGAGTCGTCTGGCAAACTGTTTCAAAACACATTTCTTTGCTGCAATGATGAATCTGAATTTAACAGGGTTTTTATGCATTTTGACAGTTGCATACATAATTGGTAATTTCTTGTCCTCATTTGAGACAATGCATTTCAACTCCTTGTTTTTATCCACTTGGTCCTTGATAACAATATCAGAGGTTCCCGCCTGTTGATAACTTTCATTATTTAATTCACTCAGTATTGTATCAATGTAGTATGGTTTACAACAGGGTTCATACAGATTTGTGAAAAGTTAATTTAAGGACTTTCAAGGGCTTTTTCAAGCACTTAAATCAAGTTTTCAAGGACCAGATCCAGCAATAGAACAGAACAGACAAATTGTTAATGACATCACTTTTCAACCCTCTACTAATAAGACCAATGCATATTATTCCAGATTTATTATTTATTCCAACCATATATGAATCGGACTCAATTTTTGAAATAGGCAGTACACTTTCCATAAACTTACAAAGAAGCCTATATGTGGATCATATTACCGAAAGTCCTTTTTAAAGATAAATTCAATATGGATTATTTTATGAGTTTACTGTGACTTATGTAGGCCTACAGCCAGTATGGGTTGTATTCCTGAAATTGACTCTATCTATTCTGTAAAATTGCTACATATGGGTAAAATTAGACCTGAAGATGTACACTATCCCCATGCACATTTTTCACAATAATGCCCCAGTTTCTTTTCTAGGAAGGTGATGTACTTCATTACCTGTATGTTTGATACAGTGTATTTGTCCCTGAAAGTAGGCTAAACATGTAAATATGGCTCACATAATTGGTTAGGCTTGATTTGATAAGAACTGTCAAACCTACATGGTTTAAAAGGGGGTTAAAAGTAAAAAGATACTTTGTAATTTGCAGTGTTACATTTTGACAAATGGAATTTTCCAGCCACTTCAAAGGAAAATGACAGCAGAAAGTGTTCATCTTAATGTGATTCAAGTTCATAAATGCAAAATTTTGTGGAAAATATTCTTATTTCTTGGCAACTTGCCTCATTGGGTGATGCTTAAAAACAAAATTCAAGGACTTTTCCAGGACCTTTGTCCAAAATTCTGGATTTTCAAGGTTTTCAAGGCCTTGAAAATGAATGTAGCAAATTCAAATACTTTCAAGCACTTCAAGGACCTGTGTGAACCCTGTTACAAGTTAGTGCAATGTTACTGCTAGCTTTGTCAACAGGTGTGATGACAAACTTGTTATGCAAGTCTTGCAATTCCTGACTACAATGCGAATCCTGCAGCACTTGTTTAATCTGTCTCCACTTTTGAAGAGGTCCTTTTCTCGGGTATTTAATTCTTTCATCCACCTTTTTCATAATTTTAACTTTCCATTCATCAAATGCCTTGTTACAGATTCCTTTCTTATTACTATGTTTCTTAATGAAATTTTCGAGTCCTCTTTTAATCTCCTTTCTTGTCTTTGTGAAGTTGTTATGTCTTTCTCCATAGTTTGGTCCTCTTTGAAACAAATGTCTCAATTTTTTGTTTTAAATGATACTTGTATAACATGTAATCACTCACCCATGATTACATGTTTGTGGTCTTTATCCATATACTTCTTGAAAGTAGTGTCACATTCACAAGTTTGACTATTCATATTCCAGCTGTCTAAGCCCACTTCATCCATTATTTGATTGTAGTTGAAGACCTTATTATGAATACATGTACTAGAAGTATATTTATAAGCAACTGTGACATCCTCCTCAATATAGTTGCTGATTGAATTTTCAACTTCCTGAAGTCTGAGAATACTTTGTAGATTTATGTACTTGATAGCTGGATTTTTCATAGTGTATTATCACAGGATTCGAGTGTTTCTTTTTCTTCTTACATTTCCATGTTTGTTTCTTTAGCTTCAATTTATGTTGGATCATGTCTTGTATTGAACTGACAATCCTATCTGTAAACTTGCTGTCATTTGTTACTTCATGATCAAGAAGTAACTGTCCCAATTGCTTGAGATCTTTTTTCTTTATTTGTGGTAAAGTTTTATTGATGTAGTATGTAGTTTCTTTGATTGCAGTTGATAACATATTGAGCTGTTAGAGATTCTTTATGTGATCTGTGTTTACTCTTATGTTTGTTCTTCTTTTTCCTTCTTTTGTTGAGTTTGTCATATACGGACTGATGACGGACGACAGACCCTCACAAAAGCTCAGCTGACTGACAAGGCAGCTGAGCTAAAAACTATCCATCCAACAGTTATGGAGAAGAAGTTGAAAATGCGAATTTCTGTTGAAATCCTCATTCCCTTTAGTAATCAATAGGAATGTACGTATTGACCAATAAGTACAGGAATTGAAAAACTTGTTAAAAATCAGGGATCGACAGCAACGCCACGTGGTAAACAAATCTGTGTGACCCTTCTACAAGGAACATTTACACCACATCAGCATATTGTGAGTGAAGATTTTGGAGAAGTCAAAAATTACACAAACAAAAAAATTCATAAAAAATCACAGTGCTACCTGCTGAACAAATTAAGGTATATGGGTACCAAAAAGTATCCCTGTGCAATTTCAAAGCAATTGGCCAAGTGGTTGTGCAAAAGATGATTTTTTTAAGATTTTTCCAAAATGAACAAAAAAATTCATACAAAATAACAAAAATACTGGACCATGACCATTTGTACACAATTAGTAGCGACCCACCCAAGGTCCATTCCCCAAAAGTTTGAAGTGAATCTGGATGACAGTTTTGGAGAAGTTGAAAATGTTAATTGTGGACGGACAGACGATCCTATAAGGTCAACTGACCAACAAATCAGCTGACCTAAAAATTTAAAAAATCGAAAAATCAATGGAGCACAACTATTTCAACAAACTTGAAAAAGGTACACTAGGGGAGCTTTGGCACCAAGTTTGAAGTGAATCTGGATGATGGTTTCATAGAAGTTGAAGTGTGGACGCATCATGCTAGGACTGGCCACACCTGTCAGTTGTGGTGCATTCTCAAGTCACTTGCGGTTCACCATATATGTGTTATTATGTATTACGTTAATCATGACTATTGCAGAGATACTTGGCTTTGAATTTTAGACCCTGATATAGGTTGGACATTACCTGTGCCAAGATGCTTTGAGACATGTTACAGACTCTGTCGAATTTGACCTTGTCTGATCTGAATTGATCGTTTGAGCCAGTCAAGTATCTATGTTTGTATTTGTATGGATGTCTAGATTATTGTCACAGAATATTGAATCAATTTACAGATTTTTTAAAGAAGTTTTACTCTGTTTTGTGAGCAGGTATAGATTCACAAGTTTATTTCACCACATTTCTCAAATATTCAATTTTAAGATTTGCAAACTATTTGAAACAATAATATAGACCCTCCACACATAATCAATTTGTGTCTAGGGATAAAAATTGATTTTATAACATTTTGTATCATTTTGAAGTTGGTTCCACGATGTTATAGTTTCTCCATTTTTGGAGTTCCAAGTTGGCAAGAACAGTTCAAAAGCCAAATCCCAAACACCTTTAATAAGTTGGACATTGATCTTGCGTTATCTGTTTATTTTGAGATGAAACATCTATCTGTTTTTGATTGACATCATTTTAAAACTTGACTGATCTTGAGGAAATTGATTTCTGACAAAATCACTTTCAAAGTCATGGCTTTGATTTTTTCAAAGAATGGCCCTTGATGTGAAAATTGCTCATTCCCTCTCATCAAACTTTTTAGCAAGAGTGGAGTTAAGTAAGAACCTTCAGCTTTGATATATTCTTGCTAAGATACATTGTTGCTCTGTGGTATCAAAATCAAGTTTTTTTATCTGAAACATAAGGTGATTACCCGGTCACCTAACCTTGACCCTAACAGCACTTTGTGTCAAGATGGCTGCAAGTAAGTCCATATGTGGTTGGACAGTTTGTTTTGCAATGTTTACTTGAGTGGCTCATCTCATTCCCTCAGTTCTGATCACATAAGATTAAAGAACAAAATGGCTTTATCAGCTCCACTGGTGGAGTATCTGGCCACACAGCGTTTGGAAAGCTTATTACAAGCACAACCTGTGGACAAGATTTGGTGGAAAAATTACTGTGTGGGAAAAAACAGCATGCCATGAAAATGACATAAAGGAGAGTTTGTTGGCCAGGAAGAACGAGGATAGGCAAAAGAACAGGCCAGGAGAGTGAAGACTGGATGACCAGGCCTAGGTGTTTGATAGCACACAAGTCTTTGAGCCCATGGGTGAGGTCAGTGACCCTTTGGAGAGTGAGGATGTGGCCACATCCATACTGGTGAAGTGGACGGCCTCTGACTACCATTTTGAGCCTGAACGTGATCAATGTGACACAGGACTTACAATCACCGTCTTTTGCTAAGGGCCGGCTGTATTTCTTTCCGGCACGAGAGCAAGTTGAATACCAAGATTGTTTGATCTGGGCCAGGCAGTATATGCATGTGATGTAATGTTAGCTCAAATAGCTGGCTTGCAATGGCTTGGAAAACATCAAATTCATCCATAACAATTTTTAATAACCTTTGAAGTGGGGACAATGGAACCTTGTCAGGCTGGGTGACTGCTGACCTGTAGCTTACGCTCCATTTACATAAATCACATCATGACAAATACCTCTAGAGCCCCAATAATGCCAGTCAACCACTGTAACAGCAACAGAAATAGCTGTTTAAGCAGCATTAATGCTTTTGACATAGCCCTCTTTGAAAGATATGAGCATCCATTCATTTTGTTTTCTTGCGGTCATGTGAATTGTTGTTAGTGGTGGGTACTGCTTTCAATCATTGTGGAAAATTAACATACCAAAATAATCAGAAAGTACACGTGCAGTCAGCTGATGAAACTTGCCATAGTTTTTCATCGATTTCCTCATGTAAATACAGATTTTTTAAACAATATTTGGTGACTACTTACTTTAGCTGGTAATCTTTGCGATAAAGAACAAAATCAATTTTGTGATTTTTTGGGGCCCAGCAGACACAGACCAAACCATCCTGGTATCTTAAATCATTATCTTTTTCCCTCAACTGATAAGAGACACGGCCTGTAGTTATCATCTATCAACACAGCATACTTAAACATTTTCTAAGCTGGAGGAATACCGAATATGCATGCAGACAAATTAAAATTACTCTTACTCACTAAATAGACATGTGTTTCAACCTGGAATTTCTCTTTCTAAAATTTCCATTCAGTTAGCATATCTGTAATATGCAATTGTACGTTAAATCATGGTTTACGTCACAACAAGATACTCGTGATTTGCACATACATCTTTGTATCTGTCATCCAGCTGTTCATAATCCAGAATGATTTTGGCTTCCCTCTCATAGATGGCCTTGGCCCCCTGGGTAGACATGCTTTCGCCAGTCTCCACATTGCTGTCGCCCTGGCTAGAGGCTGCCTCCCCTTCCTGACTAATGTCCTCCATGGTACCACGTTTCATCGGCAGTTTGATGTCATCCATCTGGAAATAAGCCATCTTTACATTGTGCATCACCCAAATTCCTTGTGGTCATCTAACTTACCAACAGACATAACACACAATGCACTTGAGTATCAGCACAAAATGCAAACAGGGTCACCTTTGTGAAAACTTGTGTCTGATTGACTTGAAACATATTGTGAATAAGTAACAGGTGCTTTCGTATGACCTTTAAACATCCTCTAACTCTGAACTGATCATTTCAATTCTTTCACGACGTGATAACTGGATTACCAATTTTCCCATCAAAATAATCTTACTACATTGTGTATCACATCAAGCCATCATGTGCAGGCTTTGTCATGGGTATATTCAAAGTTGCCAGTCTTCACCTTACAAGCCTTCAGCAGGCTATGTCTGTCAGCCTTCTTCTGTTCCAGCTTAGTCTCAAGTGCAGTGACAGACTTCTGCACACCTGTGATCTCTTTATTTTGGGCTGTCAGTCTCTTCCTCACTTCCGCTATCTCTGCTTCCTTATCATCTGCCTGCGACCGTACAGTCAGCTTTTGATTTTTTAGCTTTTCTTGGTTCTGCATTTCATCATCAATGACCTACAAAAAGTAGAGGTAATACACATATATATGCATGTATGTATGTGTGTGTGGGTATATATATATATATATATATATATATATATATATATATATATATATATATATATATATATATATATATATATATATTACAAACTGTGAGACTGTCAATGAATTATATGTGTAATACATTTCCGCCCGCATTCAAGTTGACAAACGCCAAACGCACCAACACTTCCCAAACGATAAAACTCAAACGTGAAGCAAATGCATTGCAAATTCTTTCTTACAAGCACGTTTCAAATGCTTTGATAATAAAAACTTTTCAAACACTTCACCAAACGCATTTCAAACACTTTCACAAATGCATCTCAAACACATCCAAACATGTCAATGATTTTCACTGCATAGCAGTTACAAACTAAAGCATTTCCCAAATGTTTGATGGTTGCAAAATGTCCCACTTCAACAAGGTATGCATTCAGTTACTTAAACCTAACACAGAAATAAAGCTTTATTTGTAGGTTGAATAAATTTATTTTACATGTACATGTACTTAAATGCAATATAAAGAGGGCAGAAGACTTTAGGGGCCACATCAGTTTGATCACCCCTCTCTACTAAATTGTTTGACCAAGACGAATGACTAGTTTTGGAAGCAACGGCCCATGAGACCCAGCACCAGCCGCAGCTGCCACCGTTCTCTTAAACACTACCAAAAAGAATGAACATCGATGATTTTTAATTTTTGGGATTCAGGGATACATTCGACTGCGTAACAACAACAACACTTTTGAAGTTTGTCTCCAGCCAAACATGATAGTCTGTTGTTTGCTGTGTCAGTCTCAACATGGAACGGCCTGTTCTGGAACCTGCTTCAGTGCTTGAATCTCCGGCACCCACACCCACTTTAAACAACCATGTCGTTTTCAATTTTCAATAGCAATTAGCTTTTGCTCTGTTCCTGTCTTTGGAATCTTTACCCGAATATCAGACCATTCAGTGCTAACTTTTACCCTATCGGGGAGGGGGGCTAGGCTTAAGCACACCACTATTAACTTTTAATATATTATGTGACTCATGAGACCTTGTATTGCTTCCCAATGCCGAAACGAAAGTTGTGATAACAGTTTATTGATTGCATCATGAACATGTTAGGCCTACGTTTTATTTCATTAATATTCTGACATGAATGGATTCACTTAAACCCAACACAAAAATGAAGCTTTATTTGTATGTAGAATAAATTTATTCGTACATGTAGGCCTACATGCACTGAAATGCAATATAAAGAGAGTAGAAGACTTTTTGGGGTTACATCATTGTTCCAGGAAAAATAACAAGTTTCAGATGGAACGGCTTATAAGACACAGCACCACCATTTGGCAGAAATAATTATTCTCAGTGCTAATGACCAACCGTGTGGGCTGGTCTCACGGCTGTGCCGACGGAGGAAAAAAGGGATTAGCCGATACTCAAAGCGATAGCACATTTCGTTCATTCATTCTCTCTCTACCCCTTTTCTTGTCAAATGCAGCCCCAAATTCTGCTGACCAATACGCCTGGACATACAATAACATGAGAACAGGGAAAAAATGGTTTTCCTGATGTTGAACTTTGGTAGATTCTCTACATCTAATACCCAGTACATCGCGCTGGCATCTAAAAATACAAGCAACCCAGGCAAAACAAAAACAAAACAAAACAAAAAAACCCCATGTCTTGGCGTATCGTCCCCATACGCTAAGAGGATACGCTAAGACATGTAAAAGGGTTAAAGCCGTGCACAATGAAGAGTCACATTTAACATATACTGCTCAATTATCTCCTGAAATTTTATAACTTCAATACTCGAGATTTAAAAATTTCAATTAGAAAATTTCAAAATTATGAGCAAGGAACTGCCAATGAAGGAATTCTACACCGGTACATAATGACAAATTTAAATAGATTCAGTGAATCATTTTTAATTTGGACCGGTTTTGCATGCAAGTTTTCCCTGATGTGGATCAAAGCGGAATTTGCAATAATTGTCGGCTTTGCAGTGACAAAATTAATGATCTGGCCATTTTATTAGGCTACTTCATGTCAATATTTGAAAAAAAAATACAGTTTAATTTCATTTTGAATACAGGCACGCAAGAAAATACAGCGAAGCAAATCACATTTAATAAAGGACACGCTTATTTTGACATTATATGCACAGGTAGCCTACTTGCCTAAATTAGTTTTCGTTGACGAAACACAAAATAAAACAAATCCCACTTCATAAGTTCAAAGTTTCATTTCACCTTTTCTGACAAAAAAGTGCAGAAACTCTAACCATGAAAATTTGAAAGTGTAAATGGATCATTATAGTAGCTATAAATACATGTACATTGTAGGCCTAGTCATGTGTTGAAAATTTTTTTGATTTTATCACAAAACATTTTATGGTACTTGGATAGTGTGCAAATCAATAGTACGGTTTTTGTTCCTCATTTTGTTTCTTTTTTTTTGGGGGGGGGGATCTAAATGAATATTCAAAATGCCACGCTCAAGGGAAAAGTCCTATACAAATAAACAACTTAAATGTCTTTTTTCTTATGAGCTTCTGATCTACGCATTTCAGCCCTTTTCCAAAATGTGTAATTAATTGGTGCAGAAAACCACAAGTTAACAAATTAAGACAGGGCCGCGTTCACTACTGCCATCTCAATTGTGCAAAGCTCTTCCCACAAATCCTTCACATGTTGATAATCAGCACTGATCTAACCTATAGAAAAACAACACAAAAACAAAACAGGATAGCTGATCATTTCTACTCCACCAACAGATTGGATCCCTTTGTGTGTTGGTCAACAAAAGTACACACCTGCTACATGCACCAGTAAATTTAAGAAGGCCTACTTGAAACACTTGGAAAGACATAATACATATCTATTTGCACAAGTGGACAATCATGTTACCATAATGGCTCAAGAAGGATTCATCACAGCATCTTCAAATTTTTGGTGCAGTTACACCATATCATGACACCTGTGAAGTCTCCAAAAAAAAAAAAAAATGCAGAATTGAGGAAAAAAAGATTGTGGGCGCCTAGGGTAATCTGTTCTCTGAACGCTATTAAAGAAAAACAAGAGGGCTGTGTGAACAGCCCATGCTCAGCTGATCTTGACATTCATCACACTTGCAGATCTATGAACTTGGGAAAGGATCAAGGTCACCCATGTTCTAAGTAAGTCAGACCATTATAAAAGAACACTAACATGTGCAACATCAAGATTCAAGTAGTTCTCAAGTTATAATGAAGAGTAAAATTCATGTATGTTGCACTGTGACCCCAGAAATGAGGTCAAAGTCATTCATGTACTGTCTAAGCATGACCTTCATACAAAAACATTAACATGTGCAACATCACAGTACTAACTCAAAACAGATCTCAAGTTATCAAGTAAACAGTAAATTTTGTGTCAGTTGTCCTGTGAATTAGCACTAGAATACCCATTGACTTCCATAGTAATCAATAGGAAAGCTGCATTGATCGATAAGTACCCGAGTTGAAAATACTTAAAAATCAGGAATCTAAAGCAGTGCCACCTAGTAAACAACTTTGTTTGACCCTTCCACAAAGACATATCCATCACATTTCACTTTAATCTGAGTGACAGTTCTGAGAACAAGTGAAAAATAACAAAACCATATGAAAAATTCATAAAAAAAAACCAGAAAAAATTGCAGTGCCACCTGGTGAACAAATGGGGAACTATGTGTCCCTGGGAGTGTCTATGAACCATATCAAAATCCCTGGGTGAGCAGTTTCACAGGTGAAGAGTTTTTAAGGTTTGCCCCCAAAAAACGAAAAATGAAAATTCCAAAAATCAATAGAGCGTGACCATTGAACAAACTTGGTAGAGATCCACCCAAGGCACATCCCCACCTAGTTTGAAGTAAATCTGGCCAAAATTATACAAGTTATAACCATTACAAGAAATTCCCATGTTAAAACTTTTGTAAAGATTTTTGAAAACAAAATCATAAAAAATCCAAAATTCATTGGAACATGACCATTGGAACAAACTTGGTAGACACCCACCCAAGGTGCATCCCCACCAAGTTTGAAGTTAACCTGCATGATGGTTTTGGAGAAGAAGTCGCAAATGTGAATTAGCATTAGAATACTCATTGACTTCCATAATAATCAATAGGAAAGCTGCATTAACCGATAAGTACCCGAATGGAAAAAATCGTTAAAAATCAGGAATCTGCAGCATTCCCACATAGTGAACAACTTTGTTTGACCCTTCTACGAGGAACATATCCACCACGTTTCAGCTTAATCTGAGTAACGGTTCTGGAGAAGAAGTTGAAAATAGCTAGAACACACAAAAATTCATAAAAAATCAGTAAAAAATTGCAGCGCCACCTGGTCAACAAATTAAGAACACAGAGTCCCTAGGTGTCTTCTCGTGTGATATCAGAGTGATTGAGTAAGCGGTTTTGGAGAAAAAGATTTTTTAAGATTTGTCTAAAAATAACAACAACAAAAATTCATTAAAAATCCAAAAATCACTCGAGCATGACCATTTGAAGAAACCTGGTAGACACCCACCCAAGGTGCATCCCCACCAAGTTTGAAGTTAATCTGGATGACGGTTTTGGAGAAGAAGTTGAAAATGTGAATTAGCAATTACCTGAATGGAAAAAATCGTTAAAAATCAGGAATCTGCAGCATTCTCACATAGTGAACAACTTTGTTTGACCCTTCTACAAGGAACATATCCACCATGTTTCAGCTTAATCTGAGTGACGATTCTGGAGAAGAAGTCGAAAGTAGCTATAACACACAAAAATTCATAAAAAAAATAGAAAAAAATTGCAGCGCCACCTGGTGAACAAATTAAGAACTAGGTGTCCCAGGGAGTGTTTCTGTGTGATATCAAAGTAATTGGATGAGCGGTTTCAGAGAAGAAAATTTTTTAAGATTTGCCCAAAAAAGAACAAAAAAATTCATTAAAAATCCAAAAATCAATGGACCATGACCATTTGTAAAACTTGGTAGAGACCCACCCAAGGCACATCCCCACCAAGTTTGAAGTGGATCTGGCTGACGGTTTCGGAGAAGAAGTCGAAAATGTAAATTGTTGACGGACGGACAGACGGACGGACGGACGGAGGACCATAAGATAAGCTCAGCTGACTGACAAGTCAGCTGAGCTAAAAATTATAATCAGAGATCCCTTCGCTTAAAATACCTACATAGATGAAAAAACCACATGTTCAACTAGAACAGGCTGATTTTCCAACAGAAAATCAAATGTGTCCCCGTGTGCCCTTACTCTTCTCAACCTTACTTTCATAAATTGGCATACCGATTCCAATGTGACCTTAAAAATAGGCCAAGGTCAAACGTGCAGTCACAAGCAAGGTCTTACTAGTCTTTCATGGAAACATAATCACACAAAATTTCAATCTCTGTAAGTCAAATCTTTCACTAGTGTGTCTCTGATTTTTAAAAAGTGGCCATGTGACCTTGAAAAAGGTCAAGGTCATCCATATACAATCCCAAGCAAGGTCTTATATAGGTCAAGGTCACCCATCAATACTCCCAACCTAGTTCGTATTATGGTACATAATCATGAAGAATTCCTGCCTCCTAAGTCAAATCCTTGTGGAGTTATCATGTCTGCATGGATTTTACAAATGCTTAGGTGATCTTAAAAAATATGCCAAGGTCAAACATCTGCAGTCATAAGCAAGGTCTTACAAGTCTTTCATAGAATGACAAACACACTAAATTTCAATCTCTGTAAGTCAAATCTTTCACTAGTGTGTCTGCAATAGTTTTGAAAAAGTGGCCATGTGACCTTGGAAAAGATCAAGGTCACCCATCTACAATCCCAAGCAAGGTCTTGTATAGGAACATCTTCACATAAAATTTCAACTTCCCAAGTCAAATATTTCTTGAGTTATCGATTTTACATTCATGCCCATGTGACCATGAAAAATAGGTCAAGGTCACCCATCTGCAATCCCAAGCAAGGTCTTATACAAATTTCAACTTCCCAAGTCAAATCTTTCTTGAGTTATCACATCCATTTTGATTTTTGACCAAATACCCACGTGTCCTTGAAAAATGGGTCAAGGTCATACATCTGCAGTCAGAAGCAAGGTCTTACAAAAGTCTTACATAGAAACAGAATCACACGAAATGTCAACCTCTTTAAGACAAATCTTTCTCGAGTGCATCTCAATGATTTTCAAAAAGTGGTTATGCGACCTTGAAAATACGTCAAGGTTACCCATCTACATTCCCAATCTAGTTGGTATTATGATACATAAACATGCAAAATTTCAACCTCCTAAATAAAATCTTTATAGAGTTGTGGCATCCATGTCAATTTTAGATGACATGCCCATGTGACCTTGAAAAATATGTCAAGGTCACCCATCTGTGATCCCAAGCAAGATCATATGTAGGAACATCTTCACATAAAATTTCAACTTCCCAAGTCAAATCTTTCTTGAGTTATCACGTCCACATTGATATTAGACAAAATGCACCCGTGACCTTGAAAAAAAGGTCAAGGTCACACATTTGCAGTTATAAGCAAGGTCTTACAAAAGTCTTACATAGAAACAGAATCACACAAAATGTCAACCTCTTCAAGACATCTTTCTCGAGTGCATCTGCAATGATTTTTAAAAAGTGGCTATGTGACCTTGAAAATAGGTCACTGTCATCTATCTACAATGCCAACCTAGTTCATGTAATGGTACATAATCATGCAAAATTTCAACCTCCTAAGTCAAATCCTTCCAGAGTTGTGTCTGCGTCAATTTTATATGACATGCCCATGTGACCTTGAAAAATATGTCAAGGTCACCCATCTGCAATCCCAAGTAAGGTTTTATATAGGAACATCTTCCAAAAAAATTTAACTTCCCAAGTCAAATCATTCTTGAGTTATCAGGTCCGCAACGCACGCAACAATGTGTTGAAGAACAAGAAAAAACGGACACAAAAACAATATGTCCCCCCCCCCCATAGCACGGGGAGACATAACAAGGAAAATATTTTCTTTATACCTAAGTAGCAGTACAATGTTTATTCCAAGGAAAAACAAAAATGACAGAATAAAAAGCGTCTACATTCCAGCACCAACCAAACATTTTTCATCTTACTACATATTGGGCATATAGTGTTACACTGTACAGAGTTCAAAGTTTATTTATTTCTGTACATTATTCATTCAAGACGCATCCTAGTTTAAATACATTCATGCACTTGGGGTTTTTTTCACATTAAAATCAATTTTCTTTATCTTTTATATTTCGATTCCCACGGGAATCTTTATCAACTCATATTCTTGTGAACAATTCTATGTACACTTGTGTGAGGAACAAAAGTAATGTAAAGTTTCATTTTGTATATCTCAAACTTAAGGAACAAGGGGAAAGTAAAACATAACACCTAAACTTTGTAAATGTATTTGTGTTTGAAACGCATGTGTACCGAAACGTTCTAAATGAGTTTGACAAAAAACGCATTGCTCAAAGTGTTGAAATGCATTGCTGAAAGTGTTTGCGTTCCTCAAAGTGTTTGAAATGCTTCCCAAATGAATTTCAAATGCAAACCAAACGCCAGCCAAACGTCAAAAACGCACTTGGCTGCTAACTTTTAGACTGGCGGAACAGTAACAGTCGAAATGCTGAGACATAAATGAGATTGATTGGCTACCAGCAAGCCTCAGTTCCAAGCTAAGCCTTAGGCTGTGACGTCACCAAGATACACAAAATCCAACATGGCAGCCATGTTATTAACTGGTATCACATACAAATAAAAAATTTTTTGAAAATGGTACAAAAGATGTGTTATGATGTCTTACCTTTATATGTCCTCTTTCCACAGATATAAATCCACATTAAGGTTTATTTCCTGTCTAATAAGAGGGCCATGGTAATCCAAAATGTCCATTTCATTTCTAAACTGTCAGCCATTGCTGACCCAAATATCCAGAAGTCATGTACATGTATTTTGATTAAATTTTGTACAAGCAATGTGATGACAAAATATTTTGCCACCTATGCAAATACAGTTTCCTGATGCAAGCAGTAAGATGGATGTCCAAATTAGAAAGAAATAATCTTGTGACCTGACATTGAATTTCAACCTCTAAAATCCGCCATTTTGCAAAAAAATCCACGTTTTTTACAAAACTCCACTTTTGTAACATGGGGTCTATTCCTGGCAATTTGCACCTAAAATGCACTGCCAAAGCATACAGATCGATAATCCAATGGGGGTGGTGGGATAGTAACGACCCTGTGTCCATCTTTCAGCCAAAAAGGAAAGAACCCCAAAATTCCATATATAGGGGGTAGGGCCCTCTGAATTTTGATCAAATCTGTACAATTTGCCCTAGAATGCTCAAAAATATTTTTTTCACAACTTAAAATATCAATAAGTATGAAACTTGGCCTAATCTATGTATTTACAGAAAAGTTTGTTTTTTTTTTGTCAGTTGTTCTAAACCTCCATTACTTCTGATAAAATGGACTGTTCTGTTATTCAAATTGGACCACTTGTATCTTGACAATTTAACCCAACCCAGCCCAAATTTATACCCTCTTAAAAAGCATGAACACTTGTTGGCCAAGTTGCAGCGTGAAAGGGTCATGGATCTGTTTTAAATTAAAATATTTACATTCGTCACTTTTCTTACCATTGACAGAATAGGAGAAGAAATGTCATTCAATTTTCGATGAACACATCGCTTGACAGCATAGAAACTACTTTCCCCTTCCTCTTATTCCAACATCTCTTTGTCCCAGCACCAGCAGTCTCTGGCTCACACACCAAACATTGTCATCCAGTATGATTTCCAGCTCAACTTTCCACAACCCTACGTTTAATCTGACCTTTTCTCACTGAATGTTAACGTTAATTGAGCAGTTTCAAAGCATGACGCTTCTGGTAGCGTGGCAAATCACCCCTTTCAGGCTCCTTCCGCGAGTCATGACATGCTTTCAGCATTTCACAAATTTCGTCTCTTTAGGCCATATTACTGAGATAAAGATACTGTATGTAGTAATTCACACTTTGTACAGCTATAAGTGTAATATTATCTGTTTTGATATCAAAATAAATGTATACTAGTATTGGAACTATATTTTGTTGTGTTCTCATTCAGAAAGCCCACGTGATGGCTCTTCCCATCAGCCAACTTACTCCCACTTAACAAAGATTTATCACCGAGAACTGTGGTTAAATTTCACACTATTTAAACAAATTGTTAATCTAAAATTTAGCTAAAAATAAAAATATAAGTATTGAACAGTGTGTTTGTGTCATCCATACCCAACATGGATGAGACAAACACGCCATTCAATTCTTAAATGCCAGAGCAATAGCTGGTTAATGGGTGTTCCAAACAGGCATCTCTTGTATCTTCAGTGGGGTGTTGGGTGACAGGATGCTCGTAAAATGACCATTAATCGTAACCCAATAAATGCACTGACTATTATATAAGTGGTATCACTTATCACACCCCTTTCAGGTGATACGAAGCCGAGAGATGAATAAACAGAGGGCTGGTCATTTTGCCTGGTGCCATGGGCACAAGGGCTCTGTGACTGACTGTTCACTCAAGATGGCCACCATTCCCATGGTAACAAGAAACAAGCATTCAGCTTTGCTGGATGCTGAGCCAGTATTTCATCCAGTTTTGCCTCATTCTACAGAGAATGATGGAACAGCATACAATACATTTTGAACTAGTACAGACATTTAGAAATCAGGATTTAGCAGGGTCATAGGAAATAAAATTATGCCCTATTTTGTCACTGTTTATCTCTAATTTCAGTGGTAAGTACATCAGAAACTGTTATTAAATGTTGTAACTACAGAAAAATACTAAATATGATATGTTTGGGTAAATATGCATCCATTTTGAGATGAAAACACCTCAACACTCCCAAATAGCAGGGACTAAGATGTGCCCAAGTGCCTTTGTTTACATAAGCACTGCCCAGATATGCAACTGAGAATGAGGCTGCTGATTTGACCCCTAATCTCGCATCTCATTAAACCCAGGTCAGCATCTAGACTGTAAATAATTTGCTACTTTGAGCACGGGCATTGGTTGGTTGAAGCACCCATTACTTCACATTGACGCCACATACTGTTAGCTCAGGATTGGTATACTAACCCCTGGTTTTATTTCCAACCGGAACAACATACATGTACATGTGCAACTAAAAATAGTTGTAATTTGGTAATCTTACATTCTCATCCTCATAGTTCACCTAAACTGTGTTTGAAGGTTTCATATCAAAGAAAATCTAGCTATGTTATCCCCAATAACAGACAGACAGACAGAGAAAGAGAGAGAGAGAACCAATTTTTTTTTTACTTAGCAACGACAGCAAGTTAAATGTTTAAGTTCTAGGATGGTGTTGACTTGCTGATGACCTGTACATTCAAATGTGTGGCACTCTTTTGTCTTGGAGGAAAAGAGAAACACCACACTCTTGACAAGCTCTACTTTGATTGGGACTCTAGTCTAGTCTCTAACACATTACAGATCAGTGTTTCAGCTAAGCATGTCCTGAAGGTATAACAGTTCCTTTTCTGCCCACTAAGGGACTCTCAATTTTCCAAATACCATTAGTGACGTAACTTTACCTCTCAACCACAACTGCCAACACCTCTGTGTCTGGGCATGATGCCCAAGAAATCTAGTCGAATTGCTTACTCCCTTGATCCTGAAATCTGACTGTCCTGTTCCGTGGCGCGATCTCTCAGTCCATGTGGAACCGATGGTGATGTCATGTGCACCTGTGCCCTGTATCATCCTTCCTCTTTTGGGTGCCATTACTGGCTTGCCTTGCAAGTTAAAGCGCTGTAAACTTTTGTGCACCCTCGCTGTTTTTTGTGCTTACTCACGCTCTATTCTGCGGAAAATCTTTTCTTGGCGGTCCGGGAATCTTCAGATACCTAGATAGCTGATTTCTGTGATCGGATACCACTGAAATAGTAAGTGCAAAGTTGGTCGTTTCACTTGTACTCAAGAGTTTTCAAGATGGCATCCTGGCAAATAGAACGCAGAGAGAGGGAAAGCAGTGCACACCAGGCAATTCCTTGCTTTCGGACACAGCTGCTGATTCGGCTACCACTTTATCTGCATCCAGGTCCTTGTTGGATTGCTGACAAAAAGTTGGATTCCAGGAACCACTATATGGTGGTTTGGGACGACCATCCACACTGCTATGGTTGTTGCCTGCAGTGGGCCAAGTTTGCTCTTGTGAGGGAACTTGCAAATACTGTCAGGACTGGGGAGAGGACAAATGGTTGCTCTGTGAGCAAACATGGAGGAAGTTGGAACGTGCTAGGCGCAGGCGTCAGGTCGCAAGAGCTGGGTCCGAGCGCTCGAATGGTAAGCTCCGGTGCCAGCTAAGGCCCCAGTGCCTCTGTTGACTCTCCAGCTCCCTGATCTAAGAGCTCGGGTGGTAAGCGAAGGCAAGGGGGACCAAAGAGGAAGACAACCAGACCTGTGAGGGAGCCTTCCACTGCCAGTGGGCCTTTGGCCCCGGCTGTTTCAGCACCCCCAGTCTGGGCGAAACCCCCTGCTCCCCCAACAATAGTACGGGCTGTCTCTCCTGCACCTCCGGTGGCTTTGCCCCGGAGTGAGTAGTTGGTGAGTCAGCTTGTCCCCTCGTTTGAACAGGGTGCCCTGCCTTACTTTCTCAAGCGGCAAGTGGATCATGAGCTTCGTGAGAACCAGCAGTTGTACAAAGAGTCTTCTGCATTGGCCATCGCTACTGTTGCTGAGTCTAAGCAGACTCAGTTGGCAGAGCACCTCACTACTTCTACCTTGAGCCAGCTCTTACTCAGACCTCAGGTCCAGGAGTTCTCTGAACTCCCTCTGGACCCCTCCTGTCCACAGATTTCTCAGTCAGTGGCAGGAGCCTAAGCCAGATCCCTCTGGCCTGTGGCTGCCGAGATCACAACATACAAGTCTCCCTTGCCTTCTGTCTCTCTAACCTCGTGGGAGGAGCAAGTGGAGGCGGCATCCGTGGCGGCAACTACTTTTGCAGAGGAGCTCGATACCGCTATGCCTGGTGTGGTGACAGATCCCTTTGGGTATCCTTGCTCCCCTTGCAAGTCCTGAGTCTTCGGACATGGACACCCAGGCGGAGAATGAGCTGCTGATGTCGGATTCGTCCGATACCAGATCTCGACCTAGGTCATGGGCTTGTCATTCACATCATTCACGCTCTGACAGGCACAGGGAGCCTGCGACCGTGGGCTCTGCAGAGGCTTCGGCACCTGCTCTCATGAACACTGCAACTGCACCTGATAAGGGCTTTGACCTCGTCAAAGCTCTTATTAAGAGCCTGGTTGGTGACCAAACTGTGGTCCTGCCAGCCAGGGAGAGGTGGGGCGCTGCTGCGCTGTCATGCTGGGGCTCGTCTCGGAGGACACGTGTCAACGTACACCAATACCTTTTTTGCCCTTTATGGCTGAGTTCCATGACCAGCTCATGGCCAAGACTCATGGAACACAGATTCCTGTCAAGCTGCTGACGTCTGGCCACCTGAGGCAGGGGCGACTCCACCTTAAGCCGGAGGTCCAGGGGATGTGGTACTCTGTGCAAGACCAAATCTTCCCGTCGGGGTCGCCGTTGGTGGACTAAGACTGGGAGGAGTTTGATGCTCGGCAGCGGAGAACCATTTTGGCGTCTACAGAGGCCTTCAAGCGATTGGAGGAAGATGCCCAAGGCTTTGTCCTTGTGGCGTCCTACTCCAATTTGTTGTTGGCCACTTTGGGGTCTCTTCTTGAGAACCTCGAGGGCTCCGTTCAGATCACAGAGGCTTTGCATAAATCAGGCAACACGCCTCGCTACTTCGTTGTCACGAGCTGTTGATCACCATGTGCAGACAGCTACCTCCAGGGTCAAAAGCTGCTGGCCCCATCTTTCTGAGAGCCCACACGGGGCCCCTCTTCTCTGGAACTCTGTTCGGAGGAGAGAAGGCGAAAGTGGTCCACCAAGCACAGGACCTTCGGGCCCGCTCACCAGCTCAGGCCAGCTCCAAGGCGCTGACCGGCTCTCCTGGGTCCTTGTCGTCCTTAGTCGCCTGGGGACGGAAGGGCGGTACTTCCCAGACAGCGTTTACCAGTCCCTCGACTCATGCTGCCTCAGGTGCAGGACTACCTGAGAAGGGCAGACAGTGATTCGGGAATGGCAAGCCTTCTGGTCGAGGGAAGAAGTCAGGAAAGCCTCTGCTTTCCTTACTCTCGGATCCCCGAAGAGGTTTCAGGATTGCCAACCGCCATCTTGTTAGACTCTGCCCAGCGCCTGGTCAGGGGCTGCATCACCACCTATTGCACACAATGGGAGTCCTATCACGGATGATTCATTCGTCCTCAACATCCTGAGACACGGCTACATGCTGCCTTTTGGTGAAGACAGACCTCCGAAAGCCGAGAACCACGGTGGTTTGCTCCACCCACCTCGGAACCCAAAGCATCAGTGTTCCTGGAGGCGGTTCAGTCACTCCGGAGCAAGCACCCCATGGAGCTGGTAGAGGACCACAATTCTCCCGGCTTCTACAACCTACTCTTCCTGGTACCCAAGAGGGACAGAGGATGGCGCCCAGTCATAGATCTGTCGACCCTGAACACCTATCTGGAAGTCCCGTCCTTTTGTCACATGCCAATACATGGATAACACTACAAATTTTAGATGCAATGTATCTAAAATAGTCTACTACATTAAGCATGACATCAGTTGTCAGTCCCACAATGTCATTTATTTATTATAATGCAATCTATGTAACATTTAATATGTAGGACAAACATCTCAGACTCTTAACAAAAGAATACAGCAACATAGGTCAGACATTTCTCTCAACAAAGATACTACGGCGGGAAGCCATTTTAATACCACCAGTCACAACGTCAGTAACGTACGCGTAATAGGCATTCAGCTGGCGCGCGGCAACAATACGTCCGTTCGCTAAGCAACGGAAAGTACTTGGATAACAGAACTTGCACCACAGTTCCACGTGGCCTAAACAACAGAGAATAGGCCTCTTCTCTATCATCATGGGAATTTCCTGCATAGTATGCAATAAGTCATACAGGCATGCTTTTTCACTAAGACGTCACCTGCGAACACATGACTTAGAGAGAAGGCGACACACCTGTCCAGAATGCATGGAAAACTTCGGCAGACTGGACAACTTCAAAAGACATGTATCCAAAGCACATCCAGGACAGAAAATCCAACCAGTGGCATGAAACCCCAGAACCATCGCTGCAATACCAGTAGTCAAAAGAACATGGGAAGCCACGGGTGACAAGAGTGGATTAACATCAAGACCAGCGAAGAAACAAAAGAAGCCCCCTGATGAACATACTTCTAAAAAACTGTTTAAAGAAAAGAGAACACCTGGTCTCATAATACGGATAAGGGAAGGGATACAGATGGCAAAATTGGCACAAGAAATTAGGTCTAAAAACACGGAGACCCCAAGACCAGCCATGCGGGGATCAAATCTATTAAATTCGGACACGGAGCATGAAGCCAATCCTGCCAGGAGCGCACAATCAGACGCGACAATTTGCCTGGATGAACTTAGCCCCCTTGAAATAAAATTACAAGAAGTGGACCAAGCTATTGATAAACAGCTGCAGCGCATTAGCCAGCTTCTGGACAGTATCAGAAGACATCAGATGTTAAAGGACGATCTTTTCCTTTCAAGCTCGGGCAGTGACTCTGACGATTAATTTATTATATAATTCTCTCTATGGCACTACATAGGCCCGTTTCCCGTTAAATTTAAGAGTATATTTATTCCATGAACTCATGATAACAATAGAGCTCACAGGTCAATATCTTTAAATTTGCATATGAAACATTTTATTTCTCCGCTGTACATAGCTAATCACGTAACTATACGATGACGTCAGCACATAAATAATTAGGGAGCCTCTATATTAATATAATCCCTGCAATTATAAAAGTCCAGGCAGAGCCTCCTTTCCCCTGAGGAAGACCCACGGTAGGGTCGAAACATCGGGGGACCCGGGAGGCTCTCCTCTATGTACTTGTTCCTTTGTGTGTGTTTTTAAATCTCTATAGTTGGAACCTCCACTGATGCCATATACTTTTGGATAGAGACACCCCAGTCAGTGGCAGCAGCCTTATGGCCCTTGGAGTCGATGACATCCCTGGATCTCAAGGATGCATTCTTCCATGTGCCAATGGCAGAGACTTCATGGAACATCTGCAGTTCGCATTTGCTCGCCAAATATACCAGTTCGGGGCGCTTCCGTTTGATCTCGCAATGGCATCGCTAGTGTTGACCAGGTTTATGCAGACAGTGGCTGCTTACCTTCACCGCTCAGCCGTTCGCATACATGTGTGCCTGGACGATTGGCTTATCCAGGCACTCTGGCGCCTATATTCGCAGTGTCACACACAGACTGTTCTGGAATTCTGCCAACGCTTGAGCTTGATAGTGTGTAAGTCCAGTCTTCAGCCAGAGCAGATCTTCGTAATGACTGTTGTATCAGTGGGACGTCTTAGGCAAGAGCTCGAGAACAGTGGAGGGGTTTCCATCAGCTATCTCAACCGTTGAGAACGTCTTAGATGTGCGCATCGGTAGCGATCATTATCTGTCTGTGCTCATTGCGTCCTTCTACACTGACAGGCCAGCGACACGACAGGTCCTGCCGGGAGGGGCCTACCACTGGTTTTAGTCATGTGGAAGAAGTGGCCCTTTGAGTGCCTTGAAGACCCCAAGTGGGTTTCCCTCAATTACTGGATTAGAAAACTTGTTTTCTATTAACACTCGCTTCCGGGGCCAGGAAAAGCGAGATCCAGGCACTAGCTCATGACTGTCTCCAATGGTCACCTGACCACTCACTCCCAGGTGACCCTGAGACCTCACTAGGGCTTCCTTGCAAAGAATCATGTGGCTCCACATCTGGCTATGGCCTTTAAGGCGTTTTCCTTCCATGCAATGGATGCCGCGCTTTCTCTTGAGAGAGCCCTGTGCCCAGTGAGAGCTCTTTGCAGGTACCTTTCTCACATGGATGGACTCAGAAGACGCAAGGAGCAAGTTTGCAGAAACACAATTTCATCATGGATATAGCAGACAATCCTTAAGGTCTATAAGACCTCGCTAGAAAGGCCAGAGGCCTTACAGCTTGTCTCTGCCAGAGCTCATGAGGTGCGAGTCATCAATGCCTCCTGGCGTGCCTCTGCAGAACATTGCGGTTGTCAACCTCCTGCAGGCCTGCTGATGGCAATCGTCTATGACCTTCGCCTAGCACTAACTGCATGACAAGATAGTGCTCAAGGATGGCATGTAAGCCTTTGCGGGCAGAACTGACTCCTTGGTTAGGTTGCGATACTTGTTCATTAGGCCTTCCCGAACCCATCAGAGCTACCAGCTTAGAGCGCTCTCATGGGCAAATCCGATGCAGGCCTATAGGTTGGCGCATTTGTTAGTGGGCCTTTTGAGGGCTTTGTGCCTAGTAGACATAATCTCGAACAGTATCTGGCAGTTTATCCCTATCTCCTGGCCTGTGGCTGGTTTGATATGGGAATCACTGCCCGAACAATCATATACCGCCCCTGTGCCCGACAGTTCCACGACTAGGTCCACTTAGATCTCCAGCCCCAAGGGAGCTGAAACCGGTAACATCTTTCCAAGAAGTGGACAGTTGTCTGCTCCACAAGCACGCACAGGGGGTTTAGTGCGGTCCCATGCTGGTTCGTAAGCAGGGTTTCTGGTTTAAGCCAAGATTCTGCTGTCAGTGGCCTCATCTCCACGTTGCTCTGAAGTTTTCCCTACAGATGTCGCCTCCTCACACGGACTGATGCTTCCCCCCAAGCTGCCAGTCTCACTGGTCTACGGAGATCAGTGTACCGGTTACGATTACCCCACCACCAGTACCTTTGTATATCCGCAATGGTGCTCCGAGTTAACGTTACATAACTAATACAGGATATTTGGAGTAATATCAGTATTAGTAAGTACACTTACCTCTCGAACACAAAAAAAGCCCAACTGACCAACCCTGCTTCCTCTTACCGCTGATGTCAACTGACAAATTGCCAAAATGATATGGGGCACATGTGCACATGACGTCACCATCAATTCCACATGGACAGAGAGATGCTGCCACGTGACCATTGGGTCACATACCGTGTTTCGAGTATGGATTACCCGCGGCACCCACAATCTTTTTTTCCTCAATTCTAAACTTTCTTTTCTTTTTTTTGTTTTCAGACTTCACAGGTGTCCTAATATGGTGTAATTGTACCAAAAATTTGATGAAGCTGTGCTGAATTGTTCTTGAGATATTATGGCAACATTGTACACTTGTGTGCCACTCAGAAGGACTTCAGATATATACTTCCTAAAGTTTGATAACAAGTTTAAAAATAATAAGAGGAAGCTGGTTTTCCATAGGAACACTTGGTCCATTAAAATGTGCATGTCTGATTAAATTTGTTGAAGCTGCAATGGATCATTCTTCAGAAATTATGGTAACGTCGTCCCGTTATGTATTCAGATGGCCTAGAAATTAGTACTTCCTCTTTTCATAAAAAGTTTACAAATACAAAGAGGATGCTGGTTTTAAATAGGAACCTAGTCTATCATACGATGAATCTCTGACAAAAAATTTGGTAAAGGTGCAGTCAACATTTTTTGAGATATCACGATAACATTGTCAGTCAGACAGACTTCAAATAAATACATGTACAGTAAAAGTTTCATAAAAAGTTTAAAAATAATAAAAGGAAGCTGGTATTCAAGAGGAACCTGGTCCATCATAAGGTGCATCTCTCATAAACATTTGGTACAGCTACAGTGAATATTTTTGGACATATCGTGGTAAAATTGAATCGTGGTAAAATTGACAAGACAGACATCACCTTTGAAACTTAAAAGCTTCATACACTATTCCACAATACTGACACTGGTATAAACAGGTAAATACATGTAGTAATACAATTTTAACACCATTAAGTTGACCACAGGTGTTATGAGGTAAAGTGTACTGAGGTATTAGCTGGAAGCCACCTTTTCCACTATACTGGATGAAGGTTGAAAAGAAAGAAATCCTGCAAAAAGTGAGTATGATCATGGTTTTCCGACTTAAGACGGACTAGAGAAAATTATTCTCTAGGTTTGTTAAGTATACTTTACCCGGGTACTTTCCCTCTTACCACTCTAAACACTTTGAGGACCACACTTTGTCATTTCAAGCTCCGTCTTGACATAGTTTGACTAATGTTCTTGAGTTAGTGTTGTATTTTTTAGGTATTTGGTCATATCTATGGAAACATTTCAACAGAGTTTTGTGTAATTGTTGTATTTTATAACCTTTGTGTTGCAGTTTTTGCAACAAAATTCTGACTCTATTGACAAAATCACTAAAGGTGTGGTGTTTTTAGCAGAGGGACTGATGACGCATGGGACGACAATACCCTTCGGCACTTTATGTGCCAAGGGTAATAACTGATTGCAGAAGCATTTGGCCAAAAACTTCAGCAACCCACAGTGAAAAGCAAGCCAATCAATATTTAACATTTGTAGGAAGCTCTTTGGCAGTGGTTAGAAGTGTTTATTTGTAGCTCTCACCTTCATCATCTTTTGTTCATCCTTTCTCAGTTTTTCCAGGTCTTTCTCATCATCCTCCACTGTTTTTTCCCACTTGTGCACATTGGCTACAAAGAGACACCAGCATGTGAAACATCACTGTGTATTGTATGAATGTGTGATGATGACCAGACAGTCATTATAATGCAGAAATCATTCACTACTATTATGTACTCTGTTTAATACTATTATACGTATAATAGGCTCAGAAATAATTATTTAGCCATTTGGCATCAGGTTGTCAAAGATTTAATAGCATATGCAAACAAAGCTGTTTATCCATTGGATAATATTTTGACAACAATCATGAGTACCATTGGTTTTATTTGATATTCAAAAACAGTATATTACTCAAGATAATCTGTCAAATTTTAACTTATAATGCCAGCCACACCACAGACTATTTGACTTAAACATTAATATAATTATTCAGATAATGAGATAAATTAATTACTTGTACTTGCCCTCTTATAATTCATATATAAATTATAATGTCTGTAAAGGCAGAAATGCTTATGACATTATTTAAACTTACAGGATGGACATAACCAATGGTAAAGAATTCACACATGTATCAATAACTGAAGTCAAGGAACAAACAGGGGCTTTCAACAGTTTACAACATTTCACTGTGCAAGATGATGCCAGACTTTGGTAATAATAATTTAAAAAATTTAACTCCTCTTACACAAACATAATGATTGTGAATCTTAACACCTATCACGCCGTCTGCAGTCATACCCAACATGTATATGAACATCCTTTGTTGCCATAGGCGGTTATACCGGCCAACACAGCACGCCAACCATCCACAGCCTCCCACCGGCCCGTAATGTTTATTTACCGTCAAGCGTGTGCATTTTGTCGCAGACAAACTTCAGTATTTACGGATGGCTATTTCGATTTTGCGGTAAAAAGAAATATATTTTTATTATATGGATAAATATGAAACAACTACCCATTTTTTGCAACATTTTGAATGATACAACTCCCAAAATTCACACTAAAACTTTGTAACTTTGCCCCTTTGCCGCCACGATGTTTTGCATTGTCCACCATTATTTTTTATGCTGCTGGAATCCTTAGAATTTCGTCTCTTAATGTAACAAGCTATCTTATTGGCTTAGAAATAAATATTCCTGAGGTATCCCTCCAAAAATAGCCCAGAATGAGAATCGGACCTCATTATAAATGCGCTGGGTCATTTCCAGGTTTCTCATTGGATGGATTTGGTCACGTGCAAGTCACCGTCCAATCAAACTCGTTGGTTGCCATGTGCTTGAGTCAAGTTCGATTTGTTGTGCAGGTGAACATGTCGCATTCACGCAAAGACTATAGGACCAAGTTGCGAAATTTTGACATCATACTTTTGCAAAATGTCTTCCATGGAACAGATCTAGACACAAATAAAGGCAGGAATGAAAATTCCATAACCAAGGCAAGGAAAATACGCAGATTCCGTCACCGCACGGTGACGAAGCTAAGCCTGATTGAGATTTGCGTAAACACGATGTGTTGTCGATCGCTGTCTCAGATACGTCATGGCACGATGTTTTTATCCAAAGTTTGTTGTATTAATTTGATTAAAATGTCTGAAAGGATAAAAATCTATATAAAAGAACAAATGAGGAATGAAATTTATGACCGAAGGCCGGGAAAAATAAACGCACATATCGGAAAACCATGCCTGTTCACACTCGCTTGTATTGCACGGCCCTTGACCGTGTTTGTTGGTAAAAAAAAATAAAAGGTGACCAGACACTTGACATCCCATAAAGCATAAAAAAATTTAGGGGGTAAATTGAAATAAAAATTGCACAGATTTATACCTCATGTAATTTCCGACCGACTTTGTGTTGATCACTAGGATTGAATCGGAAAATTCAAAGAGCCCAGGCACGTTCAATCCAGCATGTCCTCTCTTGTGCAAGCGATTAGAAAACTGCCTGGTGGCACACTGTGTACGATACCAGATACTGGCAGAGTGCTAGGAGTTAATAACAAGAGGGCTGTCTGAACAGCCCGTGCCTCAGCTGATCTTGACATTCGTCACACTTGCAGCTCTATGAACTTGGGAAAGGATCAAGGACACCATGTTCTGAGTAAGTCTGACCTTTATAGAAGAACACTTACATGTGCAACATCAAAGTTCAAGTAGTTCTCAAGTTATAATGAAGAGTAAAATTCATGTATGTTGCACTGTGACCCCATAAACAAGGTCAAGGTCATTCATGTACTGTCTGAGCATGACCATACAGAATAATTAACATGTGCAGCTAACTCAAAACAGATCTCAGTTATCAAGTAAACAGTAAATTTCGTGTCAGTTGTCCAGTGAATCAGCATTAGAATGCCCATTGACTTACATAGTAATCAATAGGAAAGCTGCATTGAACGATAAGTACCCGAATTGAAAATCCTTAAAAATCAGGATTCCAAAGCAGTGCCACCTAGTAAACAACTGTTTGACCCTTCAACAACAACATATCCATCACATTTCAGCTTAATCTGAGGGACAGTTCTGAAAACAAGTGAAAAATAGCAAAACCATACAAAAATTCATTAAAAAAATTGCAGCGCCACCTGGTGAATAAATAGGGAACTAGAACAGACTGATTTTCCAACACAAAATCAAATGTCTCCCGGTGGAACACTTACGTCTCTGAATAAGCTACAGGTGATAACAAATTACAAATGACCAAGTTTGCTTGAAAATTACAATCCTATTTTAGCTCTCACCTAGACACATTACTCCAGCAATTTTCATCAAGTTCTTTAAGACTTATTGCAGAGAAACCAATTTACACAAATGGCCCTGTGACCTTGAAAATTAAGTCAAGGTCACCCAAATACAATCCCAATCTTGGTCTTACCTTGATACATAATCCTACCAAGTTTCATCAAATTCCATCAAGTTCTTCATGACTTATCGAACGGAAACCAATTTTACAAAAGTGACCCTGTGACTTTGAGAATTCGCTCACGGTCATCCAAATACAATCCCAACCTAGGTCTTGCCTAGATACATAATCCTACAAAGTTTCATCAAATTCGATCAAGTTCTTCAAGACTTATCGCATGGAAACAAATTTCACATAAATGACCCTGTGACCTTGAGAATTTGCTCAAGGTCATCCAAATACAATCCCAACCTAGGTCTTGCCAAGATACATAATCCTACCAAGTTTCATCAAATTCCATCATGTTCTTTATGACTTATCGAACGGAAACCAATTTCACATAAGTGACCCTGTGACCTTGAGAATTCACTCAAGGTCATCCAAATACAATCCCTACCTAGGTCTTGCCTAGATACATAATCCTACCAAGTTTCATCAAATTCCATCACGTTCTTCAAGACTTATCGCACAGAAACCAATTTCACATAAGTGACCCTGTGACCTTGAAAATAAAGTCAAGCTCATCCAAATACAATCCCAACCTAGGTCTTGCCAAGATACATAATCCTACCAAGTTTCATCAAATTCCATCAAGTTCTTCAAGACTTATCCCACGGAAACCAATTTCACATAAGTAACCATGTGACCTTGAGAATTGCTCAAGGTCATCCAAATACAATCCCAACCTAGGTCTTGCCAAGATACATAATCCTACCAAGTTTCATCAAATTCCATCCTGTTCTTCATGACTTATTGAACGGAAACCAATTTCACATAAGTGACCCTGTGACCTTGAGAATTCGCTCAAGGTCATCCAAATACAATACCAACCTAGGTCTTGCCTAGATACATAATCCACCAAGTTTCATCAAATTCCATCACGTTCTTCAAGACTTTTCACACGGAAACCAATTTCACATAAGTGACCCTGTGACCTTGAAAATAAAGTCAAGCTCATCCAAATACAATCCCAACCTAGGTCTTGCCTAGATACATAATCCTACCAAGTTTCATCAAATTCCATCAAGTTCTTCAAGACTTATCCCACGGAAACCAATTTCACATAAGTGACCCTGTGACCTTGAGAATTCGCTCAAGGTCATCCCAACCTCGGTCTTGTTAAGATACATAAATCTACCAAGTTTCATCAAGTTCCATCCTGTTCTTCAAGACTTATCGCACGGAACCCAATTTCACATAAATGACCCTGTGACCTTGAGAATTCGCTCAAGGTCATCCAAATACAATCCAAACCTAGGTCTTGCCAAGATACATAATCCTACCAAGTTTCATCAAATTCCATTTTGTTCTTCATGACTTATCGAAGGGAAACCAATTTCACATAAATGACCCTGTGACCTTGAAAATTAGGTCAAGGTCACCCAAATATAATCCCAACCTAGGTCTTGCCTAGATACATAATCCTACCAAGTTTCATCCAATTCTGTCAAGTCCTTCAAGACTTATCACACGGAAACCAAGTGTTGAAGAACCTGAACAACAACGACAACAACAACAACAACAACAACAACGCCAAGAACAAGAAGAAGAAGCGGAAGAAACGGGCACTAAAACAATATGTCCCCCGGCTTCCACCGGGAGACATAACTATGTGTCCCCTGTAGTGTCTGTGTATGATATAAAAGCAATTGGGTGAGCGGTTTCAGAGGAGAAAAATTTGAAGGTTTGCCCAAAAAAAGAAAAAAAAATCATAAAAATTCCAAAATCAACAGAGCCTGACCATTTGAACAAAACTGGTACAGATTCACCCAAGGCACATCCCAACCAAGTTTGAAGTAAATCTGGCCAATATCATTTAAGTTATGACAATTACAAGAAATTCCCAAGTTAAACTTTTGTAGAAATTTTTGAAAAAAAAAATCATAAAAAAATCCAAAATTCATTGGAACATGACCACTGGCACAAAACTGGAAGACACCCACCCAAGGTACATCCCCACCAAGTTTGAAGTAAATCTGGATGACGGTTTTGGAGAAGAAGTCGAAAATGTAAATTAGCATCAGAATGCCCATTGACTTACATGGTAATCAACAGGAAAGGTGCATTTACCGCAAAGGAGCCGAATTGAAAAGATCATTAAAAATCAGCAATTTGCAACATTCCCATATACTGAACAACTTTCTTTGGCCCTTCCATAAGGAACATATCCACCACGTTTAAGCTTTATCTGAGTGACAGTTCTGGAGAAGAAGTTGAAAATAGCTATAACACACAAAAATTCATGAAAAAATAGAAAAAAACTGCAGCGCCACCTGGTGAACAAATTAACAACATGGAGTTCCGAGGTGTCTTCCTGTGTGATATCAAAACAATTGGGTGAGAAGATTTTTTAAGATTTGTCCAAAAAAACAAAGAACAAAAAAATTCATTAAAAATCCAAAAATCAATGGAGCATGTACAATTGAACAAACCTGGTAGAAACCCACCCAAGGTACATTGCCACCAAGTTTGAAGTTAATCTGGATGACGGTTTTGGAGAAGAAGTCCAAAATGTGAATTAGCATTAGAATGCTCATTGACTTCCATAGTAATTAATAGGAAAGCTGCAGTGACCGATAAGTACCCGAATTGAAAAAATCGATAAAAATCAGGAATCCGCAGCATTGCCACATAGTGAACAACTTCGTTCGACCCTTCTACAAGGAACATATCCACCATGTTTCAGCTTAACCTGAGTGACGGTTCTGGAGAAGAAGTCGAAAATAGCTATAAAACACAAAAATTCATAACAAAAATTAGAAAAAAATTGCAGCGCCACCTGGGGAACAAATTAAGAACTAGGTGTCCCAGGGAGTGTTCCTGTGTGATATCAAAGCAATTGGCTGAGCGGTTTCGGAGAATAAGATTATTTAAGATTTGCCCCAGAAAAGAACAAAAAAATTCATTCAAAATCCACATATCATTGGACCGTGACCATTTGAACACACTTGGAAGAGACCCACCCAAGGCACATATCCACCAAGTTTGAAGTGGATCTGGCCGACGGTTTTTGAGAAGAAGTCGAAAATGTGAATTGACGACAGACAGACCCTTACAAATCCTCAGCTGACTGACAAGTCAGCTGAGGTAAAAATTGAGGACTGCCATTCCTCTGAAGAAGGGCTCAGGGGGGCCCGAAACGTCAGGGAGGTCCTCCACTTTTATTATTTTAATTTCAGTCTTCGGATTTGGTTTCTTTATTTAACTAACTTGTTATCCTGGAGAGTGTGATTTTGTTGGAGCTACACAGCAGATGCAAGTTCTTTTTAGATGCTCAAGAGATAGCACCCCTGCATCCGACCTAGATCCAATTTTACACTTTTTTAGCCCCTGAAGACACATTACCTGTTGTCCTGGTAACGTGCTTGCTGTTCCTATAATGCGAGGGGTTGACATTTTAATATTTGAAAATTCAAACCCTCATTCATATGAACTAAGATGGACACAACAGTGGGCGGTGCTAAAGGTAGTCTGTGAATGCTAGCTGTTTAAAAAGTTATATCTTTGGGCATTGCGTCATTGTAGATATGACCAGGGACATGCTATAGATGGACTACCAACGGCGGGGCCCCCTTTGTACCATCTATGTTGCTGCTGCTCAAGTGATCGGGTGTTTGAGGGAGCACCTTCAGTGCTGAACAAACGCAACTCCACGGTCGGCACTGGCCGCTGGCAGTCTGGTGGGCCAGGTCACGCGATGAAAGGCAAGAATAATCGCGCTACCGACTGAAATGTGCAAAATTTTTCACCGTGTTTCACATTTTAATGTCAAAATTTAGCGTTACGCCGGACTCAGCTACAAGAAATGAAACCACCATCATGATCCTACCAGCATACACTATCCATCTAAAACTACATTTTTTCATTGCTGATTACGGTGTAAGGAGTTATTGCGCACGCAAGTTGTCTAACTTCGCATCATTTTGGACAGAAAAAATGCAAAAACTAGCCCTTTTATCGGCCGATTTCAACGAAAAACACATCGATGGACTCGCGCGGTTCTGATTCAAAGGAGGAGACTGGTTGTGCACGCATAAAACTCTCCGTTTTTGAACTTGGTACAATAGCACATCCGATGTAAGTAACCCTATACAACCGAACGCGGAAACATAGATGGAACAACATTCGGACTGAGCAGGGGGGATTAACTTGAGCAGTGCTACTGAACACGCTTTGTAGTCGTCGCGCCCAGTTGACCACTAAAGGGATTAGCGCTCACGTTGGCAGTCCATCTATAGCACGTCCCTGATATGACTAAATGTAAGACTTGTCTGTCAAAACTAGAACAGGCTGATTTTCCAACAGAAATCAAATGTACCCCCATGCACCCTTACTATTGTCACCCTTATTTTATAAATAGGCATACCGATTCCAATGATCTACAGATATGGTGAAGGTACACTCTTTATTGACATTTCAAAAGGTTGATTTTTGACGAAATGCCCACGTGACCTTGAAAAATAGGTCAAAGTCATACATCTGCAGTTACAATCAAGGTCTTACAAAAGTCTTACATAGAAACAGAATCACACAAAATGTCAACCTCTTTAAGACAAATCTTTCCCGAGTGCATCTGCAACGAGTTTTGAAAAGTGGCCATGTGACCTTGAAATTACGTCAAGGTCACCCATCTACAATCCCAACCTAGTTGGTATTATGGAACATAAACAAGCAAAATTCCAACCTCTTACGTCAAATCCTTGCAGAGTTGTTGCATGCATGTCAATTTTAGATGACATGCCCATGTGACCTTGAAAAATGTCAAGGTCACCCATTTGCAATCCCAAGCAAGATTACATATAGGAACATCTTCACATACAATTTCAAATTCCCAAGTCAAATCTTCCTTGAGTTGTCACGTCCACATTTGCCTCCTAAGCAGACTTTCTCGGGGCGATACACTATGTTGGCCCCCAGCGAAAGTCTGCCCGGCCGTGTCGCAATACCATTTCAAGAGGCAATTAGCAGATCTGGCGATAACGTTGTCAGGCGCCACTGGGCCAATGAATTGTACTTCGCTTATCGTGAAAGTTGCCAACTGCATTATTAATGAGCTGTGCGTCGTCCAATCAGATGCGAGCAACACGTCACTTCCCACACAGCAGTCAAAATAACTCCACGAGGTCGAGGACCCAAGGGAGTAATCCAATTGACACCTTCTCAAACGTGGTTTACCTGCTTGTGTATCTGTGACTTACTGGAGTAAAAGATGTCAGAATGGAACAGGGTGCTGTGTATTGCGATCGGGAAATGTTCCCGTCGTCACCTTCACCCAGAATACAAGACGACACCCCTAACTTGCTCAGTTCCTGCTGATGAGATTTCATTAGACTTACGAGCGGGCAAATTAAGATTACTACAGGTTTGGCTGGAATATGCGTTTTCCGTTTCACCAGGTCAGGTATTAGTTGGAATATTCGGCTTTTTCCACTGCCTGTTGGTAAAATTACAAAAGTGTCTTTCTTCTCAACAATAACATTAAATAATGCTTGCTCCTGGTGTTTGGTCGCCTGATAATTTACTCCCATCTCTTGCCAACAATCCTCAAGAACGGAATTTTTTCTCATCCATTTTTTTCTTTTTTCCCGTGACACTGACGCTGTTCGTAGGCAGCTAATTTAGTAATTGCAACTGGGCTGAGTGCGTAACACAGTTGCCGTACATGGCAGAACAGTAGCTGGATCAGGGGTCACATTAGGCCTAAGCTTGCGTCCTGCGTCATAGACGCAAAAAATAAAGAAATGACGCCTGGAAATTAATAAAACATTGTCATTTTGCGTCTCTGTGGACGCACGCACAAAAACGCGATGCATTTTTGAAGGACACAACTGCAAAAATTACCCCAAGCGGTCACGGTGTTTTGTATCGACCATTATCAATCTCGTGATTATTTATTATACTGATGGAATCCTCTGATGTTCGTCTTTCTATGTAACAAGCTCTCTTATTTGCTAAGAAAAAATATTCGTGGGGTATCCCTCCAAAAATTTGCCAGAATCGGAATGGATGGACGTCACTTCACCTCATTATAAATGCTGAGAGCACTTCCAGGCTCCTCATTGGGTGGATTTGATCACGTGCCGCTCACTGTCCAATCAAATTCGTTGTTCCCCATGTGCTTGTCTCATGTCCGCAATGTTGGGAAGGTACAAGTCGTATCACGCAAAGATTATTAGACTAAGATGTTAAATTTTCAAATCAGATTTTAACCAAGAAGAGTTCCATCGAAACAATCTAGACCCAGATAAAGGCACGAGTGAAAATTCATTACGGACGGCAAGGAAAATACGCAGATTAGTCATCGCAAGGCTACACGTGGACGAAGCGAAATTTTGCATTAGCCGCCCTAACACTGACACGATGTTGTTCATCACTGTCTCCGTTGGTTCACGTGGTTATTGGTATTTTGTTTCAAAAACACCGGTTGTTTTGATTTCATTGAAATGTTTGAATGGAACAAATCTGTAGGAATTTAAAAAATTTATGATCGAAGGCCGGAAAAATGTGTAGCGGAAAACCATGCCTGGGTGCATGCCCGTGACAGGCTGTGTACACTCGCTTGTGTGTTGCACAGCTTGTGGGCCTGCCGTGTTGCTTGGTGAATTAATTGACCGCAATTAAGATCAGACTCTTAACACCGCCTACGGTATCAAAATTTTCAGGTATATTGAAATAGAAAGTGCACAGAAATATAAATCATATAATTTCTGACAATTTCGTCACGTGGAATCAATCGCAAAAATAACAGAGCCCAGGCATGTTCAATCACGCATGCCGCTTGTTGTGCAAGCGAGTTGAAAAACTGTCCGGTGGCACACGGTGTACAACACCAGATACTGGCACAGTGGCAGCGTGCTAGGGCTTAAGCCCCATTCACAACCAATTTTTTGGTAGACCAGGGATGTGCTATACAGACTTAGTCGTAATACCAGGTTCCTGGGTAGATTGAATCCATCCTTGGTACCGTCAACAACTTTTAGACCCTTTTACATCAAGTTTGCATATTGGTAACTTTTTTATTTTATTCAATCTTAAATTTATAATAATGAGTTACCTACGTGAGCAGACAGACCCTATGTTATGTTCGTTTCTAGGCTTAAGTTACATGCATGTTTTATGTATTTATCATTGTGATATATGTTAATTATACCAAATAAAATCAATTAATCAAATTACATCAAATGAAATGTGCAAGCGAGTTGAAAAACTGTCCGGTGAAGTCCAGTTTGCACAATTTCAGACTGGACCCATAGAGTCAGTTCATGGACCCACTATTTTTCCTGAAAAATGGAGAAAGATGGGTCCAAAGGACCCACACTGAAAAATCCTTAATGTGACCCCTGCTGGATATCGCACAGCAGAGGTGTTAATCCCGTTACCCCCATAATGTTGTTCGCACCTTCCCAGCAAGTGAACCCAAACAGTTAATTGAGCGGCGTGTGGTCAATACCCACTGGGTCGTGTAATAGCCTAGAAACAAAATGGCGCTCACAGAGTCACTATCCCACAATCCACTGCGCGCATCCCCACACCTGGCCACTCGCTGGCTGCGATGCCAGGACGGCGCTGCCTGCTTCCAGACAGTGACGCTGCCAAAGAAAGGCAGACGTTTGCCGGGGGATAGTAGACCGCCAAGAACGGATGTTTAGCAGGCAACGTCCACATCGATTTTAGACAAAATGCCCATGTGACCTTGAAAAATAGGTCAAGGTCATACATCTGCAACTACAAGCAAGGTCTTACAAAAGTGTACATAGAAACATAATCACACAAAATGTCAACATCTTTAAGTCAAATCTTTCACGAGTGCATCTGCAATGACTTTTAAACAGTGGCCACGTGACCTTGAAAATAGGTCAAAGTCACCCATCTACAATCCGAACCTAGTTCATATTATGGTACATAATCATGCAAAATTTCAACCTCTTAAGTCAAATCCTTGCCCAGTTATTGCGTTCGCGTCAATTTTACATGACATGCCCATGTGACCTTGAAAAATAGGTCGAGGTTACCCATCTGCAATCCCACCCTAGTTCATATCATGGTACACAATCATGCAAAATTTCAACCTCTTAAGTCAAATCCTTGCGGAGTTATTTTGTCTGCGTCAATTTTACATGACATGCCCACATGACCTTGAAAAATACGTCAAGGTCATACATCTGCAGTTACAAGCAAAGTCTTACAAAAATCTTACATAGAAACATAATCACACAAAATATCAACCTCTTTAAGTCAAATCTTTCTCGAGTGCATCTGCAATGATTTTTCAAAGTGGCCATGTGACCCTGAAAATAGGTCAAGTTCACCCATCTGCAATCCCAAGCAAGGTTTTATATAGGAACTTCTTCACAAAAAATTTCAACTTCCCAAGTCAAATCTTTCTCGAGTTATCGCGCCCGCAACGCACACAACAATGTGTTGAAGAAGAACAAGAACAAGAAGAAAAAGAAGAAGAAGCAGAAGAAACGGACGCTAAAACAATATGTCCCCCCGTTCCACGGGGTGACATAATAAAGGTATAATATATAATTTGGAGATTTTTCACAATCGATATCTTGTTTCAGGCTGTAATGTACAATGGTGGGAAAATAACCAGTGGTTTCAGATCTGCCCAATCTCAAAGAGGGCAGGTCATAATAATAAACAAGTTTTGCTGGTCCAGAACAGCAGTACCAATATGGAAAGCAATACAGGAAAATCTGGATAAGTCTCCTGCCAAGTGGGCACCTGAACTCCCAACATAGACCATTTACGTACAAATATCAAGTTATGCTAAACCAGGACACAAATGTTGATGTAACAATACATATTACAATTTTCTCTCAAATCTACCATATTATCATGAAATATTTCCTACCCATTGTGTCTCGAGACTTTTCATACTCCAGTTGATTCACCAGACGTAGTTTCTGATTTTCAAACTCGAGCCTCTTTTTGGATCGGTCCTGTTGTACCACTAATTCTCGCTCTTCGTATGTTCTGAAAGCATAATGCAACAAAGTCATTTTTCATTTTTGGGACATTCCCCCACAGCTTGTTATCAGGAGATGCTGCACCAGCAACAAATCATTGTTCTACCCTACATGCTAATAATATTTGTGACAATTAGTACCAGCATGTTTGTAAACAAGTATTTTCAGTGCAAGTATTTACCTGCAAACCATGATGACGACACAATGCGTTCCAAATACAAAATATCCAGTAGACTGCTTTTACTCCGTTTCCAAACTGAGTAGCATATGCCATCATGTAATATTGGTGCAATTTTTAGTCTCATAATGGCATTATGATATGGATTAGGAAAGCGATAAAAATGTGGTACACTATTACGTACAAAGCGCCCATGGGCCTAATAATCTGCTGGCACCATGGCTTCTGAAAATACAAAGCTATTATGTACATTTAGTGTATAAAATGTCCACCAGTTGGCACTTTGCTATACATGTAATAATAGCTTATTTGTGTAATTCCTGTGATGGATATTGGTGTATGTGCCAAGACAACAATGAGCATGTCCTTAACATTATGTCCTCAGTGACCTTGGGACAGAAGATCAAGGTCATTCAGATTATGTAATACAAGATATAGGTGGCGCCACTAGTATCATTTGCAACTTAGACTTTGGGCTCCTCCACAATCCCATCAAATTCTGTGAAGATCTGCCAAAAATTAAAGATGCCTCAGCTAAGATTCTCATATTTTTACCCCTATATTACATAATACTGTATATGGTGTCACCAATATCCATAGGACCTCGATTTTCACACACCCTTCAAGTCTTGAACGTTACATTGGGCTAACTTGAAAACTATGGACGGTATTGCACTCACAACCCAAAACTTTACGGATGGATGGACGGAAGGACGGAGGGACATGAGTGATGCTATAAGCTCTGCGACCTTAGGTCAGCAGAGCTAAAAACCATTGTTTATGTTCTTCTGTTTTGTCGGTTTCATGGCTTTACTCTGCTCTGTGTCTGCAGCAGTAGATTGCACTTTTGTGGGGCCATTGCCCCAGTCATAAATCGCCACATTGACATCCTATTTTTCGAGTTTTGACAGTTGACACTTTGAACAAGGAATACATTGGGCAGCCAGGTGGTATAACAAGAGGTCTCTCATGAGCTCATGCTCAGCTGAACTATGATGAACAGAGCAAAGTGAAGTGGGCCTTACTTCATTGGAAATGAGATTGGAACAATATCCATCAAGTGAACAATAAATTTCATGTCAGTTGTCCTGTGACTTTGGGAATGAGGTCAAAGTCCCAAAATCACTGGAACATGACCACTTGCACAAAATTGATAGACACTTATAAAAGCTACATCCCTACCATGTTTGACACAAATCTGGCCCAAATTATCTAAATTACAACCCTTACAAGAAATCCCCATGTTAAACTTTCATATTAAAACCTTTAAGAATATTTTCCCCAAAAAATCATCAACAGGAGGGGCTGTGTGAACAGCCCATGCTCAGCTGACCTAGAGATTCATCACACTTGTGGTTCTGTGAACTTGATATTGGACAAAATAGGTGGACACTTATCAAAGGTACATCCCAACCAAGTCTGACACAAATCTGGCCAAAATTATTGAAGCTATGACCATTACTAGAAATTCCGATGTTAAACCCATCTATTACACTTTAAAAAAATGTTCAAAAAAACAATTATAAAAAAAATCCAAAAATCACTGGAGCCTGCACATTTGTACAAACTTGGTAGAGACCCATCCAGGGTACAATGCCACCAGGTTTGATGCTAATCTGACTGATAGTTTCTTCTACAAAGTCCAAAATGTGAATTAGCATTAGAATGCCCATTGACTTGCACAGTTATCAAAAGGAAAGGTGTGTTAACAAGTAAGTACCCAATTGAAAAAAATGATCAGGAGTCCACAGCAGTGCCACATAGTGAACAATTTTGTTTGACCCTTCCACAAGGAACATATCCACCAAGTTTCCGCTTAGTCAGAGAGACAGTTCTGGAGAAGAAGTCCAAAATAGCAAAAACACATAAAAAGATCATAAAGAAACAGAAAAAAATACAGCACCACCTGGTGTACAAATTAAGAACTAGGAGTCCCTACGAGTGTTCCTGTGTGATATCAAAGCAATTGGAAGAGTAGTTTCGGAGAAGATTTTTTTAAGATTCGGCCAAGAAAAAAAACAAAAACATTAATTAAAAATCCAAAAATCTATGGAGCAGGCCCATTTGAACGAACAATGGAGCCTGACCACTCATAGAAACTTGGGAGAGACCCACCCAAGGTACATTGCCACCAAGTTTCAAGTCAATCTGACTCGCAGTTTCTTCAGACGTGTCCAAAATGTGATTTAGCATTAGAATGCCCATTGACTTACATAGCAATCAACAGAAAAGGTGCATTTACCGATAAATACCCAAATTTAAAAATATCGTTAAAAATCAGGAATCTGCAGCAATGTCACCTAGTGACCAGCTTTGTGTGTTCTTTTCACTTGTAAGGAACATCTCCATCAAGATTAAGCTTAATCTTAAAGACAGTTCTGGAGAAGCCAAAAATAGTGAGAACACACAAAAATCATGAAAAATATAAAACATTTGCAGTGCCACCTGGTGATCAAATAAGAAATAGGAGCCTCTAGGAGTGTCCCTGTGTGATATCAAAGCCATTGGGTGAGCAGTTTTGACGATTTTTTTTTTTTAAGATTTGCCCCAAAAATGAACAAAACAAATTCATAAACAAGAGGGCTGTGTGAACAGCCCATGCTCAGCTGATCTTGACATTCATCACACTTGTAGCTCTATGAACTTGGGAAAGGATCAAGGTCACCCATGTTCTGAGTAAGTCTTACCTTTATACAAGAACACTAACATGTGCAACATCAAGATTCAAGTAGTTCTCAAATTATAATGAAGAGTAAAATTCATGTATGTTGCACTGTGACCCCAGAAACGAGGTCAAGGTCATTCATGTACTGTCAAAGCATGACCTTCATACAGAAACATCAACATTTACAGCATCACAGTACTAACTCAATACAGATCTCTAGTTATCAAGTAAACAGTAAATTCCGTGTCAGTTGTCCAGTGAATTAGCATTAGAATGCCCATTTACTTACATAGTAATCAATAGGAAAGCTGCACTGCCCCAGAAGTACCCAAATTGAAAATCCTTAAAAATCAGGAATCCAAAGCAGTACCACCTAGTAAACAACTTTGTTTGACCGTTCCACAACAACATATCCATCACATTTCATCTTAATCTGAGTGACGGTTCTGAGAACAAGTGAAAAATAGCAAAACCATACAAAAAAATCATAAAATAATAAGAAAAAAATTGCAGCGGCACCTGGTGAACAAATTGGGAACTAGGTGTCCCTGGGAGTGCCTATTTACGATATCAAAGCAATTGGGTGAGTGGTTTCAGAGGAGAACCGTTTTTAAGCTTTGCCTCCAAAAAGGAAAAAAAAAAAAAATTCATAAAAAATCCGAAAATCATCTTAGCGTGACCATTTGGACAAACTTGGTAGAGATCCACCAAAGGCACATTCCCACCAAGTTTGAAGTAAATCTGGCCCATATTATTTAAGTTATAACCATAACAAGAAATTCCCATGTTCAACTTTCCTATTAAAACTTGTGTTAAGAGTCTTGAAAAAAAAATTGTAAAAAAAATCCAAAAATCACTGGACCATGACCATGTGTACAAACCTGGTAAAAACCCACCCAAGGTACATTGCCACCAAGTTTGAAGTTAATCTGTATGATGGTTTTAGAGAAGAAGTTGAAAATGTGAATTAGCATTAGAATGCTCATTAACTTCTATAGTAATCAATAGGAAAGCTGCATTGACCGAGAAGTACCCGAATTAAAAAAAGAAATCGTTAAAAATCAAGAATCTGCAGTATTCCCACATAGTGAACAACTTTGTTTGACCCTTCCACAAGGAACATAGCCACCATGTTTCAGCTTAATCTGAGTAACGGTTCTGGAGAAGTCCAAAATAGCTATGAGGCACAAAAATTCATTAAAAAAGTTAGAAAAAAATTGCCACCTAGTGAACAAATTAAGAACTAGTGAAGGGAATGTTCCTGTGTGATATAAAAGCAATTGGGTAAGCGTTTTAGGAGAAAAACATTTTTTAAGATTTGACCAAAAAGAGAACAAACTAGGAGTATCCCTATTCAATTTCAAATCAATTGGCTAAGCAGTTTTAGAAAAGAAGATTTTTCAAAATATCCCCCAAAAATGAAGAAAAAAAACATAAAAAATAAAAAAATCACTAGACTGTGACCATTTCAAAAAATTAGGTAGAGACCCACCTAAGGCACATCCCCACCAAGTTTGAAGTGGATCTGACTGACAGTTTTAGAGAAGTGGAAAATGTGAATTCTGGATGACGGATGGACAGACAGACGACGGATGGACGGACAGACGACGGACCCTCACAAAAGCTCAGCTGACTGACAAGTCAGGTGAGCTAAAAAAGAACAAAAAAAAATTATGCAATCCAAAAATCACTTAAGCGTGACCATTTGAACAAATCTGGTAGAGACCCACCGAAGGTATATTGCTACCAAGTTTGAAGTCAATCTGGATGACAGTTTCTGCAAAGAAGTTAGAAATGTGAATTAGCATTAGAATGCCCATTGACTTGCATAGCAAAAAAATGGGAAAGGTGCATTTACCGACAAGTACCCAAATTGAAAAAATCGTTAACAAGAGGGCTGTGTGAACAGCCCGAGCCTCAGCTGATCTGGACATTCATCACACTTGCAGCTCTATGAACTTGGGAAAGGATCAAGGACACCATGTTCCGAGTAAGTCTGACCTTTATAGAAGAACACTTACAAGTGCAACATCAAAGTTCAAGTAGTTCTCAAGTTATAATGAAGAGTATAAATTCATGTATGTTGCACTGTGACCCCACAGCTCTATGAACTGACAAGTCAGCTGAGCTAAAATCAGGAATCCGCAGCATTCCCACATAGTGAACAACTTTGTTTGGCCCTTCCATTAGGAACATATCCACCATGTGTAAGCTTAATCTGAGTGACGGTTCTGGAGAAGAAGTCGAAAATATCTATAACACACAAAAATTCACCAAAAAAAATTAGAAAAAAACTGCAGCGCCACCTGGTGAACAAATTAACAACAAGGAGTCCCTAGATGTCTTCCTGTGTGATATCAAAGCATTTGGGTAAGCAGTTTCGGAGAAGATTTTTTAAGATTTGTCCAAAAAAAACACCAACAAAATTCATTAAAAATCCAAAAATCACTGGAGCATGACCACGTGAACAAAATTGGTAGAAACCCATCCAAGGTACATTGCCCACCAAGTTTGAAGTAAATCTGGATGACCGTTTTGGAGAAGAAGTCAAAAATGTGAATTAGCATTAGAATGCTCATTGACTTCCATAGTAATCAATAGGAAAGCTGCATTGACTGACAAGTACCCGAATTGAAAAAATCGTTAAAAATCAGGAATCTGCAGCATTCCCACATAGTGAACAACTTTGTTTGACCCTTCTACAAGGAACATATCCACCATGTTTCAGCTTAATCTGAGTGATGGTTCTGGACAAGAAGGCGAAAATAGCTACAACACACAAAAATTCATAAAAAATTAGGAAAAAATTGCAGCGCCACCTGGTGAACAAATTAAGAACTAGGAGTCCCAGGGAGTGTTCCTGTGTGATATCAAAGCAATTGGGTGAGTGGTTTCGGAGAAGAAGATTTTTTAAGATTTACCCAAAAAAGACTAAAAAAATTCATTAAAAATCCAAAAATCACTGTACCATGACCATTTGAACAAACTTGGTAGAGACCCACCCTAGGCATATCTCCACCAAGTTTGAAGTGAATCTGGCTGACGGTTTTTGAGAAGAAGTTGAAAATGTGAATTGTGGACGACGGACGGACGGACGACGGACGGACGGACGGACGGACGACGGACGGACGACGGACCCTCAAAAAACCTCAGCTGACTGACAAGTCAGCTGAGGTAAAAATCAGGAAACTGCAGCATTCCCACCTAGTGAATAACTTTGTTTAGCCCTTCCACAAGGAACATATCCACCAAGTTTCAGCTTCATCTGAGTGACGGTTCTGGAGGAGAAGTCGAAAATAGCAATAATACATAAAAAAATCAGTAAAAATTAGAAAAATTTTCAGTGCCACCTGGTGAACAAATTAAGAACTAAGAGTCCCCGGGAGTGTTCCTGTGTGATATCAAAGCAATCGGATAAGCAGTTTTGGAGAAGAAGATTTTTTCAAGGTTTGCCCCAAAAAGAACAAAAAAAAAACATAAAAAATCCAAAATTCACTGGAGCATGACCATTTGAACAAAATTGGTAGAGATCCACCCAAGGTACATTGCCACCAAGTTTACAGTGGATCTGGCCAATGGTTTTAGAGAAGAAGCCGAAAATGTGAATTGTGGATGACGGACAGACAGAAGGACGGACGACCGATGACAGACCCTCACAAAAGCTCAGCTGGCTGACTTGGCTAAAAATCATTGGAGCATCACCAATTGAACAAAAACCTGGTAGAGACCCACCCATGGGACCTTGCCACCAAGTTTAAAGTCAATCTAGATGCTTTTGGAGAAGAGGTTGAAAATGTGAATTAGCATAAGAATGCCCATCGACTTACATAGTAATCAATAGGAAAGGTGCATTTACCGACAAGTACCCCAATTTAAAAAAAACGTTAAAAATCAGGAATCCACAGCAGTGCCACCTAGTGACACAACTTTGTTTAGCCCTTCCACAAGGAACACATCCACCAAGCTTCAGCTTAATCTGGCTGACCGTTTTTGAGGACAGGTCGAAAATGTAATTGTGGACAGATAGATGACCTACATCCCCAAAGGCTCAGCTGATGAGGTAAAATCAGAAAACTAAAGGGCTGTGTGAACAGCCCGTGCTCAGCTGACCTAAGTTTGTCCCACAAAATCAAGGTTCCTTGAACTGAATAGACCTGTGTTCAGGCTGAGCTGAGTGCATATGACATTTGGAAGTATTTCTAAGACGGACCACTGAGCTTCCTTAAACCGTAGCCTTACTAGCAAGGCAGCTGAACTAAAAAAAAATTGCAGCGCCACCTGGTGAACCAATTATGAACTAGGAGTTCTTTAGAGTGTTCTTGTGTGATATCAAAGCAATTGGGTAAGATAATATGTAGGCCAGGTTTTTTGGAATGTTTCCCATGACATCAGGACATGAAACTATATCAAATCTGAATTGTTCTCGTTTGTCAAAAATCTTTGTCACATACTGTTTGTTGTCAATCCCCATTTCAAAGACGGATGATGGACTATGGTACAAGCTCACGTGTTATGGATAACCTGAGCTAAAAATTGCAATGCCACTGGGTGCACAAATTAAGGACTAGGAGTCCCTAGAAGTGTTCCTGTTTGATATCAAAGCAATTTGGTGAGGGGTTTCTACAAAGACTTTTTAAGATTTGCCCAAAAAAGAACAAAAAAGAACAAAAACATTTGGATGGACATCTCTAGTATGATACATTTGCGTAGGAAAACATGACCCATATTTATAAATATCAAAAACAACAATGACAGCACAGTTACCACAGCATCAACATTCATCTTCCAATACCAATGTGAAGAAACAAATTTCACACCTGATTTGAGATAGGCAGTCACCCACAAAAAGCAACTGGTGGTTTTAAATCAGTCCTCTCAACCTTTGAAATACGGACGGACGTAACCGGTTGAAGTGTGACAGTGAGTGTACACACTGGTAGTGACCATCACTGTCAATCATTTACCCAATTATGAAAGCTCTACACAATGTAGTTAGTGAAATAATGCCACTCCTAAGTTTTTCTAAAATGTTCATTCAAGCATGATGTAACCAATGAAGTATGACAGTGAGGGTAAGAATCTGTAGTGACCATCACTATAAATCATTTCAAGTACGAAAGCCCTACACATTGTAATTAATGAAATATTGCCACTCTGAAGGTTTTTGTTGACGGACGGAAAGTGAGCGCTAAGTCTCCCCAACAGCTTATGCTGGCGAGAAAAAAATCAACACTCTAGAGTATCAAACCTAGCATACATACCTATTCAACCCTTCGACAAGCTACATTTCCACCAAGTGTTAGAGCAATTTCAGCCAGTTTTGAAGTCGAAGTGGTGAAAACACACAAAAACTAACAGAAAAAAAATGTTAATTACAGTGCCACCATTTGAACAAATTTAGGTCCGAGGGTCCCAAGATGTATCCCTATGCAATTTTAAAGGAATTGACAGTGTGGTTTTGCCAAAAAATGAACAAAAAAAAAATCATTGAAAAAATCCAAAAATCACTCAAGCAGACCATTAGAGCAAATTTGGTTGAGACCCACCAAGATACATTCCTGCCAAATTTGAAGTGAATCTGGTGGACAGTTTTCAAGAAGTTGAAAACATCAATCAAGGAACAATATTTATTGCACCTTTACATGATTGTATTACTGTCACCCTGATACTTGATTTGGTGACCTACATTTGGTTAGGGCAAGATATACTTCATTTTTATGAAACTAAGTTAAAGGTGAAAGGAATTGTAGCACTGACACAATATGAGGATATATTAAGTGATCTAGAAATGACCTTATGACCTACTTTTTAGCATGATACACCCTTGTCTGTGGATACACGTTTAAAGTTCCATGAATCTAAGTTAACCCTTCCTCTGCTGTAGGGGAGAAAATCTGCCCACAGATACTTGCTTCTCCATGCTGCAGGCAAGTTAACTGCCAAATGTAGTGCATGCCTTAGGACAACTTTCAGTGCGCGTAATTACCGAGATATGGCAACCTTGTGCGTTCTCCCACAAATGTACAACATATTAAACGGTTTCCACAATAACTATTGAGTAATAGCGCCAAAATTATCTAAATATTGCAATATCTATGCGAAAAATACCGTTCAAAGAACACAGTACCCTTCGGCCGCCTTCAATCTCTTTTGCTGTAATTGAATACGAATAGTGTCCGATAGAATCAGGTATAGTTACCTACACAAATACTACTATTGTACACTTGACCTTTGACCTCAAAAACATTAGGTCAAATATAAAGGTATAACCTTGACTTTCAATAGCCTTCTAAATTACCATGTTGCTTCATTTAAGATTCAGATTTCTAGATGCATGTCACTCAGCAAACTTGTGACCCGTGTGTGACCTTCATAATTAGGTCAAGGTCAATTAAGCTTGCAGTGGTGTACTATCATATGCAATTTGAAAGTCCTGTCTCAAAAGCTTCTGAAGTTATAGTGGGTAAATAAAATTTCAATGAATAGGTCACTGTGACCCAATTACTTTAGGGATGGTTCAACATTTTCATCATTTTTGAATTAGTACTTACAGTACGCAAGGGGGGAGGGGGTTAAATGGGTCTGTACATTTTCACAGGATATGGAAAATGATGGTCAATTTTTGGCCTGTTTTGTGCAATTTTGCTATGATTTGGGGGGAAAATCATCATTTTTAAAGTACTAATTTGGGGGGAGGGAGGGGGGTCATGAAATTTAGTACCCTAAGTACTAATTCAAAAATGATGATAATGTTGAACCATCCCTTACCTACGGACCTACTTTTCACTCATGACACATTTTTTGGTTATGATACATGTGTGCATAAAATTTCATGTAACTGACTTAAATATTTCCTTACTTATACCAAAGCCACCATTGTGCACTTAACTTTTGACCTCAAAAAGTAGGTCAAATGTAAAGCTGTGACCTCCATTTTCAACAGGCTTCTAGATCACTTTATGATGCTTCTTGTGTGTACGCTTTAGATTGCTAGATGCAGGCTTTAAATAGTTAGAGTGGTAACGTCGCTCAGCATGTGACCATTGTGTAACCTTGAGAATTAGGTCAAGGTCAACTACCGTACTGGACGCCATAATCGTCGCAGCTGGAGGGGTAAAATAATTTTTTCAAAGCCATACCTGTGACTATTATGCCGACTACAGTCTAAACTTCCCGGGGACTCAGCCTGGGAGGAAGTTTTCTTGACGATGGAAAAGACCGGTGGCCATGTTTGTTTACATTGCCGGTGTACATACATTGTGATCGTCGTCAAAAAGTCTCAATAATGCAATAAAATGTATAACTATAGGCTTACCCTTACTATAATCTGCGTATTCTTGTTCATAGTTTAATATGCAGACAGAAAAACGGGGGAAATACGCTCGATCAGTGTTCATAAGACAAGCATGCATGTTTGCCATGTGTTAGTCACATGACACAGTTGTGTTTATGCAATCTCGCGAGAGTCTCGAAAACGAGATTAGTCATGGCGGCACCCTAATGGAAACGCATGTGGATCATCCACGATGTTTTTGCAGCGAGATTTAAAGGGGTACTGCGGTGGTAATTTACAATTTTTAAGTTGTTTCATATAATAAATGTGAACCAATATCAGAAAATGCAAACTTTATTCCCAACTGGATAAGTAGCTATCAAGTTTTCTTAGATATGTAAATAAGGGGTTGTGATGTCATCTGCACTAACTGCTACAGCTAATGCAATGACAGCCGAGTAAAACTTTGACAAAAACATGGAAACCTGACCAAGTACACATATTCCACTTTTACTATGGATGAAGCAGTGTGTATAGATATAATCAAATTTACTAAACTGAGATATTTACTCATTTAATGAGGATTAATAAGGAAAGAAAAATGCAGAAATCAATATACACAAGCTAACAGCTCCTGAGGTTGTGTAATCAACTACTGAAGCAGGTGTCAACTAATATACCACACTGATAAGATCAAAGGGGGTGATTAACACAGTACACAAGTCATTCTGATATGCCTGCTAATGTTGTGTATCTCAGCTTGGTGCCCCTCAAAGTTTGTGTATTATATACGGAGGGTAGCCCAGGTGACATCACACATCAGAACACCTACTGGAAATATAAAATAGCTCTAACTAAATACCTGTTTGAGAAAAAAAGTTGAAAATTTGTCACATGAACACCTAAAATGACCATTAATGACTAAAAAAAGTAAAAACTTTCACTGCTGTTCCCCTTTAAGAAATTTGAACGACAAAATTTTAAAACAAATACCAAAGTTTGATAACTCATATTGTTTTTAAGTAGCTGTATGATAGCATTTACCCGCTGATAGCGAGAATCTGACACAAAACGACAGTTTCAACATGCAAGTGAGGAGCGAGATTCCAGTTCACTTTTCACATACCGAGACAAAATAAAAAGGCAACACAAGTGGATGTTTTTAAGTCTATTTATTTTCATTTAAACTTTATTCACCAGCTTTAAATCACAGATTTTTGTTCATTCCTTGTCATGAGCAGCCTGGTTATACTTCTTCATGGTGATATCCGGGAGACCTTTTTTTTTTTTTTATATTTTTTGGGGTGCGACTATTGTGCCGCACATACCTTGAGGTGTCTAATTCCCCCTCCACAGTTGGGGGTGCAACTTATGTGCGGGTGAGACTATTATGGCGTCCAGTACGGTATGCTCGCACACAAAGTAGGCCATATAAGAGTGTACTTTCACGTGCAATTTGAAAGTCTTATCTCAAAAATTTCTGATGTTATAGTGGGTAAACAAAATTTCAATGAATAGGTCACTGTGATCCAGATACTTGACCTAGTGACCTACTTTTGATTCACGACACATTCTTTGGTTGTGAAACGTGTGTATAAAATTTCATGTATCTGACTTAAAAACTTCCTTACTTATACCAATACCACCATTTTGCACTTGACCTTTGACCTCAAAAAGTAGGTCAAATATAGAGCTATGACCTCCTTTCCCATTGGCGTCTATATCACTGTATGAAGCTTCATGTGTGTAAGACTTAGATTGCTTGATGCAGGCTTTCAATAGTTAGAGCGGCAACATTGCTTAGCACATGTGACCATTGTGTGACCTTGAGAATTTAGTCAAGGTCAACTATGCTTGCACATGAAGTAGGCCACATAGAAGTGTACTATCACGTGCAATATGAAAGTCCTGTCCTAAAAAATTTCTGAAGTTAAAGAGGTCAACAAAATTTCAATGAATAGGTCACTGTGACTCAGATACTTGACCTAGTGACCTACTTTTGATTCATGACACATTCTTTGGTTGTGATACATGTGGGTATAAAATTTCACGTAACTGACCTAAAAACTTCCTTACTTATACCAATACCACCATTGTGCACTTAACCTTTGACCCCAAAAGTAGGTCAAATGTGAAGCTATGACCTCCATTTTCCATAGGATTCTAGATCACTCTATGAAGCTTCTTTTGTGTAAGATTTAGATTGCCAGATGCAGGCTTTCAATATTTAGAGCGGTAACGTCGCTTAGCACATGTGAAGACTGTGTGACCTTGAGAATTATGTCAGGGTCAACTATGCTTGCACACAAAGTAGGCCATATAGAAGTGTTCTATCATGTGCAATTTGAAAGTCCTGTCTCAAAAATTTGTGAAGTTATGGTGGTAAAACCACGGGACGGTGGATGGACGGACGGACGGCGCCGGGTACGACAATACCCGTCGGCCTCATAAGGCCGAAGGGTAAAAAAACAACACACAGAGATTTTATTCAGAATGGAAAATCGCGGGGATTGATTGACAATGCATACCGGTGCACAAGCTGTCCATTTAAACTGTAATTGCATGCAGTTTCCATTCTGAATTTTGTCGGCGGTTCACCAGGGACATTCTGGATCTTTTCAAAATATGTACCGTGAATATGTAACTAAATTTCGGTACTTATGTGACATAAAAACATAAAAGTACCATTGGCTCGAGTGATCGCCCCCACCATGCTGGTTTGTTGATAGTGCACACTGTGCATCTTTGACCACCTGCAAAACTTATTTGCATGATTTCAGTCAATCAGCGCCTGAGCAGGATGAGAATCTCACTGAAGCAGTGCCAGAATGACGCTTGCTTCTATTCTTAGATTTTTACCTCGGAGATAGTAAATTTATGCAAGATGACAACGTTTGGTGGGCAGGAATAAAGAATAAAGCCAATAGGAAAGCAGCATGGCAATATTGATGAGCTTCTGACGTTTCCATTGATACCAAACATGCCTAGAATCCGCAAAAGAATCATACAGAGTTTGAGGCCGAAAAATACAGAATTTTACCGCTGTTAAAGCCTGGGTTGCAAATTTTTATCGGCAAATGTATCGAAAACAATTGATTAGATGTTTATTTAAAAGTCTGTATGAATAAAATCGTCACATTTACGCAACAAAATTGTTTCTGCAGCAAAAACTATGCAGTTTGTTTGACCGGAAATGAGCATACAATGTCTTTGTTTATCTAAATAAATGTCGATGTGGATGCCCCCAAGATCGTGTTTGTGGGGTGATCCCAAGATTAAATTCAGCAGACAACTAAACCCCAAAAAATAAATAGCAGAGGAAGAGTTAAAAGATGAAAGGAACTGTAGCTGGGACACAAGATAATATGTCATGATGACTTGACCAAGTGACCTACTCTTGTGCATGACACATTCTTGCTTTCAGACACACTGGTGTAAAATTTCATTAAACTTGATTCAAGATGAAAAGCCTGGGCACACTATGCCAAGGATATGCCACTGTGACTGAGACACTTGACCAAGTGACATATTTTTGTCCATGACACCCGGTATCCAGATATACATGTGTCAAATTTATGAATCTACATTAAGGCTGAAAGGAATAATAGCCTGACCATGACATGAATTTCTCTCAAATCCTTCTATATACTGCATGGAACACATTTTTCAAGCAGCCCCGTGACCTTTGACATCAAGATTACTTGTGACAAGTCAACTGAACTCTTCTCTAGAAACATAAAATGTCTAAATATGATAAACTTCCATCAAATACTTCTAGAGATATTGCACAGAAACATATTTACACTGCTATGCCCCTGTGACCTTGACCTTAACGTCACAAAAAACCTTTATGTAGCAAAGACCTATATGAATATTGTTGAACTTTCATTGAATTGTTCGATATTGCAAAAAAACCATTTAAGTTGTGAGCCACTGTGACTTTGACCTTGAGGTCAAGGTCACCCATTAACAATCCCAGCCAAAGTTTGACAGATATGCATACTTTGACCCCCTTTGAAGGCAACTGAATGACAATGTACAGGTAGAAAGTTACTGTCCAAAAACAAAAAAACGACAGACAGACGGATGGATGGAATGGTCGATTACCACAGGGCTCCTGCATTTATGATGCAGGGCCCTAAAAAGAGTTATAGGCACTCAGGCACACCATGCAGGTATGTCACTGTGATCTAGTGACATACTGATTGTGCATAATGAAGTCAAGAGTCAGAGTCAAAGATACAAAGGAGGTCAATTTGAGCTTCAGGTGGCCAGTAAATTTGGAGATACCATATTCACACACAAATGGTGGATGGCTGGAGAACCTAAATACATAATGGGTCCTTCCTTATGTGGGCCCACAATGAAACTCAAGTCTTGATACGAGAATGTGCTCGGGAAACTTGCATAAAGAGAGAAGTCTGTCTTTTTTACAATGACCTCAGATAACCAGGGTATATCTGTATAATTACACTGACATTCTTTCAAAGGCTGTCAAAAGTTGATTACCTGATGTTGTCAACACCTATTTGTTTACAAAAGTCTTCAAAGATGACATCTTCAACACAGTTCATTTTGTCCTTGACGATGTCGATCTTGCTTCCTCTTTCATTCATGCGTTTTTCTATGGCTTCAATTTTAGGCTGAAAGAGAACATGCATCAACATAATTACAACAATCAAATTTTCTCATCAATGATCCAATAGAATTTAAAATCAGATGCACTTAGATTGTTCATCGTTTGCTGCTGACAGCTGTGCTTTGGAATTATTTATACTTTGTGAATGTGTTTTACTCTCCACTAGTTCCTTTTGTAGCACAGAACTGAAGATGAAACTAGACCAATGGTGAATGTCTGTTGCTTTTGCTGTGTTTGGTAGATGGAGTATTAAGTTAAAGTTTGTATGATACTTATGTTTCACAAACACTGAACAGACAATCCAAAAGCCAAAACTGAGGTATGTATCTTACAGTAAGTAGATATACTTACATCAAAGGAGTCAATCTTGTTGCGAAGATCATTAAGTTCTTTTTCGTTATTAGCTATGTGCTTGTGTTCCTAAAAAAGGCAACAAAAACATGTGTTAACAAAATATTAGGAAAAAAATCTCGTACACTATTCCATAAACAATTTTATTGATACTGTGCCTAAATGATCATTACACCTTATAACCGACATATAAGGCTGCACCGTGTATATTTACTGAAATAGACTAAGATTTGCTACAAAACTGTAACAAGCCCATGGGCTTGATACTCTCCTGACCATCATCACCAAAAAATCATTCACTGAAATGCAGTCCCTCCACACCCTTGAAAAATTCAGCAAGGTTGTCCATATCATGCAACATGAAATTTTAAAACTATACACATTTGGCATCATTTGCCTTATTCTTTATCAAGATATAGAATTAAATGTCCTTATCTTATTAAGTGCTATATGACCTAGGCAAACAGGTCACTGTCACACAATCATTGGGTCAAGGTGACCAAAAAGTAGGTCACCAAGTACAGTTTTACATAAACTGTACTCAGGTGCATTTTTAATCTGGAGCCTCAATTCTCCTTGCCATTGATGTCCAAGCTACACCCTGCCACTAAAAAATCACCTCTTCCAACTTTACAGGCCTGGTAACCTACAATAATATGTCATGGTTACTTGTCTTGTATAATATGTTAGCATTGGACATTCGATATATACATCATATATAATTATATAAATATATAAATACTATTGTCATATATCTATTCAATTTTTCGAGATATAAAATTTTGTATCTTTCAAGACATTTTAACCCATAATTTCTTTCAGCATCGGTGGCAACACTAGTATCACAAGCAACCAAGATTTTGACCTATTCTACGACCCCACTAAATTTCATAAAGATCCATAAAAATTAAGGATGCTTGACTGGTCACAAGATTTGTACATTTTTATCCATATATTACATATTACAATAGATTACACCACCAACATCAACATTGACAAAGATTTTCATACACTAAATAAGGGCTAAAAGTTATATGGGCCTAAACTCAAACACTGTGAGGTGGAGAGCATTAAAAAAACTTTCACATTGTGACCCCCATATTCCAACTGGGCATTTGACCTTGACCTTCAACTTGGATTAAAGAGTTATTATTTTCAAAAATTGCAACTTGCATGCAGGTTTCCATATATGTTTTAAAGCTATGACCTCTATTTTCAATAGGCTTCTAGATCACTCTATGAAGCATCTTGTGTGTAAGATTTAGATTGCTAGATGCAGGCTTTCAATAGTAACAGCGGTAACGTTGCTTAGCACATGTGAACACTGTGTGACCTTGAGAATTACATCAAGGTCAACAATGCTTGCACACAAAGTAGGCTATATAGGAGTGTAATATCATGTGCAATTTGAAAGTCCTATTAAAAAAATTTCTGAAGTTATGGTGGTAAAATCACGGGACGGACGGACATCTCCTTTGAAACTTAAAAGCTTCATACACTATTCCACCATACCAACACTGGTATAAACAGGTAAATAGTAATACAACTTTTAGCACCATAAAGTTGACTAGAGAAGTTATGAGGTAAAGTGTACTAAGGTATTAGCTGAAAGCCACCTCTTCTACTGTACTGCATGAAGATTAAAAAGAAAGAAATCCTGCAAAAAGTGAGTATGATCATGGTTTTCCGACTTAAGACGGACTAGAGAAAATTCTCTTGTTGGGTTAAGTATACTTTACCCCGGATACTTTCCCCCTTACCACTCTAAACACTTTGAGGACTATACTTTGTCATTTTAAACTTCATCTTGACACAATTTGACTAATATTCTTGAGTTAGTGTTGTATTTATTAGGTATTTGGTCACATCTCTGGAAACATTTCAAGTTTTGAGTACTTGTTGTTTCTTATAACCTTTGTGTTGTAATTTATGCAACAAAGTTCTAACCCTATTGACAAAATTGCTAAAAGTGTGGTGTTTCTAGCAATACCTATCACTTGTCCGATACAAACTCCATATGCTTGTTTCTCTGGAATATTTCCTGTCAGGTCAGCGTAGGAGATAATATCAAATTTGAACTGGTCTGTCTTGTCAAATATTTTTGTTACATGCTGGTTGTTCTTTATTTCTATATGCAGATCAAGGAAAGTAGCTTTTGTATCACTTTCATTTTCCAGATTTAATATTAGTTCTTTGGGATATCTGTTTTTCCAATTCCCCTTTATTTCATCTCCATTGTTTAAAGCACACAGGTCATCTATAAATCTTCTTGTGTGAGAATAGGATCTTCTTGCAGCTGTAAAGTTTGTTTTTGCCAATTCCTCCATCCACTTTGATTCATAAAAATGTAAATAAAGGTTGGCAATATATGGGGCTGGATCTGTTCCCATTGGTATGCCTACTATTTGTTGATAGACTAGTTCCAAAGCAAAAGTATGCATTGTTGATAATGTATTCTATCATTTGAGCACACTCTTGCTTCGTGTAAGATATTCCTTTGTTCTTACCTTTATCAAATTTAGCCTCGGTATCAGATATTTTAATATACTGACATGTGCCACCTTTGAACGCTTTATCCAACATTGAAGTTAACACTTTGTTTAAGTCTGTCAAGTTGATCTTTGTATACAATGTTGAGAAATCAAAAGTTGGAATTAATTTGGCACCATTATTTTGGTTGATTTTGTCAATGTCTAGTAGAATATCACTTTGTGCTATCTGTAATCCACATTCTATTCACTCCCGTGTACATTTTCACTTTTTTGCAGTAGTTAGTATGTGAATTTTTGACAAGTTTCAGGACTTTAGTGAGTCATTTGGCAACTTGTTTTGAAACACATTGCTTTCACTAGTAAAATGTCTCGGCGAGTTTTGGCACATTTCGGCGGGTGCGGGCGGTTTTCAGCGGGTCTCGGTGGTGGAACCGCCCACTCCCGCCAGCACCCGCCGAGGCCAGTGGGAGCCTCTGTGGGCTCGGCGGGAGTGGGTGGTTATTGGCAGGAGAGCTGCCTTTCACTAGTCTCTCCCGCTGGTAACCGCCCACTCCCGCCGGTAACCGCCCAATGCTGACCACTCATTTGTGCAACATCGCAAATCAGAATTTTCATGGAATAACTAACAGGGATATATACAACAAGGGTCAGGTGAGATGTATAAACATGTTCACTTTTGCACATATTAGGCTTCCAATCCGGCACCATTCAATGAGGCACACTTGTAGATCTTAACAGAAACATTGCAATTTAACCAACAATAAAAGTAAAAGAAAGGCAAACTTCAGTTCAAACAGGATCTTTATTTAAGTTCTTCCTTGTCAACAAGGCATGCTGATTTTGTTAGTGGATGTTCATAATATGTACCCGAGTGTTTTAGTTGCTATATTATGTACATGTAATTAGCGTGTTACCTATAGTGTTTTGATTGTTGTAGCAATATTTTGCATTGTGAATGTCATATCTGTACTTTTATATGAGGGCCTCGGGTGAGATTAGTGATAATTCACTAACTAATTAATAACGAATATACTTAAGTATGTACAGTGTTTAACCCTTCCCATGTCAAGCTACAGACTGAGTCAACAGCTTTCCTCAGTGCACTCCAGGTGCATTGCATCCAGAGTGCGAGGAAAGCTGTTTGCTATACTATACCCCTGAATTGGAACCTAGAGGTCATGTTTTGTATAATACATGTAATTTCAATATTAGATGCTCGTGCTATGTTGCATGACCATACCAACTCTCACAAAAAAGTATGGTGGTTTTCCATGGAATCCTCAAAATTTTTCTTCATAATGACTACTAATAAATAAGGGATATTTTATAAAAATCTTATTTTTTAACTTATTTATTGTGCAGTGGAGAACAACCAAAACTCTTACACAATTTGGTATGGGCATATAAATAAGCATTAATAAGTTTACTATCAAATATTTTATGAAATAGGAGTTTTATGGATGGGCATTCAAAAACAAATTTTTGAGGTATTTTCAGTAGTTTTTATGAAGGAAATTTTTTCGGGTTCAATGCAAAACAACAGTACTTTTTCTGGGAGATGGTGTGGTCAAATTATTATACAGAACATGATCTCTAGGTTCCAATTCAGGGGTATACTAACCAAACTTCGTCAGACCTATAACCGCTGATAGTAGATATAGCATGTTCTAGTTCTAGTTCTAGAACTTTAGTAATTTGCAGTCCTCAATTAGAGATTAGAGTATCACTCAGATGGGGGGGGGGGATGCGTGTGTGTGTGTGTGTGTGCTGCCTACGGGGTCTTTCCAGCTATTCTAGCCTTGATGTTGGTATTTGAATGAATGTCTCTTCATGAAGAATCTTAATATATAATTATGTAAATTTAGGAGAGTGCTGATAAAATATTTAGTTGGGATGGTAGGCATGGTCATAAGTGAACATAAAAGTACATGCACACTTTAAAACAAAATCAACATGCCGTGTTGTAGAACTTGAATCAAGATCCTGTTCGAAATGAAGTTTGCCTTTCTTTTTATTCTGTTAGATACATTGCAGTGTTTCTGTAAAGATCCACAAGTGTGACTCATTAAATGGACTCACTGAATGGTCCCAGATTGTAAGCCTAATAAATGAATAAAGTGAACATGTTTATAATCCCACCTGGCCCTTGTTGTGCATACCCGTTAGTGATTCTATGAAAATTCTTATTTTCGATGCTGCACAAATCAGTGGTCAGCATTGGGCGGTTATCGGCGGTGGTCAGCGGGTGCCGGCGGGAGTGGGCGGTTACCGGCGGGAGAGACTAGTGAAAGGCAGCTCTCCCGCCGACAACCACCCACTCCCGCCGAGCCCACAGAGGCTGCCACTGGCCTCGACAGGTGCCGGCGGGAGTGGGCGGTTACCAACGCCGAGTCCTGCCGGGACACGCCGAAAACCGCCCGCTCCCGCCGAAATGTGCCAAAACCTGCCGAGACATTTTACTAGTGTTTGCTGCAATGATGAATCTGAATTTAACAGGGCTTTTATGCATTTTGACAATTGCATAAATGATTGGTAATTTTTTGTCATCTGAGACAATGCATTTCAACTCCTTGTTTTTATCCACTTGGTCCTTGATAACAGTATCAGAGGTTCCTGCCTGTTGATAACTTTCATAATTTAATTCACTCAGTATTGTATTAATGTAGTATGGTTTACAAGTTAGTGCAATGTTATTGCTAGCTTTGTCAACAGGTGTGATGACAAACTTGTCATGTAAGTCTTGTAATTCCTGACTACAATGTGAATCCTTCAGCACTTGTTTAATCTGTCTCCACTTTTGAAGAGGTCCTTTTCTCAGGTATTCAATTCTTTCATCCACTTTCTCCATTACTTTAACTTTCCATTCATCAAATGCCTTGTTACAGATTCCTTTCTTATTACTATGTTTCTTAATGAAACTGTCGAGTCCTCTTTTAATCTCCTTTCTTGCCTTTGTGAAGTTGATGTTATGTCTTTCTCTATAGTTCGGTCCTCTTTGAAACAAATGTATCATTTTCTTGTTTTTAAAGATTCTTAAATCATAGATGGACAGTGCCGGGTACAACAATACCTGTCGGCCTCATAAGGCTGAAGGGTAAAAATCAGTAATCCATAGCATTGCCACAGTGAACTGTTTTGTTTGATCCTTCCACAAAGAACCTATCCACCATGTTTCAGCTTATCTGAGTGACAGTTCTGTAGAAAAGGTCGAAAATAGCAATAACACACAAAAAAAAACCCCCCCACAAAAAATTAGAAATAAATCGCAGCGCTACTTGGTGAACAAATTCAGAACCAGAACTCCCTAGGAGTGTTCCTGTGTGATGTCAAAGCAATGGAGGGAGCGGTTTCAGAGGAGAAGAGTTTTGAAGATTTGTCCCCCCCCCCCCCCCCCCCCCGATAGAACCAACAAAATCATGAAAAATCCAAATATCAATGGGCCATGACAATATGAATAAATCTGCTAGAGACCCACCCAAACTACATTGCCATCAACTTTGAAGTCAATCTGCAAGACAGTTTCGCAGAAGAAATAAAAACTGTGAATAGCATTAAAATGCCCATTGACTTGAGCAAGCAATAGGAAAGGTGCATTTACCAACAAGTATAACCAAATTGAAAAAAAGAAAAATGTTAACAATCAGAAATCAGCAGCATTGCCTCCTAGTGAACTATTTTATTTAGCCCTTCCACAAGGGACATATCCACCGAGTTTCACCTTGATCTGAAAAAAGGTTCTGCAGAAGAAGTTAAAAATGGCAATTAGACCAACACAGAAAAAAAACAAGAGGGCTGTGTGAACAGCCCGTGCCTCAGCTGATCTTGACATTCATCACACTTGCAGCTCTATGAACTTGGGAAAGGATCAAGGACACCATGTTCTGAGAAAGTTTGACCTTTATAGAAGAACACCTACATGTGCAACATCAAAGTTAAAGTAATTCTCAAGTTATAATGAAGAGTAAAATTCATGTATGTTGCACTGTGACCCCACAAACGAGGTCAAGGTCATTCATGTACTGTCTCACCATGACCTTCATACAGAATAATTAACATGTGTAGCTAACTCAAAACAGATCTCAAGTTATCAGGTAAACAGTAAATATCGTGTCAGTTGTCTTGTGAATTAGCATTAGAATGCCCATTGACTTACATAGTAATCAATAGGAAAGCTGCATTGAACGATAAGTACCCGAATTCAAAATCCTTAAAAATCAGGAATCCAAAGCAGTGCCACTTAGTAAACAACTGTTTGACCCTTCCACAAGAACATATCCATCACATTTCAGCTTAATCTGAGGGATGGTTCTGAGAACAAGTGAAAAATAGCAAAACCATACAAAAAAATTCATTAAAAAATTGCAGCGCCACCTGGTGAACAAATTGAGAACTAGAGGTCCCTGGGAGTGTCTATGTACGATATCAAAGCAATTGGGTGAGCAGTTTCAGAGGAGAAAAATTTTGAAGGTTTGCCCCCCAAAAAACAGAAAAATTTATAAAAATTCCAAAAATCAATAGAGCGTGACCATTTGTACACACTTGGTAGAGATCCACCTAAGGCACATCTCCACAAAGTTTGAAGTAAATCTGGTCAATATTATTAAAGTTATGATCATTACAAGAAATTCCCATGTTAAGTTTTCCTAACTTAACATGGGAATTTCTTAACTTTTGTAGAGATTTTTGAAAAAAAAATCATATAAAAATCCAAATTCATAGGAACATGACCATTGGAACAAACCTGGTAGACACCCACCCAAGGTACATTGCAACCAAGTTTAAAGTAAATCTGGATGATGGATTTGGAGAAGAAGTCGAAAATGTAAATTAGCATTAGAATGCCCATTGACTTACATGATAATCAATAGGAAAGGTGCATTTACCCCAAAGGAGCCGACTTGAAAAAATCATTAAAAATCATGAATCCGCAGCATTCCCACATAGTGAACAACTTTGTTTGACCCTTCTACAAGGAACATATCCACCATGTTTCAGCTTGATCTGAGTGATGGTTCTGGAGAAGAAGTCGAAAATAGCTATAGCACACAAAAATTCATAAAAAATTAGGCAAAAATTGCAGCGCCACCTGGTGAACAAATTAAGAACTACGTGTCCCAGGGAGTGTTCCTGTGTGATATCAAAGCAATTGGGTGAGTGGTTTCGGAGAAGAAGATTTTTTAAGATTTACCCCAAAAAGAACAAAAAAATTCATTAAAAATCCAAAAATCACTGGACCGTGACCATTTGAACAAACTTGGTAGAGACCCACCCAAGGCACATCTCCACCAAGTTTGAAGTAAATCTGGCTGACAGTTTTTAAGAAGAAGTCGAAAATGTGAATTGTGGACGACGGACGGACGGACGACGGACGGACGGACGGACGGACGACAAACGACAGACCCTCAAAAAGCCTCAGCTGACTGACAAGTCAGCTGAGGTAACAAGAGGGCTAAGTGAACACCCATGCTCAGCTGACCTAGACATTCATCACACTTTTTGCAGCTCTGTGAACTTGGGAAAGGATCAAGGTCACACATGTTCTGCGTAAGTCTGATCTTTATAGAAGAAGACTAACATGTGCAACATCAAGGTTCAAGTAGTTCTCAAGTTATAGTGGAGAGTAAAATTTGTGTATGTTGCACTATGACCCCAGAAACAAGGTCAAGGTCATTCATGTACTGTCTAAGCATGACCTTCCTACAGAAACATTTACATGTGCAGCATCACAGTACTTACTCAAAACAGATCTCAAGTTATCAAGTAAACAGTACATTTCATGTCAGTTGTCCTGTAAATTAGCATTAGAATGCTCGTTGACTTATATAGTTATAATTAGGAAAGCTGCATTGACCGATAAGAACCCCAATTAAAAATCCTTAAAAATCATGAATCCAAAGCAGTGGCACCTACTAAACAACTTTGTTTGACCTTTCTGCAACAATATATCCATCACATTTCAGCTTAATCTGAGTGACGGTTCTGAGAAAAATAGCAAAACCATACAAAAAATTCATAAAAAAATTAGGGGGAAAAAAATGGCAGCGCCACCTGTTGAACAAATTGGGAACTAGGTGTCCCTGGGCGTGTCCATGTACGATATCAAAGGAATTGGGTGAGCGGTTTCAGAGGAGAGGAGTTTTTAAGGTTTGCCCTAAGAAAGAACATAATTCATAAACTACAGTATCAGGACTGATCCTGTGCTCAGGTGAATCATAAGTTAAAAGTTTGAAAAAACTTGGTGGAAACCCACTAGAGTAACATTGCCACCAAGTATACAATAAATCTGGCAAGCGGTTTCGTCGGAGAAGTTAAAAATGTGAATCTGCATCAGAGGCCAATTTATTTACATAGTAAACAATCAGAATATATGCATTTACCAACAAGAACCCAAAATGCACCCAAGGTACATTGCCACCAAGTTTGACGTTAATCTGGATGACAGTTTTTGGAGAAGAAGTCGAACATGTGAATTAGCATTAGAATTCTCGTTGACTTCCAAAGTAATCAATACGAAAGCTGCATTGACTGGTAAGAACCCGAATTGAAAAAATCGTTAAAAATCAGGAATTCGCAGGATTCCGACAGTGCACAACTTTGTTTGACCCTTCTACAAGGAACATATCCACCATGTTTCAGCTTAATCTCACTGACGATTCTGAAGAAAAAGTCTAAAGTAGCTAACACACAAATTGCAGCACCACCTGGTGAACAAATTAAGAACTATGAGTCTCAGGGAGTGTTCCTGTGTGATATCAAAGCAATAGATCTTATGCACGGCCGCCATTCTGAATAAATTAGCGCCATGTTGGGAAATTGCATTCTGGGATTAATTGTAGTACGCTGCTGAGATCAGTCTGCGGGCTGCATTGATATTAGATAGCTCGCCGTGATAAGCTTCACTCGTTGTTTAGCGAGTTTTTTCACTAATATGGTCGGCCAAATGTAACATATATTTGGTTTCTGAAGTTGTAGTATAGAAACCATCTTGTCTCCAAAAACAATGTGGAAAATTTAAGTCTTTAAGGGGGAAAAATAAGTTAAAGTTAAGGATGTCCTTGAGGCTTGAGCAAATATCATCAATTCACTGTGGTGTTTTTTGTTTGCTTGCATCCCTACTTTCTCATCTTTTTCTTTCGCTTGTGGGTAGTTTTTTTATTTTTCCCTTCTTTTTCTCCTTTTTCCCAAGTTAACTGTTGCGTTTCGATCCTACTTTAAGAAGTGTGATTTTCTTTGAAAGGTCTGCCTTTCAGTGAGAAATAATTCCTGGACAAAATGAACATAAAAACGCAACAGAGAGACGGCATCCATCTGGTTGAGCGCGGGTTTCAATGATCTTTCAATGATGGGAAACCGCAAACTCGTGGACACATCGAACATAGCCAAATGTCATATTTGGTGCGCTTTCTGTCAAACAAAAAGCACAATAATAATACTAACGACAACTTGCACAAACTTGAACAATTTCTCTTCATATCAAGAACGTGCACTTGCGTTAAGACATCCCTTTGGTAATCAAAAGGTTTGAAAGACATAATTTATTACAAACGAACAAGCGTACGTGCAAGACACATTTTGCACCTGCAAACACTCTATATTTTTGTTTCTTTGTGTGTGTGTGTGTGTGTGTATTTCTCTTGGTCTAAACGTATTTTATTTCTCAAAATACATGTGCGAGTGGGGAGCAGGCAACGCCTATACGAGCCCATCCCTTGTGCGGATATCGATGCAACTTTGTACATTTAAGCGTGTTGCACATCTTTGCAATGTACATGTGTATTATTTCAGTAATTCTTTTTATTTCACGCAATTACCCTAAAAATACCGACTCAAAATGGGAAAACAACGTGTTAGCGACATGGAATTTGGCTCCTAAGTCTTCAAAGTGTGCTTGCTGAAACCATTAGTACGTGTTAAGTACTTGGCCTTTCTTTGTGTTAACGATGTTTGCATAAAATTAATCACCTGGTGCTTAAGCTATGAAAGAGTTTACGAGATTAGCACAAGTACTGGTTGCTTTAAAAAACTACTTGTGAAAACAACACACCAAGAAACAACACACGGGTTGTTAGTTGAGGAGCGCATGGTAAAAATGTCTGTAGTTTTAAACGTTAAAATGATTATTTTTTCGGTTATGAATAAGAAAACTCACCTCATAGGTTTAAACATATGTATCTATACAGGATTGTCCACATTACTTCTAGATGACTACCATGGGTTGTCGAACTGAATATGACAAATGTGGAAGAGCAAAATCTGAACTTATCAATCTGATTAATTTCTGCTACAGATGAACACGTCCCTGTTTTCATGTATGACATTGCGTTATGAAAGTTGAACATTTCCTATTTTCATATCTGACCCAGATTATTCCGAAATCAAAGTTTGTAGAAGGATACCTTAGTTTTGAAACAACTTTGCTCGAAAAACAACCTGTATTTATCTTTAAAAATCAGTAATAAAGGAAGGAAAATTTATTTTAGGGAGCGTAATCTTTCTTTCTTTCTTTCTTTTTTCTTTCTTTACTTTTTCTTTTGTTCTTTCGCTCGTTTAACTACTAACCTATCTATCTATCTATCTATCTATCTATCTATCTATGTATCTATCTATCTATCTATCTATCTATCTATCTATTCTTTTATCATTGGCCATAGTGTTTACACGTTGGTTACAAAACACACAATCCGATTTGGTTCCTAAAGGAATATGATTCAGATGACAGGGTTACCCAGTTGGAATGGTTATATTTAGACTAAACTGTATAGACTGATCGCAATGTGCAAATGTCATCATTCAAAGTTACACGGCAAACGTTGTATGACGAGGTCATGGGCACGAATTTACACAATTTTCAGTCCTTTCCAGGACAGGAATTCTTCTTATCCATTGTTTTCCCAGTTTTTATTTGTTGGCAAGGGATAAAATTTACATTGTTTGCCATAGGAATAAGTTGAAAAGCACACAGCTAAATAACAAATTAAACTTCTCATGGCTACATGTGTAATTTCACAGTCGACACAGGTATCGCCATAACGGCTCGCATACTACAAATAAGTCCACAATGCACTGCGCGTCAAAAAATTTGGCGCATGCGCTGTGTCGCGAGCATAAGATCTATTGGGTAAGCGATTTAGGAGAAGAAGATTTTTTAAGATTTGTCCAAAAAAAAGAAAAAAAGATATTTAAAATAAAAAAATCACTGAAGCATGACCATTTGAACAACCTGGTGGAAACCCACCCAAGGTACATTGCCACCAAGTTTGAAGTTAATCTGGATGACGGTTTTGGAGAAGATGTCAAAAATGTGAATCAACATTAGAATGCTTATTGACTTCCATAGTAATCAATAGGAAAGCTGCATTGACAGGCAAGTACCCGAATTGAAAAAAATTTGTTAAAAATCAGGGATCCACAGCATTCCCACATAGTGTACAACTTTGACACTTTTTCAAGGAACATATCCACCATGTTTCAGCTTAATCTGAGTGACGGTCCTGACAAGTCGAAAATAGCAACACGCAAAAATTCATAAAAAAAAAAGAAAAAAAATTGCAGTGCCACCCGGTGAACAATACACAAATACAGGGAGTGTTCCTGTGTGATATCAAAGACATTGGGTGAGCGGTTTTGAAGAAGATTTTTTAAGATTTGCCCAAAAAAGAGAACAAAAAAATTTCACAAAAAATTCCAAAAATCACTGGACCGTGACCATTTGAACAAACTTGGTCGACACCCACCCAAGGCACATCCCCTGAAGTGATTCTGGCTGACAGTTTTGGAGAAGTCCTCGAAAAAGGGGAATTGTTCACGGACAGCGGACAGACGACCATAAGATAAGCTCAGCTGACCGACAAGTCAGCGGAGCTAAAAATCATAAAAAATTACAAAAAGAGTCACAGTACCACCTGGTGAACAAATTTAGAACCAGGAGTCCTTTGGAGTGTTCCTGTGTGATATCAAATCATTTGAAGACGAGTTTTGAAGATTTGCCCCAAAAAAGAACCAAAAACAAAAGCAAAAAAATTATGAACAGCAGGGTTATGTGAACAGCCCATGCTCAGCTGATCTACACATTCATCACACTTGCAGCACTGTGAACTTGGCATAGGATCAACGTCACCCATGTACTGAGTAAAAAGTCTGACCTTTATAGAAGAACAATTACATGTGCAACATCCAGGTTCCAGTTCAAGCAGTTCTCAAGTTACAGTGAAGAGTAAAATTCATGGATGTTGAACTGTGACCCCACAAACGAGGTCAAGGTCACTCATGTACTGTCTAAGCATGACTTTCATAGAGAAACATGAACATGTGCAGCATCCAAGTCCTAACTCAAAACAGATCTCAAGTTAACAAGTGAACAGTAAATTTTGTGTCAGTTATCCTGTGACCTTGGGAATGAGGTCAAGGTCCAAACATCACTGGAGCATGACCATTTGCACAAAAAAGGTAGACACTTATGTAAGGTACATCCCCACCAAGTTTGGCACAAATCTGGCAAAAATTATTTAAATTATAACCATTACAAGAAATTCCCATGTTAAACTTTCCTATTAAAACTTTTTTAAAGATTTTTTTTTTTTAAATCATAAAAAATCTATAAGTCACTTGAGCATGACCATTTGCACAAACATGGTAGAAACCCATCGAAGGTGCATTGTCACCAAGTTTGAAGTCAATCTGGCTGACGGTTTCGGAGAAGTCGAAAATGTGAATTAGCATTAGACTGCCCATTGACAAACATAGTTATCCAAAGGAAAGCTGCGTTGACCGATAAATACCCAAACTGAAAAAATTGTTAAAATTCAGGAATTCACATCAGTGCCACTTAGTGAACAACTTTGTTTGACCCTTCCACAAGGAATATATCCACCAAGTTTCAGCTTCATCTGAGTGACTGTTCTGGAAACGTCAAAAATAGCAAAAACACACATAAAGCCATAAAAAATTAGAACAAAATCGAGGCCTCGACTATCTATCATTACAAGGAGACCAATTTCTAATTTGCAATTTATTTTTCACTTGAATTTGAATTAACCCTTAAACAGTCAGACCGGTCGTTAATGACCGGTAATCACGTGATTTTATGCTGGGCTCACACTAGCTTAGCCTTACTTGTGTAAACAACCCATAAATCATCACCAAACTGTGCACAGACAGCTGTTGTGTTTCCCCCAAGAAGCACATCTATCTATTTATGTATACCACTCCCTCTAACGTCCCTGCTTGTTGTTAAGGGGATTCCCCGGTGATTCCCTTCAGGTGCGTGACGTCACAAAGAGGGCAGCATCCAGCACCAGCTTAGGTGCAGGTGTCCCTCAATTATATAAAAGTGCCGAGGCCATTAACCTTAGTCAGGAGTTGGCATGGGGGATTATGTAGAGGAGGGGGACTGTGAAGTTGATGTTGGGTGTGAGGATGTAAGTATTTTGTTTAAAATGAGGCTGGAGCCCACAGAATTCAAGCGTATCAACAGACCATGTGGTTCTGCGGTGGGTCCCATACTCAGCCATTCAGGCTCGTTGCAGCCAATCACTCACTCAATCACTGAGTCATGCAATGCCCTTGCTCTTCCCAAGTATCCCCTAATATGTTTCCCTGTCAAACCTGTGTTTATCAATAAACTTTGTGAACAAGATCTTTTACCTTGGACCAGTTATGGAACCTTGCATTCAAACCTAAACTGTTTCTCTGAATGCAGTAAGTATGGTTGCAGATACATGATAAATATAGTTGTCAGTCTCAAAGACTGTGACAGGCAGCCAAGAGGGAGGGCAGACTTTGCCTTTTGCACTGGAATTGATGACTCTATTATTGCATGTACACTGTATACATGCATGGTGTCATCCACATTTGCAAACTACATATCAGTATAAGGCCTGGCACATATGATTGAACCACGTTTTGTTTCCATGGCAACATATTAAAATGGGGGAAAACCACAAATTTTCCTTAAAAATACTGCAGTGTTGTAGTCATTTTCTTACATAATATTTAACCTGGAACATAATCTATGAATAGTGATGGTGACTAATTTTGTTATGCAAAGTAACTGCCTGTTACCGGTTCCGCAGACTTCTGTAAAAATGCATTTTTTCCAGTTTTTAGCCAAGTACAAGCAATATTTTAACAGTTGCTATGGAAACAGGTCATGTGATCTCTGTTTTATGTTCAAAGTTTACTGAAAGTTTATTTCTCTAGTTATCCAAATACCATGCATATGTGGAGACAAGGGTGCTTCACATAAAATGAGGAGATACTTTGTTCTCTTATTTAGCAGATTTTAAATGATTTTTTGCCATTTATTAGTGATTAAAGTGGTTGCCATGGCAACCAGTCACGTGACTATTAGCAATTTATTGCACATAATGAAACTGGGCACTTCGGGGATCTCAATGATATATACTTTTGGTATGCTACAAAGAAAACTGTTTCTAGTGCACTGTGTTCAATGAAAATAGTTACTTCTATTTTCACTGGTACAAAAATTAACCTGACCCTTTAAGGGTTAAGGTGGCACAAACAAAGCTAGGCACTTAGAGGAGTGCTGTCTTCAACCCGCTCTCCTGTTTTGGTTTTTATTTTTGGATCCATAAAACTATACAAATTCTTGTTGCTTGGGATCTTTACATTATATATCTGCCAAGAAAAAATTATAAAATCACTTTTTTGGGCGAAAAATGGACATTTTACAAAAGAGTTTGATTTGGATATTTTTCTCGGGATTCTCGAAAAATATAGTTCTTAAAAACTTGAAAATGTCACAGGGGCCAATTTTTAAGCAGGGGCCCTCATGGGCCCCTGCTTAAAAATAAAAAAATCACTGGAGCACCACAATTTAAACAAACTTGGTAGAGAACCACCCAAGGTACATTGCCACTAACTTGGAAGTCAATCTGATGGACAGTTTCTTCTGAGAAGTCAAAAATGTGAATTAGCATTAGAATGTCCATTGACTAAGATAGTAATCAACAGGAAAGGTGCATTTACCGATAAGTACCCAAATTGAAAAAATTGTTAAAAATAAGAAATCCAAAGCAGCACCACCTAGTGAACCACTTTGTTTGATCCTTTCAAAGTGAACATCACTAAATTTCAGCTAAATCTTAATGATGGTTTTGGAGAAGTCAAAAATAGCAAAAACACACCAAAAGAGAAAAAAAAAATTTCAATGCCACCTAGTAATCAAATTAAGAACTAGGAGTGTTCCTGTGTGATATCAAAGCAATTGGGTGAGCAGTTTCGGAGGAGATTTTTTAAGGTTTCCCCCAAAAAGAACAAAAAAATCATAAAAAATCCAAAAATCATTGGGGCATGACCATTTGAACAAACTTGGTCAAGACCCACGTAAGGCACAACCCACCAAGCATGAAGTGAACCTTGGTGACGCTTTTTGAAAAGAAGTAAAAAATGTGAATTGTGGAGAGATGACGAATGGACGGACATATGACAGACCTTCACAAAAGGTCAGCTGAGCTAAAAATTCCATCTGCCTTTAACAAACATTCTTTATTTCCAAAATATTAATAATACTCTGCTTGTCCACACAAGTACCGACCTGCATCTCGTCGAGCGAGGCCAGGCAATCAAGTATGCAGTTCTGGCATGAAATCAATGTGCATGTCTCGTATTTGGCGCGTCTAGTTCATTTCCTTTTTGAGAGCTGACAATCACAGTACACATGTAAATTTCATGAACACCTATCAAACATGAAAGATACTACAGTGGTCATGAGATTTTCACACTTGACCAATATATTACAGAAAACAGTAGGTGGCAGCACCATATTGTACTCTACAAACATTTTCACACACTTGAGAAGTCCTGAAAGCGATTTTGAAAACTGTGGACGGCATCACGCTCACAAGCAAAAGTTTACAGATTGAGGTTTTTGAGATGCATCTACTTTTCCACCTAAGCAGGTACATAAATACGAGAGCAAACCCAACTACACTGGTCAACGACTTGCGGTGGTCTGGAGAGATCACTCTAGATTACCGAGGGACATCCTGATGGATATATGGATAGACACGAGTGATGCCACGAGCTCTGTGACCTATGGTCAACAGAACTAAAAAGGATCTACAACGCTTGGAAAATATATACATTTCCCAAGGAAGGTCCTAAGCTGAAAGAACCAGAACAAATCAAAACGAGAGAAATAGATGTACAACGGCATATGTCTGTCATAAAAAATCTACATGTACTGTTATGACTATTCGATACTGTAGCTTTGTATGTGTACCTACCACAAACAAGACTGAAAGTCTACTTTTAACTTACTGTGTTGTCCCTGTCTGTGATTGAGTACTTCAGTCGTGTCTCCAGTCCCTTGACCTGGGATTTGATTGTGTTCAGTTCAGACTCTTTACGTTTTTTCTTCATCTGTTCCTTCAGTTCATCAGATAGGCGTTCCTTTTTCTGTTTCAGCTGATTCAACATTTTTCCATCCCATCTCCTGGCTTTGGCTTTTAAGTCACTGGAACATAAGGTAAGTTGTCAGGTACAAATATTTTTTGCTGTTCTTTCCTTTCGGTGCCACAATTTGTATTTGTGCTGTACCAAAACAAGCTATTTCAAAGCACACCACTTGGTTAGACTAACAGTACATGCTTTGGACCTTACACCTGTGCCAAAAATTTTTCTTGTCCCATTTTTTTTCCTTCTGTATGATTTACATGGTTACTCCACATAAACTTATTCGGTGCTTTCAATCTAAATTCATGAGGTTAAACTGTTTATTTTGTATTTTTTGTTTTGTGTGTGTGTGTTAAGTTGTTGCATTGGAAATGTTACGGTAGTTGTTGCAACAATGAAAACCAAGCACATACTCTGTCTACAGTGGTGATTAGAAAGAAGTTCCCTGCCCAACACAGAAAAACGTGATTGAGTATTGCGCTTCGAGTGTGCTTGAAACACGCTCCACGTGTAAATGGTTCTAAATTTCAAAATGTCAATTTTCTGCGTTGTTGTTCTATCTCTTTTCCAGCGCACTTATTTGCAAATTGATAAATTCTGTTGTGATGCTTGCTCCTGTTCTGTTCACGGTTGTCCATTTGTTGCAAGTCCAAGCGGTTTCAAGTCTGGTCCATGTCAGATCCTCATTAAGTTTAAACATGACAAAGCAATCAACGGGCACTGGGATTAGGCCTACCACAGACATAACTACTATTAATTTGCCTATTTGCCGTGACACTCTACTCTTCGAATTAATTCCTCATGTAAAAATGTGCAATGAACACCAAAACAGTCGCTGGCTGTTGCCACAGTGCACAATGTGCAGCCTGCACGGTACTAGCAACAGGTGTCGGCACGTACGGGGTGGTAGTAGTATTTAGACTGATTCAGCGTCATAGTTTTCGGCAGTGACATTCCATTTATTTGTCCATGCAGTATAAATAATCATTAACAGTTGTTTACGGCAAGTAAAAGTGTTGAAATCCGCAAAACAAAATTCAAGTTTCCACAAGTTTGTGTTCCCCGTCAGGCCACGTTTGTTTACAAATGTCTGGCATGCTTGGTACCATGGGAAAGTCGAAACACCTGTTCAATTTTGAGATACTCTCCTCTGATTGGCTAAATTTGATGTGCATTGATATGTCCCGCTGTAAAAATCAGTCAAATTTGACGATAATATCCATATTTGGAAATCAGTCGAGGTTATGGATCCAAATATGGTACCAGAATACTTTGGAAAAGCACCATGGGCTGCGGACGATAGCCGAAAATTACTTCGTCCTGATAACTGCCGAGCAATGCATTGAACAGAACAAGAATGGATGCTGGTCTCCGACGAACTTGCGAAAACAGGCGCGATAAGTGTGACATAAGAAGTTTATTGTTGCCGTCTATTATTAAATTTTGACACAGAAACATTCCACAAACTTTCTTCGAAAATACTGTTAAAGTTGGAAGGGAACTAACAAAAATTGGCGCCCCCCCCCCCCCCGTTTCCCTGCTTTGAACACCATCTGCTGCCCCAATACACTTAATCTATATATCAAAAGATTTTCCTTTACTTACCAGCTTTACTTTAATCGCTAAATTGTGTACACATCAATAATAAAATAATAAAGTAAACAAAAATACAAATTTATTCACTGGCAGCTTATCAGAGCGAAGTAGTAATTTGCGTCTGTACGTGGGGGTCACTTCTGTTCAACGAAGAGTGGCTCATTTGGAATCGAGACGCTTTGCGAGAAATAAAGTGGCACAAGTGAGCTCAATACTCAATTATTGGGCTGGGAGCTGAGTGGATTGTGACGAATCTTTTGGTATATAGATTCCGTGTCAGGCAACAGAAGGTGTTTAAAGCAGGTAAACAGTGTGTGGGGGCGCCAAATTTTGTTTGTTCCCTTCTGACACTTACCAGTATTTTCAGTGGATAGTGACTTTGGCAGTCAGTATGAAGGGATTCATATTGACCAAAATATGATAACAACCATTACGCTGGTTGCCTTGGTGCACTGATGAGTGATGGCGACATTGTAAAGGCAACGTGTTGGGACTCCATTTGTGCATCGGATGCAGTGTTTTTGCCAAACATGTCAGTTTTGCCTTCAATAAATCCAACTGCTAATAGTAAATAACTTGTAAAATAAACAAGATAATAAGATTTGATAGCATTACTAGACTTAAAAACTTTCCCAGCCTGTTGCATCATGGTATATTATCTGTTGCGTATTGACTATTGCTGCAGTTATTCTAGTTTAATTGCAATTGGTCTGCGATTTCACATGAGCCATCTTGTGTTTTATGCGCAAAAATTGCACAGCTACATTTCCACATGTGCGCCATTTCGTTCTCTTCAAAAGGGAACATTTCAGCAATGTATTAAATGAGCTTCTTGCGCTTACGATTTGAACTCGCTTCAAGCGCAACTACAACGCATCTGAAGTGCAATTTGAGTAAATTTAATCACGCAATTATGGGCTCGGGAGGGAAGTTATATCTAATCACCACTGTAAATTGCTTTATTTTTGCAGTTTTTGTATTTTGCAATTTGACTGTAGTTTTAATTTCACTGTTTTGGACATAATTGATATTCAAACAATGTTAAAATACTATTTCACTGTGTTTTTATTTTCATGGTTTTGTGCCATCAGCAAAATAAGCGAAAATAAGAGTGCAGCCAAATTAAAGAATTTACAGTACGTTACGTTGCAAGTTACACTTAACCTCACCTGGCCCCTCCAGAGATGACACCAGACTTTTGGAACAGAGTGCCATCTAGTGACACAGCCTGAAACAAGAAATTGAACATTTTAGCAATTTCACTTTTGTGTGATGCAAACACATTTCCTTCCTCCTTTTTGCACCTCTCACTGTCATGAGCAGATTCTATGCCTGGAAAGTCAGTAATGGACGGTTCAAGATTTGCATCATTTTCAAATGTACATAAAGTATTGTTTTTCCTGTACCACTCTCCATCTCCCCAAAACAGTACAAAAATGGCCTTCAAATTCATTTGATAACAGAAGAAAAAACGATTCATAAAAATTGTGGCTTACTTCTGGCTTTAATTTTCAAATGAAAATATGTCAGCAATATTTATTCAGCTTGAAATACATGTAAAGAATTTAATTTTTTCTAATATTGACTGACTTATACAATGTTCTTGATTACTTCACAATTTTATTGCATTATTTTAAGCGTACACCAGTATGCACTGTCTCTCTCTGTAAGACGTGTGTTGTTGACAATGGTAACCAATCTCTAAATACAGGCCACACATTGATAGTCGGTAAAAATGATCTGTTTTCTAACTTTGCTCTTGTCACCTGTAAATTAAAGTCTGGAAGGTCCTACTTAACTAGTCTAGGCCTTCAATCAGTAGTTGTGACAATGTCTGACCAGTGATATATCACCTGCCCTAACAGCAGCTGATGCATGACTAGCTTTGTTACACAACTCAAGACTCTGCTAGATGCATAAGTATCATACCAAACTGGTACGCCCTCATCATAGTGGAAGTATAGCTGTGTTGCGTAACAAAACAGGACTGCAGTTAATACGGATGCTTCCTATCTATCTTTTTCCTAATGAGCTTCAAATTTAGAGGACAAACCTTGTGTCTTTCTCTCAGACCAAATGCCACCTGTCTGGCATCCTCCACTGAGTCACAAACCAATGCATTGCCACATGCAAACTGCAGAGCTTTCTTGATGGCTGGCGGGTCATAGCGGATCACATCAACCACCAGCTTCACATTCCTTGGTTCACGGATTTCTCTGAATTCAAGAAAGTGTACATTTAATTCTGAGACACTTTATTACTAAATTTTCCTATAAAGTCTTTGCTTTTTATGGACAAAACATCTTCAAATCAATAGAAAATGATTGCACAGTACAGGTTAAAGAATTGGGAATTTGAAATATAACCTGAATGACTGATATGCAAAACATTTTCAAGAGGCCTGCTTAAAACTGATACTTTGAACACAAATTTAATTGATGTTTGATATAAATCACTCGGGGCTATACAATATACACTTACTCTTGAATGAGAACAGGACAGTATGTGTACTTTCCAAATCTATTCATCATATTTATTAGACGTACAGATTGACCAGATTTTCACTCATTACATTTACACAAAGAAATGGAATATATTTTTAATAAGGCAAGCCTTTTGGCACAAGATGCGCACATTTAAAGTCAACACTAGCAATAAAAGTAAACATTACTGATTTGCAAGACAAAGCCATGTCTCCCAGTGGAACATTTTGCTTCTTACGATAGCTGATTATATCACTGCAGGGAAGCAGTTCACACAAGAGGACTGTGACAGTCCTGTGCCCAGCTGACCTTGCATGCACACACGAGAGGAGTCCTGTGAACTTCAGATAAAACAAGTGCACAGTGATCCAAAGGATCTATGTCCCCCTCCAAAATACACAGACGAAAGCTATACAATGTATACAGCATGTCTGGATACACAAAAACTGATATGTTCTTGGGCCCTGTGACCTTGAAAATAGGTCAGGGTCACAAGCAACACATGACACAAATGCCCTTGGTATGATGCATCTCTGGTATAAACTTCATTATTCTATCTCCAAGGGTTCTAGAGATACGCTGCCAGACACACGAAAATGAATAGATGTTCTTGGGCCAAAAGCACTACACAGCGCACACGCCCGTGGTATGATGCATCTATCGTATAAATTTCATTATTCTATCTCTTAGGATTCTCGAGATATGCTGCTGGCCAGGCCGGCTGTCGGACGTCTCCTTTGAAACTTAAAAGCTTCAGACACTATTCCACAATACCCACACTGGTATAAACAGGTAAATACATGTAGTAATACAATTTTTAGCACCATAAAGTTGACTAGAGGTGTCATGAGGTAAAGTGTACTAAGGTATTGGCTGGAAGCCACCTTTTCCACTATACTGGATGAAGGTCGAAAAGGAAGAAATCCTGCAAAAAGTGAGTATGATCATGGTTTTCTGACTTAAGACGGACTAGAGAAAATTCTCTAGGTGGGTTAAGTATACTTTACCCCGGGTACTTTCCCTCTTACCACTCTAAACACTTTGAGGACTACACTTTGTCATTTCAAGCTCCATCTTGACATAGTTTGACTAATGTTCTTGAGTTAGTGATGTATTTTTTAGGTATTTGGTCATATCTCTGGAAACATTTCAACAGAGTTTTGTGTGGTTGTTGTATTTTATAACCTCTGTGTTGTACTTTTTGCAACAAAATTCCGACTCTATTGATGAAATCGCTAAAAAGTGTGGTGTTTCTAGCAATACGTATGACTTGTCCGATACAAACTCCATATGCTTGTTTCTCTGGAATGTTTTTATGTCAGATCAGGGTATGAGAGTATCAAATTTGAATTGGTCTGTCTTGTCAAATATTTTTGTTACATACTGGTTGTTCTTTACTTCTATATCCAGATTAAGGAAAGTAGTTTTTGTTTCACTTTCATTTTCCAGGTTTAATATTAGTTCTTTGGCATATATGTTTTTCCAATTTCCCTTTATTTCATCTCCATTGTTTAAAGCACACAGGTCATCTATAAATCTATAAAACGGACATCTCTAGTATGATACACTTAAGTAGAAAAACATGACCCATATTCATAAATATCAAACCCAACAATGACATCAGAGATTCCAGAGTTACCAAAGCATCAACATTCCTCTTCCAATACCAATGGGAAGAAACAAATTTCACACATGACTTGAGACAGGCAGTCACCCACAAAAGGCAACATGTGGTTTTAAACTGGTCCTCTCAACCTTTGAAATAGTCTACATTAAATACAGGCTATAGTGTTTCCAATATGTATAGGCCCAACCACTCAAAATCCAAATTTTATTACTTCTGGAAAAAATTAAAAGGAGGATTGGTAGGCCTATCACTATTTCGTTTCTTCTGACTAGTTCGTCAGCTGATGGACGGACACCGGCTCTATCCCCACTAACTCTATGTCCCCCTATGACACCTTCAGTGGCGGGGGACAATTAAGACCATCTTTGTTTAAAACCATCATCACTGTTTCTAATACCAGTAATCACTCATTTTACAAGTCATTTTTTCATAAATGGATAGGGACAGAATCTGCTATAACCAAGATATAGGCCAATATTTCAGTTTCATCTGTAAAGGTCAAAGTAAACAACACCAAAGAAATCCCACAGGTACTTTTCTATTTGTGTTTAATAGTAACCATGGGCCTAGTACATGAAAAATTACCTGGAGACAAGCCAATGTCAGATCAAATAGTACAGTAACAATGCTAACATGCACATATACCCTTTTCAAATTTGGATAATTTGTTAAACTACAGGGAGTCTGTCACAGTCCTGAGCTGAACTTGCATTTAGAGAGTGAAGTTGTCCTGTGACATTCTAAATATCATGGTCACTTTTCTGGAAGACTATCATCACCATTTGCAGTATAAGTCTTCACTCACTAACAGTGTTGGAGTCCTCATTTTCAGATGAAAAGTGACAGGATCCACCACTACCAAGATCCACCATTCCTGAGATATTACAAGCCAAGAGGTCAGTTTGACCTTTTATCAATCTAGGCCTTTCACAATAAAATTTTGAGATTGATCACAAATGCACAGACTTGGAAACTGACTTTAATGTATAGTAGTATCTGCTGTATGCGACCACCTGTACGGCCAACCAAAAACGGTCGCATATTACAGGTTGCCCTTCACCCTAGGTACGTGAACATGAGCTTGGCTAGGGTATCTTTCCAAGGCAGGTGTGGTGAGAGCTAGTGTTGGCCCAACTACCGGACTTCCATACACACACGTGCATGGTATATTCATGTTGAAAATAGATAAGTTTTCTTTTTTTATATAAAATATATTTTTGCCGCATTATTCTTATTTATGTTCAGTGACTTTATTAAACAGAAACTTCATGCCAATTACGATCGCTGTGTAATCAATAAAGTTTAAAGACAGACCTGGTCACTTTCACAAGTCTGCTGAGTATGTTCAATCCATCCAGAATCGTCACGTGACAGGCTACATGATTTCGCTCTCACTAAGTTGAGCAGTTCCATCCCTTATCCTTACTATAATTCAGAAATGTTGGGAGTTATTACTGATAATCTGCATAAGAGATTGCCAAAACCATGGAGGTGTTTCTACCTCCAGGTCACAACAAATTGCAAGCAGTAAAATTAAGTCTTTGAAGCTGCTGTGTTGAGCGTCATCATGTTCCCAGCCTGAAAATGTCTGATGATGCGGCCGGTTAAATGTTTGGCAGCAAATGAACTTTCACTCTTCTAGTGTCATTTCAATTTGATCACCGTATGTATGACGGCAGCAATTCTATATCAAATAAACGACAAATAAAACCACCTGGTGTTGATTAACAAATCTCAAAGCACGTGCGTGTATGGAGTTCATTGTGCGTGTATGGAGTTCATCGTGCGTGTATGGAGTTCATCGAAGTTAGGTAAAAGTATTATATTGGTTCAACTATTTAGTCATAGTATGATGAAGTAATGCTGAATCATTTTACTTTAATTGAATATAAAATAAACGCCTTCACAACACCATGTGTATATCTGTGTTTTCCTGGTCGACAAATGTCAGACCACGTGCGTCACTGTGGATGTTCCGTAAAGTAACTTGTGTCCGAATGCAAATTAAAAATGGCAGATGCAAATGTTCACTTGCAGGATACAGGGAGCATATTCATTTGATTTCTTACAATTAACAATGCACTTGACATAACCCAGCATGCAGATTATGGTCAACATAGAAAGTAATGTATACAGAATATTTTTGCGCCTTTCAGTTGTCTTTTACTGGAAAACAAAGGCTCGGTAGTAGACGGCACCACAGTCAAAAGGTGCCAGCCAGTTTAACTTCAACGCAACAAAAAGAGAACCTGATATGTTCCAAGTTGCGATGCACTTCAAATCAATCCCGATTATTTAAAATAAAGTTTGAAAAACAGGAGAATTATGATAATTGAATGGATGACAGTTGCATTTTGGTTGTATAAGATGCAAAAAAATCAGTTTCGCCAAAAAAGCAGTTGTCTGGGGGTGTTTTTTGCCAAATTTTCCCCGTTGCTGGTCACGGGCTGCAGTTGGTCGCTCACGACAGTGCATTTAACATTAGAAAAAGGTCAGTGCATGGGAAAAATGGTCGTTTTGAGCAGGTGGTCACTGACCACAGGGGTCCCTAATGGCAGGTACTACTGTATACAGAAAATATACATGTCTGTTTCACAAAAAACATGGAGGACATGTTGGAGAGTCTGCAGCAAAATACCTGAAATTCACACCGGCTGGTACTCAGTGGGTCCATCGTCTCAGAAGGCCTTCTGCCCTTACACGGAACATATTAAGTGCCACTCATGCATCCACTTTCTCAATTTCATCTCCATGAACACAATAATTTTGGAATGCACTGCACGGGCAAAGAGAGGACCGCCCACATAGAGGATGGTATTCAATGCTGAGTTTTTCACAATTTTTATATATATATACACACACACACACATGTGACTAAATACATGTAATACTATTAAGTAAGACTATTCCAAGACTAGACAGAATATGTTTCCAGCTGAGCAAGCGGCCATTGTGCTGCACGGACAGCCATATGTTTTGATATGCTGTTGTTATGTCACGTCTGTCTTATTCATTTTGGCAAAATTTGATAGTTGAATACATACTCAGTCATGACAAAATCATGCAGCTTGATCTGTTTACTGTCACAGTGACACTTGAATAGTTAGCAGCTGTTTTGGAGAATTTGAAAATTTGAATTGTGGATGATGGACAGACAGACAAACAATGGATGCCTTGTCATAACATAAGCTCAGCTGACTGACAAGTCAGCTAAGTTAAAAATCCGCAAGGTCTCTAAAATATGTAAATCATTAGATATATGCCATAGTGTGTTGTTGCGGCTGCCTGCCATCAGCAGATCATTGCAGCCATTTATTACAATAATAAACCTCTTGATACATTGTTATTATTGCAAGCAGACTACATCACGTACAGACAGTCTGTGACAAACACTGCACAATTTTCATTACATTATTATTACTTGTGACAAATTCCGACTTTCATTGAACAGTGCCAACAGAATTCAACTTTTTTAAATACAGTAAATTTCTGACCCAGCATAATCCAAACATCCTACATGTCAAATTGAACACATCATGTAATCTCCCTTTTTAAGGCTCCCCAAAATGTGACCAAAAAAACCCAATGTAAAATTGGCATCTTGTGAGAGCCAATTTAATCGCATCTTACGTTTTCTGTATAAAAAATATTAAAATTACAATTAGTTTGAGCACGAAAAAAATGTTGAAGAAAAAGAAAGACTATACCATATCATGCCAAAAAGATTACCTTAGCTTCTCATTGACTGGTTTCACTTCCACGTAATCTAGGGGCAAGAATGTCTCTGGCTCTATGCGCTGTTCTTTCATGTATTGGATACAGTCCTTGGCGGTTTTTTCTGTGTCACAAGCAATAGCATCCATGTACTTGCCCAACACCTTGGTAATGGCAATCTGATATTTTTTGTGACTTGGTTCACACAGGTCAATCAGGCGACCAAACTGAAATAGAAAAAGTCATTCCCTGATTTCCTCTCATAGCAGTTTCAGTCAACCAACAGCTTCTGCTAATAAGAACCCTATTTTCCACACTGCAACACTTGTGCCATATTTTAGATGGAATAGAATCATGAAGGACACAACAGGCCCATTGGACTAATGCACTGCTCACATATAATCTGACAAACATAAAACAAGAATATCTTTTCCTGAAAAGCATTCTCTCTACAACTTTGAGGGATTAATCAACGTCATCCATATTATGTGATATCGTACTTCCACATGATATATGTTTGTCATACATTTGCTGTCATTCCTCATTCTCTACCAAGATAATGAATTAAATGCCCTTTTCTTAATGATTAATGACCTTGAAAAATAGGTCACGGTCACAGTCACTGGGTCAAGGTGACCCCACAAGTAGGTCCTGAAGTACAGTTTTATGTTCAATGTCATCAAGTGCAATTTTGATCTGGAGGCCCAATTCTTTTTGTCATTGATGTCAAAGCTACGCCCTGCCATTACAAAATCACCTGTTGCAGGCATGGCGATTTCACTAAAATAGGTCAAGGTCACTGATATTACATAAGTCTAGCATTGCACACGGTCTATATATACTCTAAATTTGGCAAATATAATCCAATTACTCTTCAAAATACGGAATTTTATATCTGAAGACACATTTTGGCTCATCATTTCTGTCAAATTATAGGTGGCACCACTGGTATCATTAGCAACTTAGACTTTGACCTCCCCCACAATCCCACCATATTACGTGAAGATCTGCCAAAAATTAAAGAGGCTGGAGTGTTCACAAGATTTTCACATTTTGACCCCTACCTATATTGCATAATATTGTAGGTATCGAAAGGGACCTAGATTTTTATACACACTAAAAGTCCTGAAAGTTATATTGGGATAACTTGAAAACTGTGGACGATATAGCCCTAACAAGCAAAAGTTTACAGATGGACTAAAGGACATACATAAGCGGTTGCATAAGCTCTGCAACCTTAAGTCACCAGAGCTAAACAGTGCAGCCCCATGTGTTGAACTACTTAAGATCTGAGGTCCCTGAGAGGTGCCCCATACAATTTCAAAGCAACTGGCTGAGCAGTTTCGGAAAAGATTTTTTTCAGATGTTGCTAAAAAATGAAAAAAACATTGCAGAAATCATTGCAGCATGACCACTTGAACAGACTAAGAGACCAACTGAAATAACATCCCCACCAAGTTTCAAGTGCATCCCGCTGATTGTTTTTGCGAAGTAGAAATGGGAATTGGGGATGAATGAACACTGCCGACACCGACGAGCACCATCCCCTAACCTCAACTGGCTGACAAGTCAGTTGAAGTAGTAAATTCCTAAAAATTCCAAAAATCACTGGACCCTGACCATTTGATCTGACTTAGTAAAGACCCACCCATATGGAAGTTGTAATGTTCAATAATTCACAAAGCCCTGAGTTTTTGTAACAAAACCATAGGTTTCATCACAAAACCCTGGGATTTGCTTAGTTATAGAGTTTTTATCTGCTTTTGGACAAAACCCAGGAGTTTCATGAACAAAACTCAGGTTTTAACTAAAAAAAAACCCTGGGTTTTGAGCATGAAACCCACAGTTTAAGAGCAAAACTCAGTTTTGATCACAAAGCCCTTGTTTTGTTATTTTTTAACAAAACCCTGGGTTTTGCCATAAACCCTTAGGTTTTGTAACACTGTGAAAGCAGACCGATGGTTTTGCTGTCCACAAAACCCAGGGTTTTGTACTGTACAAAACTGTAGGTTTTGGAAGTTTTGAAACAACAGAACAAAAGCCTGGGTTTTCTGAGATTGCAAAACTCTTGGTTTTGTGACGTTACAAATCCCAAGGATCTGAGAAAATGAAATATCCAGGGTTTTGTAACCAACCAATCATAACAGCTGTTACTTGGTAGGCATTGTTTGGCAACTCACCTTAAAAATAGCACCAAACTACAAGTGGTTAAGTTTGTGTGATTATTATCATCATTACTGGCTACCAGGTGCTTAGTCTAAAATCAAGTTCTATGCGACAGGATGAGGATATATTATGTATAAGTACAGTTGCGCCCATCTAAAACTTAACATCACAACTCATTTCTTGCATTGTTTAGTGTTAAGCTGGTGTTGCAAAAGGTTAGAAAGGGTTGCTAAAAAGTTGGGGAAAGGTTGACAAAAGCGTTACAAATGGTTGCCAACCATTTCAAACCCTTTCAACCTTTTTCATCAGCCAATAAGTTTTAAAAGGTTGCAAACCGTTTTAAAATGTTGCAACAATTCCAAAGACTTTCAACCTTTTCATCAGCCAATACATTTGAAAGGCTGGAAACCATTTTAAACGGTTAAAAACCCATTTAAAACCATTTTGTCAATACATTTTGAAGTGTTGAAGCCCCTTCATGTTCGTGAAGTACATTATACATATACACTGCACAGGTGTATATAACTTCACTTTCATAAATATTACAATAATTTAATATACATAACTAGTGTTTGGAATCATTTACATTTTCCATATTGGATGATCACTCCATCAGAGTGATCGATTATCAAATATTGATCAAACTGGTATTAGCGAGCACCACAGGCGCTAAGCTATGCTAGGGGGGTCCGGCATGCCTCCCTCCCCCCGGGAAAATTTTGAAAACTGGAATTCAAATGGTGCATTCTGAGGCCTATTTGATACAAATTGGCACTTATTTTGTGCTGCATGTCAAGGCAAATTTACCATGTTTATATATGAAAACTAGAACAGACTGATTTTCCAACAGAAAATCAAATGTCTCCAGGTGGAACACTTACGTCTCTGAAAAATCTACAGGTGATAACAAATTACAAATGACCAAGCAATTTTCATCAAGTTCTTCAAGACTTATTGCAGAGAAACCAATTTCACATAAATGACCCTGTGACCTTGAAAATAATGTCAAGGTCATCTAAATACAATCCGAACCTAGGTCTTGCCAAGATACATAATCCTACCAGGTTTCATCAAATTTCATCATGTTCTTCAAGACTTATCGCACGGAAACCAATTTCACATAAGTGACCCTGTGACCTTGAGAATTCGCTCAAGGTCATCCAAATACAATCCCAACCTAGGTCTTGCCTAGTTACATAAGCCTACCAAGTTTCATCAAATTCCATCAAGTTCTTCAAGACTTATCGAACGGAAACCAATTTCACATAAGTGACCCTGTGACCTTGAAATGAGGTCAAGGTCACCCAAATACAATCCCAACCTAGGTCTTGCCTAGATACATAATCCTATCAAGTTTCATCAAATTCCAAGACTTATCGCACGGGAACCAATTTCACACTAGAACAGACTGATATTCCAACGGAAAATCAAATGTCTCCCGGTGGAACACTTACGTCTCTGAATAAGCTACAGGTGATAACAAATTACAAATGACTAAGTTTGATTGAAAATTACAATGCTATTTTAGCTCTCACCCAGATACATTACTCTAGCAATTTTCATCAAGTTCTTCAAGACTTATTGCAGAGAAACCAATTTCACATAAATGACCCTATGACCTTGAAAATTAGGTCAAGGTCACCCAAATACAATCCCAACCTTGGTCTTACCTTGATACATAATCCTACCAAGTTTCATCAAATTCCATCATGTTCTTCATGACTTATCGAACGGAAACCAATTTTACAAAAGTGACCCTGTGACCTTGACAATTCACTCAAGGTCATCCAAATACAATCCCAACCTAGGTCTTGCCTAGTTACATAAGCCTACCAAGTTTCATCAAATTCCATCAAGTTCTTCAAGACTTATCGAACGGAAACCAATTTCACATAAGTGACCCTGTGACCTTGAAATGAGGTCAAGGTCACCCAAATACAACCCCAACATAGGCCTTGCCTAGATACATAATCCTACCACGTTTCATCAAATTCCATCAAGTTCTTCAATACTTATCGCACGGGAACCAATTTAACACTAGAACAGACTGATTTTCCAACAGAAAATCAAATGTCTCCCGGTGGAACACTTATATCTCTGAATAAGCTACAGGTGATAACAAATTACAAATGACCAAGTTTGCTTGAAAATTACAATCCTATTTTAGCTCTCACCTAGATACATTACTTTAGCAATTTTCATCAAGTTCTTCAAGACTTATTGCAGAGAAACCAATTTCACATAAATGACCTTGAAAATTAAGTCAAGGTCATCCAAATACAATCCAAACCTAGGTCTTGTCAAGATACATAATCCTACAAAGTTTCATCAAATTCCATCAAGTTCTTCAACACTTATCACATGGAAACCAATTTCACATAAGTGACCCTGTGACCTTGAGAATTCCCTCAAGGTCATCCAAATACAATCCCAACCTGGGTCTTGCCAAGATACATAATCCTAATAAATTTCATCAAATTCCATCCTGTTCTTCATGACTTATCGAACGGAAACCAATTTCACATAAGTGACCCTGTGACCTTCAGAATTCGCTCAAAGTTATCCAAATACAATCCCAACCTAGGTCTTGCCTATATACATAATCCTTCCAAGTTTCATCAAATTCTGTCAAGTCCTTCAAGACTTATCGCACGGAAACCAAGTGTTGAAGAACCTGAACAATAACAACAACAACAACAAGCAGAAGAAGCAGAAGAAACCGGCACTAAAACAATATGTCCCCCCGCCCACCAGGAGACATAATAATACTTTGGGGGAGATGATTAAAAATTTCGAGAAAATTGCTAAATATTATGTTCTCAAGAATTGAGTTAACAAGTCAATGCATACTTTTGTTTCTGTGTAGTTCAAGTATCAAATTTGCACAAGTTTTCTTGCCAGAACAATCAAATTAGTAGCCCATGAATAATATGGGAATTTTGTGTCCTCTAATGCCCAGAATCCACCACAGAGCTTCCTTTACCCCAGGGCTTCTGGGGGCCTAGGCGGCCCCCACACCCCTGGCCAATCTTGGGCTACGCCTCGCTTCGCTCGCCATCTGGACTCACCACTTCTGTCTCTGGACTCACAAATTTTAGAGCTCAAGTTAAAAAGTGGGTCCAAAAGACCCATCATTTCAAAAAACTTAATGTGACCCCTGATACACTGCAGTATTCTGGAGATATTGGAGTAACTAGCCCTAGGGAGCATGTAATTAGGGTGCCATTTGTTCAAATTAGATCATGGTGACACCAAAATCCAATCAGTTCATCTTGCCAGGCAAGGTAAGCATATTGCCAAATTTAAGTAAAATACATGGAGGCATTCTGTAGATATCGCAGTAACAAGATGCGCAGCACAGATGGACAACCTGAAAACAGAACAGTGGGCACATAAAGGATTTTTCAGTGTGTGTCCATTGGACCCAACTTCTTTTATCACGAAAAATAGTGAGTCCATAGACTGAATCGATGGGTCCAGTCTGAAATTGTGCAAACTTGACTTCATTTGGTGCGACTTGATTGATGGATTTTATTTGGTATGATCAACATACAGTGATACGTGAGTTTACATAAAAATGATAAATAGATAAAACGTGCACGTAACTTAGGCCTAGAAACAAACATAACATATGGTCTATATGCTAATGCAGGCGGATGATAATAATCAAGATTGAATAAAAAGTTACCAATGTGCCAATGTAAAAGAGTTTAATGACTAATAGTTTGTTGATTGTACCAAGGATGGATTCAGTCTATCCAGGGACCTGCTATTAAGACTAAGCCTATAACAACGTCCCTTGTCTACCAAAATATGGTTTGTGAAGTGGTCTAAACCCCTAGTACACTGCCACTGTGCCAGTATCTGATATCGCACACCCTGTGCCATCAGGCAGTTTTTAACTCTCTTGCACAACAAGCGGCATGCATATTGAACACGCCTGGGCTCTGATATTTTTGCGATTCATTCCACTTGATGAAAAGGGCAGAAATTACATGATTTATACGCCTGTGCACTTTCTGTTTCAATTTACCTGAAAAAAATGATGCCATAGGAAGTGTCAAGAGTCTGATCTTAAGTGCGGTCACTTTTTTACTAAGCAACATGGTACAGTCCATGCAACACAACACAAGCGAGTGTACACAGCCTGTCACATGCATGGTTTTCCGCTATGTTGTACGTATATTTTCTTCGGCCTGCCATCATGAATTTCATTCCTTTCTTGTTCTGTCATACAGATTTGTTCAATTCAAACAATTTAATAAAATAAAACAACAAAATTTTGTTAAAAATCACCAACAAAGACATGACGAATAGGAGACACCCATCAACAACACATGATTGTCATGATCACAACATGTTTACGCAAATCTTCCCTTGGTCCACGTGTGACCCTGCGGTGACTAATCTGCGTATTTTCCTTGCCTTTCATAAGGAATTTTCACTCATGCCTTTATCTGTATCTGGATTTGTTCAATTGAAGTCTTTTTGGTGAAAATATAATGTGAAAATTTAAAAGCTTGGTCCATTAATCTTCGCTTTAATACGATTTATTCCTCCCCAAACATTGCGAACATGAGACAGGCACACGTACGGGGGCACGTGATCAAATCCACCCAATGAGGAACCTGGAAATGCTCTTAGCGCATTTATAATGAGGTGAAATGACGTAAATTTTTGCACGGATACCCCAGGAATATTTTTCTTAGCAAACAAGAGAGCTTGTTACATACAAAGACATACATCAGAGGATTCCACCAGTATAATGCATAATCATGGTCAAGGTGGACGATGCAAAACACTGTGACCGCAAAGGTGCAAAGTTACTAAGATTTGGGTAATATTTGCAGTTGTATCATTCAAAATGCATAGCGTTTTTTGTGTGTGCGTCCACAGAGACGCAAAATGACAATGTTTTAATGATTTCTAGGCGCCTTTTTTTCATTTTTTGCGTCTATGATGCAGGACGCACGCTTAATGTGACCCCTGCAGAAAGGGACCCCCTATTGGGCAGACCCTTAAAAAATTATGATACTTGTTTTGTTACTCTGAGTAGTTGACAAAACCCCAGGATTTGCAAGCAAAACTCAGGGCACTGTGACAAAACTCGCAGTTTTACATACAGTGCCATAGGTTTTGTTTAAAAACTCTGGGTTTTGCTCACAAACCCAACTGTTTTGTGAACTATTGAACAGTATAACTTCCATACACCCAAGGTACATTCCCAACATGTTTCAAGCGAATCCAGCGGACAGTTTTGAGAAGTTGACAAGGTGAATTGCTGATAGACGGACGCCAATGCTGACAATGGACTAGCCCACAATCTCAACTGACAAGTCAGCTAAGGTAAAAAAAAACAACCCAAGAATCAATGGAGCATGACTATATGAATAAAATTGGTAGAGACCCACCCAAGGTACAACCCCACCAAGTTTCAATTGTATCCAGCATATGGTTTTTCTTTCTCTTTCTGCAAGTTGAAAATATTAATTGCTGACACAGGGACAGGAATGTCATTGAACAAAGGACAGTAACATCAAGCTCAGCTGACTGACAAGTCACATGAGCTAATAAACACCATGCTGGATTTCCTGTTCTCATAATATGACTCCTTTTTTTCAGGCTTCAATAATCTGACAGAAAATTGAATATAAATGAACTCACCACACCAGGGAAGAGACGTTTCAGGTTGTCGATCAATTCTGCCTTCTTCATTGCACGAGCCGACTCGTGTTTATCCACCTGTTAAAAATTGAACACAATACTTAAGGTCACAAGCGCTAAGTCTCTGCTGGTACTGGAGGGGTTCTGTCAATCTAAATGTTAACAATCAAAACAATTTTGAGGAAAGACTACCGCTGCAGAAGTGTATATCACACAGTCAGTGACTTAGTGCACCCAGCATTTTTATTTAGTTAACCCTCCACTACCTTGCCAAGAGCCATGAAATACACAGACAGAGATGTGCGTACAAACTTGAAATATGTTGTATAGCACATTGGCAATGCTTCTTAGCTGCAAAGATTACACAGCAACTGAGAAAGTGCACAAGTAATTATCATTACTAAACCAAAATTAGTTATGCCCTTGTCGAAATCAGTCACCAAATGCATCACCTTTTGCAACATTTCTCTAACTTTTTGAGTGAAAGGCCAACCTTTTTCAAATGCTTTCCCAGTGTTTTTGTAATACTTTCCCAACCATTTCCTCTTAGTGCATCAAAACTCTTTTAAACCTTTTTCTTATTAGTTGATAGCCTGAACCCTTTTCTAACACATTCAAACATTTTAAATGCTTTTAAACCGCTTTCAAAGTTTTCCTACCAATTTCAATCTGACCATGCAAAAAGAACTCTTATCCCTGTACGGGAAAAACAAATGAAGAATGTTAAAGAAAGACTGCTCTGATATCCTTACTAGCTTTGCATATGACCATTTAATTTACATGCATGCTACTCAAGCCCATATTTAGTTGTAGTTTAAACAAATACACACCCCCATGTTCTTTATTATAAGTTCTATGCAGCATGATCTAGCTTGATATAGATCAGTGTTTCACTGCACATGTATGTACACACGGCACCACAAACATTCTGAAGACTGAAGATTTGGTAGGAGGATGGGGGTTGCATGGCCCGTTTGAGGAAGCCGGGGGATAGCTCCTGCTGGAGGTCCAGGGGGCAAGCCCCTGACAGCTCAGAGATTTTCACCATTAAAGGAGCCTCCAAATGTGCAGAAATGATAAAAAATGCCCCTTTATAATCATTATATTGAAGCAAGAAAATAGCATAAAAACACACCTTTTATTGAGTAGTTAATGGTTTTGGTTTTTTTTAGAAATGTTGCGTGGGCCTATATAAAGACAATGCACACACCCCAGCATTCAGTTTTGATTCAACCATATAACTGTAGAATTGCAAGACTTCAACTCTCTGCACTACTGGGCATAAGATGATAATTATGCTGAACCTAAGGTCAACCATTATTCATTAGCCTCTGATGAGTCCAGTGACGGACAAAACGCATCAGGTTACAGGCCACAGTTGTGATTGGCTGGTTGCGCATCCCAATGGAGATAGTCCGTAATTGTGAAAATACTGTGTTTTCAGCATGCTGTAGCTTCTGTATAAATAAAGTTAGCTAAGTCAGATTTGCTGCATCGCAGTTGCTTCATTGGTGGTCATATAGGTGCACTGTCTTCCAGGCCAGGTGAGAACTTTATGGTGGGGAAGGACAATGATGTGACCCTGGCAAGAGCACAGTTCATACACCTGTATAAAGCTGACACCCAGGTGTTGTTTCGTATTTCAATTGTCACAAATTAACAAGCTGGGAATTGTATGACAAAAATCCATCCATGTTTTTCTGACATTTTTATCTGTTAAATGCCGTTCACGGAATTTTTAAATACCAAAATGCTGATTTTTTAGACTGAAAAATGCTAATATAAAAAAAAGAAGGATTTATAACTGTGGTCTGTGGCCAACAGTTATTTGGCACATCCTGTATCTATTATCAACCCTTGCCTAGTCTTCTTGATGTTTTTGCTTTAATTTTAATCTGAATAATGCTGCATTCATCACATGATCCGATTGTTCTTAAGGATAAGCTCAGGGTTAGGTACATCTTCTACAAAATCTCGAATAAACAAATTATAGCTCATATTTACCCCCCATAAAGTTTAGATTTCTGAAAAGTAAACTTGCTGCAGAATCAAATAACAATATTGTCAATTACGTACTTTTTTATGTGTTTATGCAGCAATTATGCAAAGATCCCATTCCTTTTTTTCAATAATGTTGATTAGACTTTTTCAGTTACGGTACTACATAAAAAAATCTTTGAAAAAATAATCTTGTAACACCTATCCTCAACAGCGTGTTTTTGTTTTTCCCGTGTTTTGGGCCATTAATGACCTATAGTGGTCTGAAATTGAAGTGATGACACTCCATTTACACATCAAAGGATTTCAGCTTTCCTCAAATACTCTGTGAAAGAACCGGTCCTCATACAAAAAATCGGATCTACGACAGTACGTCTAAAACCATTTTGCCCAACTATCAACATGCCAAAAATCCATTTCGTCGAAGTGCGTGTTGGTTGACATACAAACATCCCCAAAACAACTTTGTCGAAAGGTCATAAGGTGGAATAAAATTTCGTCTAAATGCCTCTCCATTGCATCGGCTTGGCGTTTTAAGGTCTTAGAGGCCAACCTTCTACGCCTTGCACCATCGAACTTCCTCCGTGCCTGCTCAAAGAGCAGCCATTTGTCCTCTCCCAAATTACTGCAGTACATGTACTTGCAGATACGCTCACAAGTGCACACCTGACGCAACTGCGGCCAACATGCATAACAATGTGGATGGTCATCCCAGGCCGCCATGTAGTGATTTCTGGGATCCAACTTTTGTCCACAGTCTAACAAGGACGAAGACTGAGATCTAGTGGAACCCTCGTCACCAATGGATTGCCTCCGAAAGGAAGCAAAAGTCTGGTGTGCACTGTTCTCCCCCTCTCTGCGATCTGCATGGGATGCCATCTTGAAAAAGAAAAGCACAAGTCTAACGACCAACTTTGCAATTACTTTTCCAGAGATATTCCTTAACAGAAATCAGCTATCTTGGTCTCCGAAGAATCCCTGACCGCGGAGAAAAGATTTTCCGCAGAAGGGAAAGCGCCATCCCAAATGGAGCAGTAAATATGAACCGTAGTTCACAGAGCTTCACTCGCACAGGCAAGCCAGATCTGGCGCCCAAAAGAGGAAGGAAGATACGGGGCGCATGTGCACAATGACATCACCATTAATTCCACATGGACCAAGTGATGGCGCCACGGGAACCTCAGGTTTTGATCAAGAGTGAGCAGACAAGCTTCTCATCTTGTTGGGCGTCATGCCCAGACACAGGTCTTGGCAATGGTGGTTGGGAGGTAACGTTACGTAATTAATATGTGTAACATCAAGGTCCCAGTTCAAGTAGTTCTCAAGTTATAGTGAAGAGTAAAATTCATGTTTGTTGCACTGTGACCCCAAAAACCAGGTCAAGGTCACTCATGTACTGTCTAAGCATGACCTTCATACAGAAACATTAACATGTGCAAGCTCAAAACAGATCTCAAGTTATCAAGTGAACAGTAAATTTCATGTCAGTTGTCTTGTGACCTTAGGAATGAGGTCAAGGTCCAAATATCACTGGAGTATGATCATTCGCACAAAATATGTAGACACTTATTAAAGGTACATGCATACCTAGTTTGGCACAAATCTGGCCAAAATTATTTAAGTTATAACCATTACAAGAAAATCCCATGTTAAACTTTCCTATTAAAACTTTTTTTTTTGAAAGATTTTGGAAAAAAAACAACAACAAAAAAAACATAAAAAATCCAAAAATCACCATAGTCTGAATAGATGATCATAGGAAGGCATATACCTCCCTACAGACCAAACCTACTGATACACACATGTATCTGCATTACAGGTCAGCTCACCCCAGACTTTGCAAACAGGGGGCCCATATAGCCAGCTACTATGGGTGAGAAGAATTTGTACCCCCTAAGAGGATTTTGAGACAATGCTCAAAAAATACTCAGATATTACCATTTGAGGGGCTACCCACTGCACACTTTACAGGAAACCCTTGACTAAGTACGTCTCCTAAACAAGACGTCACTTCTATCACCAACAAAGCCAGCTAACCAGGAAGCAAACAACCTGTTCCTTATCACACACTGTATAACCCAGCCTTGCCGCCTTTGAAACAAATTATTCAAAGGAACTGGGGCACAATACTAGCTTCCAGAATTGCATCAGTGCTGGAAAAGTTACTGTCACAAGTACACACACACACACACAGGGCATTCATACACAACCCCTAGGGGAGGTTCCTGCAAACACAACAATCTAGTTGACTTCCTAACATGCATGGTGTGCAAGAAGCATTACGTTGGCCAAACAGGGAAGGCCTCTCACGGATAGAATGCGGGAACACTGCTATTATATAAATAAGCCTGACCACACACAACCCCTGGGTAGGCACTTTGCTCTCCCAAACCATGGTTCTCCAAAACTAACTCTTCAAATTCTTGAATACATACGCACACCCCCAGCTTTGAGGACGACACTGAAACTCAGGCTTGCACAGGAAACACACTAGATCCACCATCTGGGCACTACGGAATCTTTCTGTCTCAATGCTATGGGCATATGAACTCCTTATTCAGTCATATGAAAAAAATAAATAAATAAATAAATGGTCACAATGGTTACCTTTGCTTCTCCAAGCTGCTCAACTACTGATTCCAGCTCACTCTGTATTTCACTGATCCGCATGTTGGCCATCTCCACCTCCCCAGACAAAGTCTGCTCCACTTTCTTCTGTTCTGTCACTGCTTGTTTGCTGGTTCTGCAAACAAGTAAAACAATAATGAGTCACTTTTATTGGACACATGGAAGTCACAATAACTGTATTAAGTGAACAAACAATAAACCCAACCAACATAAAAGTGTGAAGATCATAGCTAATTCCATGTCTGCAAATTCAGATCAGCACTTTTTTATTTTCACAAATAGTCATAAAATAAATGAACGTTCTCTTTTAAGTCAACGAATTTACAAGAATGAGTATAAACAAAAGTAACTGAGAAACAGAACAGTATGGCAGCAAATAGAAATGACCATAGACGTGGACAGAATTCCTTACAAGTCCCAGTGATAGATCAAATCTTACGCTAAGGTTAAAAAGTCACACAAAATGTAACAAAGCACACACGCTGATCACTTGCATAGCTTGCCTTATGATTTACATGATAAACAAATCAGTAACAAAAATACACTTTTTATGATATTTTCCCAATCCTCCTATTCTCCAGAAGATACTATTGTTGATATTGTTAGCCTAATTTTTGTCATTTTCTCTTGTAACAGTAACTGGAACAAATATGGGTTTTCTGTACATGTACTTCAGTTTTGATATGGGTTCTGAACATTGGCTCTAGAATATAACATTCTATCACACAACAATGTCAAACATTTGGATCTCATCTTTACAACAAAACGTATCCAATCAATATGTTTGGACATTCCAAGACAATAATTCCCAATAATTTTGCAGCCCTGAGCTGCATGAGGACCACACCAGATGGTGTGTATTGTGTTGATACCTGATGTAATCATTCAGTTTTTCTACTCTTTTTCTGTTTTCTTCCAATTCCTGTTCTTTCTGTTTGATCTTTGCTGTCACTTCATTCTTGCGCCGCAGTTCATTGTCAAGACGGTCCTGGTCAGATTTCTGCTCTCTGTTAATGGAGTCTAGGTCCTGCAAGTACTGCGCAGCACGCTTTCCAGCCTCCTCCTTCAAACGATTGTACTCTTTCACCTGCAAATATGGTTTATCTAATAAATATGTGGAATATCACAGCATGAGATTTGTTGCTCTGATTTTCATTTTCACATTAACTTACATGAAGGTCAGACGGCCCACATCAGAAAGCCATCATACATGCTCCCATATTTTGTAAGTGGTCTTAAGTTGTATTTTATAGTGGGCAACATTGGTGATAATGAAACCATCCAAACTGAACATCACAGAACCTGGACCATCACAGTGTTTGCCCTGTTACATATCCCTGTAGCAGCCAAGCATTCATTCTAAGAAACACTTGACCCGGGGGGTGCTAGTCAAAGTAAAATTAACCTTCCATTCACTCATAACTGAGTATGAAAAGCACCATTTACAAAAAACAATAAAAAAAAGAACAAAAAACCCAATCCTGCTGACACTGGCAGCATCTTACCTGGCTTTCCTCCAGCTTGTAGTCTCTGCCTTGAGATTGAGATTCCTCCTCAATTCTTTCTTCAAACTCTTGTCGTTTAGCTTCTATATCATCCAGTTCTCTTTCCAGTTCTTTGATCTGCATACAGAAAATGTGTGAGCAAGTTTTAAATGCTACAAGAAGACAAATCCTGGACATTTACTTTTTTGGGGTCACACACTTTAGATTTTCCCATCATAAAATACACAGAGAAACTTCCTGATCATTAGTTCCTTTAAATATAAGTAATATCCATACATGTCTGTAACTAGGCATGAGGATACACTGTTAAAATGTGCATTCAGTCATATTTGTTGCAGCAATATCCCAAAATAAAAGGATAGACTTTTACATCCAATGGAACTGACACCTTTACCAGTCATATCAGACAATGAACTGTCTAGTGTTGTATTGTACTGTTAGGCACCCGATTTTGTTGCGTTGAAAATATGCACTTTCAGTCTATCATAAACACTAGGATTCTTTTTCTTTCTTTGCTGTTCACATTTTACTTTGATATAGCATATGCCCATGACATTAACCCTATCTTTTGGAGCCCCTGATCTTGGAGGCATGTTGAATCAATGCTCAATCCACCAGTTGGGACAGGGGTGGTTGGACCTCCCTCCAAAACTTACCAATTTGCCACATAAATTGATATATTTAATTCAAATTGGTTTGATAGATATGTTTATTTCATCCTTTACCCCAGGAAGATCATATTTTGTCCACAAACAAACAGCAAAATCTATTAGCTGGCCTCATAGGAACCCAAAATTACTGGGCCGGCAGCAATATTGCCACAAGGAGGGGCCAACACAATTGGGGGGGGTAATTGCCTCTAAAGATGACAAAAATCACACCATAATCGAAACCATTCACAAAAGTTGTGATTTATCAACAAATGATAATACAACTAGAGTGAAGTGACATCTAGCGATGACATGATAATAAACTCCTGCGCCTGAGATCACTCATACATGAGCCTCCCTGAAGAGTGTATCCCCAAAGCACTTGGCATGGTTTGAAAATGGGCAGCACATATAAACCTGAGTTCAGCTCTGCACATAATCCTAATTTGTAAATTTATTATTTTTCAAAAATGCATTAAAAATCAGAAAATGATAGCAGCACCATGGCAATGTAATATGCACTAACACACAATAAAGTCTACCAAATTTCAAGACTTCTGCTGGAAAACCTGAGACTAGTTGAGGATACAACTTTTTTCAGCCCCCTCTATAAATATTAAAATGTATGTTTACCTATCATTTTAAAAAAATCAGAAAATGACAGCAGTATCATGCCAATGTAAAATGCATTATCCTAAACCATGCCAATGAAGTGTGCCAAATTTGAAAGGGATCCAATGAAAAATGAGGGACGAGTTGCAGATACAATTTCAGACCCGTCAATAAACATGAAAATGTATATTTACCTAGGATCTGTAAAATTTAAATGAATTATTAAAGATCAGAAAATGAAAGCAGTGACAGGGCAATGTAATATGTAATGTGCCCCTTCCACAAGAAACATAGCCACCATGCTTCAGCTTAATCTGAGTGACGGTTCTGGAGAAGTCGAAAATAGCTATGACACACAAAAATTCATTAAAAAAATAAAAATCCAAAAAATTATTGGCCCATGACCATTTGAACAAAGTGAGCAGACCAACTCAAGGTGCATTTCCACCTAGTTTGAAGAGAATATGGCAAGTGGTTTAGAAGAAGTCCACAATGTGAGCAGACTGGCAGATGATGGATCACCACCTACCCCTAAGCTCAGCTACCTCTTGAAGAAGTCAAAAAAGGAAATTGTGGACAGATGGATGGACGACTGATAATCCTATAAGATCAGTTGAGTGACAAATAAACCTGGGCTCACGCTAGCCATTCGCCAATGGCAAAAAAATAGTTGATCCGGCGAAAGAAAATTCGAATAAGTTCGCCAATTTGGCAAAGATAAAATTTTCCAGGACAGGTTTTGTTCTGGACTGGGATATTCTGGTAAAAAAACGGACGTGCATTACCCAAATAACGGAAAGAAATCTTAATTCAACTTCAAAGTGGACTTCAGAGAATAAGAAAATACATTCAGAGACATATAATATTACGTCTATTTGCTTTGCTTGGGCATAAATGAATCAATGTTCTTCTCTGTCAATCTCAAAATGGCTTTTTGAATCGGCACGCGTAAACAAGCTGTCCAAAATACATACTTCATCAAGGTCATATCGTGACTTCCAGCTCCCAGTTTAGGTCTTCATACTATAGGATTCCTTGTCAAAACACTGTATCTATCCACTAATGACCACAGACAGAGTTGTCATGATTCTTAAATACCTTGTAGTGAAAAAATTCATTGAAATAAACAAGTGAGAAATTCTCGGGCTGCCATGTTCTTTTTGATTGACCTTGACATTGGCACATGTGTAGTAGTCCTGCCATCTATTGACGAAAATGAAAAATGCTTGTGTTCCTTCATATATTGGCAGCAAGTTTGGTACATGTATTTTTATCCTTTACAGATTTTTAATTAAAAAGCATTTGTTTGTTTGTTTTTTTTAAATAAGAAATTTGATACTTGAAGTTTATTTCTGTTAACATTGACTAAAAGGAAGTAATAACATTGATTCAAGCAGCCAAGATTTTTAAAACTGTATAATATCTGCAGATTCTCAATAGATATAAGGCCTACCCATTGACAGGCCTGTTTAATGGTTTAGTGCACCTACACAGTATTTTGTCTGTTGTCAAGGTGAACATAATGCAATATACACACATTTTCTTACTTTTTTTATATCTAATGTTTTAACTTTGTTCATATATTTTAATAACTCTTTACTACAAGCATTATTTACCACTGTCAACTCCACTTATTTGAAAAAAGGAAGAAAAAAGGAAAGAAAAAGAAAAGAAAAAACTATTGTGGAATGAGCTGATATGTTTCTTCCAAAAGAAAATTATTAAAAGATATCTTGAAAATTAATGTTTCCTTTTAATATTTTATCATTAAATTTAGCTATGATAAATATACCAGCAGTGATTTAAATATCTTTCTGTTGATTTAATTACTGATGATAATCAAAGTATCACAACCATTATCTGAACAAATTTTCATAAAATTGGCTCAAAAAGTGCATTTTTTTTCAAAACTAGGATTATAAATTAAAATCATAATATAATTAAGTTCTGACATGTCTTGGTAACTAACCTTATCATATGTCCAAGTTTCATAACTTAAAACTTTATTTTAGAAAAAGAAAATGTAAATGAAGAAAAGAAAGGAAAATTTACTTATTTTAAGAACAATGTAAGTATATATATGGTTGTGTGTTTGACAAAATACTTTTAAGGTCTTTTTGGAGGCCAGGCTGGGAAGGGGGGTGCGTTTTGACTTTATATGTGTCAGATTTATTGGACTCAAATTTGGCTAAAGAAGATTCCATTTGGCTACAAGAAATTTGTAGTTTTTAGCCAAATTGGCTAAGGGATAAAAATTCCTAGCGCTAGCCCAGTTAACTGAACTAAAGTTTACAAAAAAAATTCATAAAAAATCCAAATATCACTGGAGCGTGAACAATTGAACAAATTTGGTAGAGACCAAAGACCATGTGGGGCCTTGGCAAAAAGAAACAAAAGTCAAGATCACTCATGTTAAATTACGCTTTAATGGTCAACATAACTGGCAATGTCATGTACCTTGTGTGACAACCAGGTTTCAAAATGGACTGATACAATGTACTTCTGTCATTTTTAGAGTGACTTTAAAATTCTGTAAGACAATTTTACCTCCGACTGATGACTGTCATGAGCCTTCTTTGCCGATTTCAGAGATTTCCTGCAAAAGAATTGAACTGGTTAGAACTTTTTTCCATCATAATTACCAAACCATGCAAGTTCAGATAACTTTAAATGAAAATAGCTTTTAAGCCTTTTTGTTCTATTTTCCTATCCATTAAACATATAATAATCTTATGAAAAACTTTTTTTTTTCTGGTGTCATGTATCCCTAGCCATAAAAACATCTTGCCAATGCATATGTATTTTTTAAAAGTTTGTTTTCACCTTCTTCTTCATAATAACAAAACCATGCAAGTTCAGATAACTTTCAATGAAAATAGCATTGAAGCCTTTTTGTTCTATTTTCCTATGCATTAAACATATAATAATCTTATGAAAAACGTGTTTTTTTCTGGTGTCATGCATCCCCAGCCTCAAAAACATTTTGCCAATGCATATGCATCTTCTAAAAGTTTTTTTCACCTTGGGAACAAAAGGCCCATGGGCCTATATGCTTTTCTGGCATCCTGGTTATATTGCACCTGTTCATTTCAAAGCTGTGAGTCCTCAAGTGGCTTCTTAACATAAAAAGCTTAATGAAAAAATTGTCCACCAGATGGTGCTCTGCATGTACCATCAGATCTGAACTTGTGCATACACATAAACAATCATTTGGTATCATGCCCCTTATTCTTTATCAACATACTCAATTGAGTGTCCTTTTCTTAAGTGCATAATGGCTGTGAAAAATAGGTCAAGGTAACATAAGGGATTACAAAATTTGATTACTGGCCAAATGCATATTTGGTGTAGGTTCTGCAGTTCCATCTCCATTTATTACGTCATGGGCATCACAATAACATAATTTTTAAAGTGTGTGTGTCAGCACACACTTTTCTGTTTTTCTAGGAATTCTTTCTTTCTTTCTTTCTTTCTTTCTTTCTTTCTTTCTTTCTTTCTTTCTTTCTTTCTTTCTTTACAGGCAAATTTGTCCGACATTTCATTTGAAAAGTATAACACGTAGAAACTCCAAACTCGGCACAATTATACTTCTATAGATAAAGTCTGGCCTTTTTACAATGAGAGGTCATGCTTTTCAAAATTTTGCAAATGAGGGCTAATTAAAGTTTTTAAATCTTCAATATGTTATATACTATACAGTATGTGTCTGCCACCCCACCAAACACACACGACCAGTGACAGTGAATGATTGGTATCAAATGGCAAGCTTATTCCAAAGTCCTGGCAAGTGTAACCACATCAAAATAAACCCTACCCTTTCCTCTTAAATTTATGTGTATTTTGTTACCCCCAATAGAATTCACTCATAATCCACAGCCTTTATCAACACCGTAAGACCTGTGGGACATTTTTACAGGGGTGTCAGATCTCAATTAAACTGCAAACAAGCCATAATCCTGGTATATATTTTACAAGATGTGACATCAAAATGACCCTTTGAAAATGCCGCATCCCTTGACTCATTCAGGACAGAAGTCATCATTTACTCTCAGTAAAATTTGTATCAAAGGGATATACTGAGTATTCTTATCTTTTAAATTAGGCAGTTCTGATTTAAAATTTCTGACAATCATAATAGAATATAATATCTGCTCATGATTTGTGATATTCTGACCTTTTTATTTGTTTCACACATTGTATTAGGAATGCAAATTTGAAAGAACTACAAAGAGCATATCCTTTGGGTTCATCCCTGAATGAGTTAATTTTGTCATATAAACATTGGCTGCGTTGATTGAATGGCTATGTCAGTTTGGTAATTTAATTATAAGTTAATGTTTTCTTTCTGGACACCAGTCAGTTTGGTGGCTCTTAAAGAAAACATTTTGGGCTACATTATTTATATACAATTACACAGTGCAGGGAATGCTCAAGATCCCTGCTCATGCATTCTATCATTAAAGTGTGTGTGTGTCAACACACACTTTTCTTTCTTTCTTTCTTTCTTTCTTTCTTTCTTTCTTTCTTTCTTTCTTTCTTTCTTTCTTTCTTTCTTTCTTTCTGTCTGTCTGTCTGTCTTTTTCTTCCTCCCTCCCTCCCTTCCTTCTTTCTGTCTGTCTGTCTGTCTGTCTGTCTGTCTTTCTTTCTTTCTTTCTTTGTCTTTCTCCCTCCCTCCCTTCCTTCCTTCTTTCTTTCTTTCTTTCTTTCTTTCTTTCTTTCTTTCTTTCTTTCTGAATTTGATATTTTCAATCTTGAATATCTTCAACAGTATAATAGAGATGTCATTCCAACTTCTACTCCTGTTTTATGCAATAGTTGTACATTGCCATACCAATATGCTTTGAAGACACACACACTGATTTGCTAGCAAATCATCTTTCCTAGTTAAAGTGTGTGTGTCAGCACACACTTTTCTGTTTTTCTAGGAATTCTTTATTTCTTTCTTTCTTTCTTTCTTCTTTCTTTCTTTCTTTACAGGCAAATTTGTCCGATATTTCATTTGAAAAGCATAACACGTAGAAACTCCAAACTTGGCACAATTATACTTCTATAGATAAAGTCTGGCCTTTTTATAATGAGAGGTCATGCTTTTCAAAATTATGCAAATGAGGGCTAATTAAAGTTTTAAATCTTCAATATGTAATATACAGTGCATTGCACCTAACTTGAGCTCTGGGTGCCGTCTCATTAGTTGTGACCACAGTGGTGGTGGGCCAAACAGCCTATCACTGACCCCTTTGCCCTGCCACTCAACCCCCTGCTATAATTTGTGGTGTTTGTAAACAGGTCCACATGGGTGCTGCTGTAGACATTTATATGGGTTTTATTTTCACTTTTGTAGCATCAAATAATTGGATTTTTTACAAAATAATCCGGCTGCAGGGACACCATTTTACTATGGAGCTGGCCCTGCTATGTGTCTGCCACCCCACCAAACACACATGACCAGTGACAGTGAATGATTGGTATCAAATGGCCAGCTTATTCCAAAGTCCTGGCAAGAGTAACCACATCAAAATAAACCCTAACCTTTCCTCCTTAAGTTTATGTGTATTTTATTACCCCCGATAGATTTCACACATAATCCACAGCCTTTATTAACATCGTTGGACCTGTGGGACATTTTTACAGGGGTGTCACATCTCAATTAAATAGCAAACAAGCCATAATCCTGGTATATATTTTACAAGATGTGACATCAAAATGACCCTTTGCCGCTTCTATCATTAAAGTGTGTGTGTCAACGCTCACTTTTCTGTTTTTCTAGGAATTCTTTATTTCTTTCTTTCTTCTTTCTTTCTTTCTTTCTTTACCGGCAAATTTGTCCGACATTTCATTTGAAAAGTATTACATGGAGAAACTCCAAACTTTGCACAACTATACTTCTATGGATAAAGTCTGGCCTTTTTATAATGAGAGGTCATGCTTTTGAAAATTATGCAAATGAGGGCTAATTAAAGTTTTAAATCTTCAATATCTTGTATACTATAGTAGATGTGGTCCCGAGTGTATAGGAGTTCAATCATAGCAAGGTAAAGGTCATCTCAAATCTCAAGGTCATATCAAGGTCAAAGGTCATTTCAAGGTCAAAGGTCAATTTTAAGCTAAAATGTCATTTTTGAGGTCAAGGTTCACTTCAGGTAGAGGTCATCTCAAGGTCAAAGGCCACTTTCCTTGGTGGCCTTCTTCTAGCCATAACTTGGTCAATTTTTATCTAATTTTAATCATGTTGGGCTCATATTGTAGCTATTGTAACCCTGCATATTTTAAAATCTATGTGTGACCTCTAATGGTCAACGGTCAAGGTCATTTGAACCTTTGAAAGTTTCATCCAGTCACAACTTGGCTATTTTCCATCCAATTCTAATCATGTTAGGCTCAAATTGTAGGTATTGCAACACTGCACATTTTTATAAGAACACGTGACCTCGAAAGGGCAAAGGTCAAGGTCATTTGGCGCTTTGAAAGTTTCATTTTGCCATAACTTGGTAAATTTTCATCCCATTTGGTTCATGTTCATGTCAGTTAACTTCTAATAGGGGGTTCCTGACCATTGTGCATGTAATGAATCTAAAACAAAAGTTGTAGCAATTTGAATTTTGCTAAATAGCACCATTAGAAATTTTCAATCTTAAATAACTTCAAAGCTGTAATAGATAGAGATGCCATTCCAACTTTTACTCCTATGTTATGGAATAGTTGTACATTGCCATACCAATATGCTTTGAAGACACACACACTGATTTGCTATGCAGCAAATCATCTTTTCTAGTTCTTTCTTTTTTTCTTTCTTCTTTCTTTCTTTGTTACTTTCTTTACAGGCAAATTTGTCCGACTTTTCATTTGAAAAGTATAACACGTAGAAACTCCAAACTTGGCGCAATTATACTTCTATGGATAAAGTCTGGTCTTTTTATAATGAGAGGTCATGCTTTTCAAAATTATGCAAATGAGGGCTAATTAAAGTTTTAAATCTTCAATATGTTATATAGCTGTGGAGCTGACTCTGCTATGTGTCTGCCACACCACCAAACACACATGACCAGTGACAGTGAATGATTGGTATCAAATGGCCAGCGTATTCCAAAGTCCTGGCAAGTGTAACCACATCAAAATAAACCCTACCCTTTCCTCTTTAAGTTTATGTGTATTTTATTACCCCCAATAGATTTGACTCATAATCCACAGCCTTTATCAACATCATAAGACCTGTGGGACATTTTTTCAGGGGTGTCACATCTCAATTGAACTGCAAACAAGCCATAATCCTGGTATATATTTTACAAGATGTGACATCAAAATGACCCTTTGAAAATGCGGCATGCCTTGACTCATTCAGGACAGAAGTCTTCATTTACTGTCAGTAAAATTTGTATCAAAGGGATATACTGAGTATTCTTATCTTTTAAATTAGGGGGTTATGATTTAAAATTTCTGACAATCATAATAGAATATAATATCTGCTCATGATTTGTGATATTCTGACCTTTTTTATTTTTTTCACACATTGTATTAGCAATGCAAATTTGAAAGAATTAGCAAAGAACATATCCTTTGGGTTTATCACTGAATGAGTTAATTTTGTCATATAAACATTGGCTGCATTGATTGAATGGCTATGTCTGTTTGGTAATTTAATTATAAGTTAATGTTTTCTTTTTGGACACCAGTCAGTTCAGTGGCTCTTAAAGAAAACATTTTGGGCTACATTATTTATATACAATTACACAGTCCAGGAAATGCTCAAGATCCCTGCTCCTGCATTCTATCATTAAAGTGTGTGTGTGTCAACACACACTTTTCTTTCTTTCTTTCTTTCTTTCTTTCTTTCTTTCTTTCTTTCTGTCTGTCTGTCTGTCTGTCTGTCTGTCTGTCTGTCTGTCTTTCTTTCTTTCGTTCTTTCTTTCTTTCTTTCTGACTGAATTTGAAAATTTCAATCTTGAATATCTTCAACAGTATAATAGAGATGTCATTCCAACTTCTACTAAGGGGTTGTTGACCATTGGCATCTAATCACCTAATGAATTAAAGATAAAAGTAGTAGCAATTTTAATTATGTAAAAAAGCACCATTACAAATTTTAAATCTTGAATAACTTCAAAGCTATAATAGATAGAGATGCCATTCCAACTTCTACTCCTGTTTTATTGAATAGTTGTACATTGCCATACCAATATGCTTTGAAGACACACACACTGATTTGCTATGCAGCAAATCATCTTTCCTAGTTCTTTATTTCTTTCTTTCTTCTTTCTTTCTTTCTTTCTTTCTTTCTTTCTTTACCGGCAAATTTGTCCGACATTTCATTTGAAAAGTATTACACGTAGAAACTCCAAACTTTGCACAATTATACTTCTATGGATAAAGTCTGGTCTTTTTATAATGAGAGGTCATGCTTTTGAAAATTATGCAAATAAGGGCTTATTAAAGTTTTAAATCTTCAATATCTTGTATACTATAGTAGATGTGGTCCCGAGTGTATAGGAGTTCAATCATAGCAAGGTAAAGGTCATCTCAAATGTCAAGGTCATGTCAAGGTCAAAGGTCATGTCAAGGTCAAAGGTCAATTTTAAGCTAAAATGTCATTTTTGAGGTCAAGGTTCACTTCAGGTAGAGGTCATCTCAAGGTCAAAGACCACTTTCCTTGGTGGCCTTCTTCTAGCCATAACTTGGTCAATTTTTATCTAATTTTGATCATGTTGGGCTCATATTGTAGCTATTGTAACCCTGCATGTTTTAAAATTCATGTGTGACCTCTAATGGTCAAAGGTCAAGGTCATTTGAACCTTTGAAAGTTTCATCCAGTCACAACTTGGCTATTTTCCATCCAATTCTAATCATGTTAGACTCAAATTGTAGGTATTGCAACACTGCACATTTTTATTAGAACACGTGACCTCGAAAGGGCAAAGGTCAAGGTCATTTGGCGCTTTGAAAGTTTCATTTTGCCATAACTTGGTAAATTTTCATCCGATTGGTTCATGTTCATGTCAGTTTAACTTCTACTAGGGGGTTCCTGACCATTGTGCATGTAATGAATTTAAAACAAAAGTTGCAGCAATGTGAATTATGCTTAATAGCACCATTAGACATTTTAAATCTTAAATAACTTCAAAGCTGTAATAGATAAAGATGCCATTCCAACTTTTACTCCTGTGTTATGGAATAGTTGTACATTGCCATACCAATATGCTTTGAAGACACACACACTGATTTGCTATGCAGCAAATCATCTTTTCTAGTTTCTTTCTTTCTTTCTTTCTTTCTTCTTTCTTTCTTTCTTTTTTTCTTTCTTTCTTTCTTTCTTTCTTTCTTTACCGGCAAATTTGTCCGACATTTCATTTGAAAAGTATTATATGTAGAAACTCCAAACTTGGCACAATTGTACTTCTATGGATAAAGTCTGGCCTTTTTATAATGAGAGGTCATGCTTTTCAAAATTATGCAAATGAGGGCTAACTAAAGTTTTAAATCTTCGATATCTTATATACTATAGTAGATGTGGTTCCGAGTGTATAGGAGTTCGATCATAACAAGGGTAAAGGTCACTTGAAAGGTCAAGGTCATGTCAGGGTCAAAGGTCAATGTTAAGCCAAAATGTCATTTTTGAGGTCAAGGTTCCCTTCAGGTAGAGGTCATCTGAAGGTCAAAGGTCATTTCAAGGTCAAAGGCCACTTTCTTTGGTGGCTTTCTTCTAACCATAACTTGGTCAATTTTTATCCAATTTTCATCATGTTGGGCTAAAGTTGTAACTATTGTAAACTTGCACATTTTTTAAATGTACATGTGACCTCTAAAGTTCAAAGGTCAAGGTCATTTGGACCTTTAAAAGTTTCATCCAATCATAACGTGGCCAATCTCCATCCAGTTCTAATCATGTTGGACTCAAATTGTAGGTATTGCTACACTGGACATTTTTATAAGAACATGTAACCTCAAAAAGGCAAAGGTCAAGGTCATTTGGCCCTTTGAAAGTTTCATCTTGCCATAACTTGGTCAATTTTACTCCGATTTGGTTCATGTCCAGGTCCAATTGTGGGTATTGTAACACCGTGCAATTTATATGTGACCTGTAAAGGTCAAAGGTCAAGGTCATTTGGACTTTGAAATTTGCATGCAGCCATAAGCTTAATGGAATGTGAAGTACCAAAGAACAAAAGTTGTAGCATATAACATTTACAACCTTTGATGCACACAGACAGAGTAAAAAAAATCGTCTTTTCCAGTTTCTTTCTTTCTTTCTTTTTTCTTTACCAGCAAATTTGTCTGACACTTTTCTCAGACACTATTATACATAGAAACTCCAAACTTGGCATGATTGTACCTCCATACAAGGAGTTTGGCCCTTTTATACACAGAAATGAAGATGTTTAAAATTATGCAAATTAGGGGCATTTGAAATTTTAAATCTTGAATAACTTCAAAGCTATAATAGATAGAGATGCCATTCCAACTTCTACTCCTGTCTTATGGAATAGTTGTACATTGCCATACCAATATGCTTTGAAGACACACACACTGATTTGCTATGCAGCAAATCATCTTTCCTAGTTTTATATGGATTCCCTCTGACCTTCAGAAAGTAGTTCAAGGTCTCCCATGTCAGGCAGTACTGGATTTCTATATATAATACACCTTTGTTGTACATTTGGTATTGTTACCCTTCATATTTCTCTACATGTGGAATTTACCATCCTTGCCATGTCCTTAGTGACCTTGAAAATTGAAGCCAAAATTATTTCAATATTTGACGATTGACCCAATGCACATTTGGTGTAAATTTAGAAGTTGCATCTCAATACATAATCAAAATAATGTACTTTTACTCTTTAAACCTATAATGCTTGTTCCTCTTCAAACAACCAGTGGTGCCACCAGGACTCCACACTAGACTTTTGTCTACAGGTTTCTGTGAAGGTATATTCATATAAATGCACAAGCTCAGATCTAGTGACCACAACAAAAACAAGAGGACTGTGACAGTCCTGTGCTCAGCTGACATGTACCTATACACTTGCAATTTTTTAAGATTTGCCCCCCAAAAAGAACAAAGAAATTTATAGAAACTCCAAAAATCAATGGAGCGTATCCATTTCAACAAATCTGCTAGAGACTCACCCAAGGTACATTGCCACCAAGTTTAAAGTCAATCTGAATGACGGTTTCGCAGAACAAATCAAAACTGGGAATTAGCATTAGAATGCCCAATGACTTTATAGTAATCAATAGGAAAGGAGCGTTTACCGACAAGTACCAGCACGGAAAAAACCCTTAAAAAATCAGGAATCTACAGCACTGCCACCTAGTGAACAACTAAGTTTGACCCCTCCACAAGGCTCATATCCACCAAGTTTCAGCTTAATCTCGGCAACAGTTCTGGAGACGTTGAAAATAGTAAAAACACACAAAAATTCATAACTAGAAGCTGATCAGTGACCGAAAACCCCTGGACAAAAGACAGATGCATTGGTGACGACAATATCCTTGGGAACGTCAAGGTTACTTCTGTTTTATCTAATGACAAAGCTTTGGTGCAAATGCAATGAACAGAGATATCATGGCATGGCCATTTTTCTTCAATGCAGCACTGTGACCTCAATATGTGACCCAGTGCCCTAGTTTTCACTAGGTGTCTGAGGCATCTATAGGACCAACAGTCAAACAATTGGTGCAGCTACAATGAGAAAATTAAGATTTGAAGATATCATGGTGTAGCCATTTTTCTTCAATGCAGCACTGTGGCCTAAATATGTGACCCAGTGACCTAGCTTTTCATAGGCTTCTATGGCATCCTTAGGACCAACTGTCATAAATAATTGATGAACCTGCATTCAATATTTTTAGATATTGTGTTAAGGCAGTGTTTTTCTTTAATGCAATACTGTGACCGAAATAAGTCACCTAGTGACCTACTTTTTGAAAGCCACCTCAAGCACCTCAATGGGCTATTTGATAAAAATTTCGTCTCTGTAAAGTAAGTGTTGTTGGTGATGTGGCATTAACCAGGCACAGACGGACGGACTTGCAGATGGCGACAATAGTTTTCAATAGGTGTCTGAGGCACCTTTAGGATCAAATTTCATAAATAATTGGTGCAGCTACAACAAGAAAATTAAGATTTGACGATATCATGGTAACGCCATTATTCTTTAATTCAGCACTGTGACCTAAATATGTGACCCAGTAACTAAGTTTTCAAAAGACTTCTGAGGCATCCTTAGGACCAACTGTCATAAATAATTCATGAAGCTGCATCCATTATTTTTTAGACATTGTTAAGGCTTTTTGTCTTTAATGACCTAAATATGTGACCTCGTGACCTATTTTTTATAGGCATTTCAAGCATCTCTATGGTCACCTGTGATAAAAATTTGGTCACTGTAAAGTGAGTATTTTTGGAGATATGGCGTTAACAAGGCATGGACGGACAGATGGACATGCAGATGACAACAACACCCCTCCGGCCGAGAAGGGCAAAGGGCAAAAATACACAAAAAATTTGCAGCGCCACCTGGAGAACAAAATCAGAACTAGGAGTCCCTAGGATTGTTCCTGTGTGATATCAAAGCAATTGGGTGGGCAGTTTCAGCAAAAATTTTTATAAGATATGCCACCCTCTCCCCCCCCCCAAAAAAAAGAACAAAAAAATCATGAGGTAGAGGATCAAGACTGATCCTGTAGTGAGGTGAATCAGAAGCCGACTGTTTGAACAAAGTTGGTGGAAACCCACTAGACGAACATTGCCACCAATTATGAAGTAAATCTGGTTGATGGTTCCAGAGCAAAAGTTGAAAACGTGAATCCGTATTATAGGCCAACTGATTTACACAGTAAACAAGAGGAATATATGCATTTACAAAGAAGTATCCAAAATGAAAAAATTTGTAAAAAAATCAGGCTTCCATAGTAACACCACTTACCAAACAACTTAAAAAAAAAAAAAATTCCTGCAGCATTCCAGCAAAATCTGAATCATGGTTTTGAAGAAAAATAAAAAATAGTGAAAGCACGCAAAAATTCATAAAAAATATTCGCAGCACCACCTTGTGAACAATTAACAATTAGGCATCCCCAGAAGTTTCCCTCTGTGATTTCAAACCAATTGGGTGAGCGGTTTCGGACAGGATTTTTTAAGTTTTCGTGTAGACCCCCACTATAGGAAAATTCCCACCAAGTATGAAGTAAATCTGGCTGATGGTTTTGGAGAAAAAGACAAAAATGTGGATTTCCATAAGAAGCCTACTGATTTACATAGTATACAATGGGGATGTATGTATTTTCCGACAAGTACCCAAAATGAATTTTTTTTAAAAATCAGGATTCCATAGTTACACCACTTATGGAACAAACTTGTTTGGGCCTTCCACATGAAACATTTCTGCAGCATTTCAGCAAAATCTGAGTCATGATTTTGGACAAGAAAACGAAAATTACAAAAACATACAAAAAATTCATCAAAAATTTTTAAAAATTTCCCACATCACCTGGTGAACAAATAAACAACTAGGGGATCCCAGATGTGTCCCTGTGTGATTTCAACGCAATTGGGTGAGTGGTTTCGGAGCATAAGATTTTTTAAAGTTTGGCAAAAAAAAACCAAAAAAAAAACAAAAAAAAAAAAAAAACATTATTAGACCACAACCATTCGAACAAACTTTGTGGCAACCCACTAGAGGAACACTGCCACCAAGTATGAAGTGAATCTAACTTACGGTTAAGGAGAAAAAGTCGAAAATGTGAATTGTTTCAGTGGGCAACGACAGATTTTGGGACTATGGTGTAAGCTCAGGTTATATGGATTCATCCGAGCTAAAAATTAAAAACTCACTGGAGTATGACCAATTGAACAAACTTGGTATACACCCATGCAAGGTGCATTGCCACTAAGTTTGAAGTGAATCTGGCTGATGGTTTTTTGGAGAAAAAGTCAATTGTTGACGATGGACCAAGGACCATAAGATGAGCTCAGCTGCTGCTAAGTCAGCTGACCTGAAAAATCCTTTCCTGACACATTACCTTCATGACCTTAAGTAGGTCAAGTTCATCCATACAATGCAACATAACACTTCTACATATAAAAAAACTTTTGTGATACATTTGGTATCATTTGCCTTATTCTTTCTCAATACACGTATAATGAATTTAACGTGCCTTCATCACCTGTTGGTCCGTATCTTCTGTAATACTGCAGGTGGCACCACCAAATTTTGGCACATTTTGGTCCATTTGTCTGTTCAACATTTCCAACAAGTTTTGAAAAGATTCAGAAAAAATTTTGGTCCAAATATTACATAATATTCTGGGTGACACCATAAGTCCTGGAACTTATATGGGGCTCTCATGAAAACTGTTGACTGTATCACTTTCACAACCAAAAGTTTACTGAAAAACTGAGAGATATGACTGATTGCATCAACTCTGCAACCTTTAGTCAGCAGAGCTACAAACTGGATGTCATGGTTCAGCCCACTTACTTGGCAGATTCCAATTTCTTGACGGTGTGAGCAGTCTTCTCCTTGGCTTTTATATACTGAGGCCTCTTTTTGTTCAACTCCACCTCCTACAAGGATAAACATTGCACAATATTCCAAGGAGTAAACCATATCCAGAGAATTGTTCGAGAATTATGTGCTTGCATTTAAGGTTGAACCAGCCCACTAACCAAAGCTATCATATAGAGGCTGTCAAAGCATGGTGGCAACAATTAGGGAATTAATGCCTTGCTGCTGGACTGAAGCATCATTCACAGCCTGAAGTTTTCATCAGGTGGTCATGCACCCATCCCTCAGGACCAGCCTTTTGGGTTAGATTTAACATCCTTTCCATGGTGTTATTATGTGTCCCATGAGCTGCTGTCCATTTGTGGTTCATGTGATGAAGTAACCAGACGAGACCCAGAGATAAACATATGACTGAGTGAATTGCTTTCTCTCAGTTGCGTATACATGTACATGTACATTTGAAAAAATACACCAAACATAATTAGAAGATAGTGTAAAATTGCTATGCATCAGAAATAAGTTGAAAACAGAAAGTATTTTTAAATTACACAGTGCCACACACATTCCACTATTGTATCAATTAGCCATCATAGGGATAAATGGAGGTATCATGTCAGCCATGTTCCTACTCACAGATTCCTTGATCTTCTGTTCAATCTTGGCCAGCTCTCTGGTAAGTTTACCCTGTTCTTTCTTTTGATCTTTCAGTTCATCCTCTATTTTCTCACGTTTTCTGTTTTCTTTCTCAGCCTGGTGAACTTTTTTACCTAGTTCCTCACCAAGTTCATCTATGTCTTGCTCATTGTGGTACAGCTTGAAGAGCTGCAACTCCATTTGTTTCTCAGCCTGCAAATTGTGAACAATTTTCTTGTGTAATTTTTGACAGACATGTCCATTTGCTTTTCTTGCTGGATAATACTGATTTTTTTCTGCATCAACTCCTCGATTGAATGAAAAGAAAACATGTGAAGGGAGATCAAAATAACCATAAACTTACAATAATCCATCCCCACTGTTTACAATGATGAAACCCTCATGGAATTGAGACTCTTGTTTCGTTAAAAAAAATAAAACAAACAAAAAAAGAGGGCTGTGTGAACAGCCCATGCTCAGCTGACCTACAGATTCATCATGCAGCCCTGTGAACTTGGGATAGGATCAAGGTCACCCATGCACTGAGTAAGTTTGACCTTTATAGAAGAACAATAACATGTGCAGCATCAAGGTCATTCCAGTAGTTCTCAAGTTACTAGGGTTGCAACAATACACATGGTTCATACACCTATCTGGCCACAAATTTCAAGACTTTTCCAGACTGATTTGTTTAAATTTCAAAATAACTTTTGAGTTCGTCGGGGCCAACATGTAACAAAAATAACAGGTATCATTTAACCGAACTTCAACATTTCTGTCACAAATGAATTAAAATACCCAAGTCTGAGTACAAAATATGATTTTCCACACTTTTCAAGACACAAGTGTAAAATTCAAGACTTTTCAAGGCCTTGAATGACATGACCTGAAATACAAAACTTCTCCAAACTTTTCAAGGCTTGTATGAACCCTGATACATTTTCTCACGATACGATACATGCAGCTGAATAATGGATTTAAATTAAATTTATATATTCCTCTATCACTTATTTTAAATTCATGCTCGTATTTTTTAAAATTAAAGATAGATTTCATATTTTCTTATGTAAAATGATATGATAACTGTTTCAAATGTAAAATAGTTCAGAAATGTAAAGTTAAAAAGTTGAAATGCCTTACAATGAAATTTATTAATTTTTTATTCTTTAAAAATTTGTTATCCGGACTGTGATTAATGTGCAAGTGAAATATCATTACCATTTACTTTCGTTGCTGTCATCATGTTCATGTGGAGCCTATCAACTTTAAAGTCTCACTAAGTAAAAAAAAATCAAAAACATATCTAAGCTTTAAATATTTTCAACAAAACTGCTGTCAAATGATATTATGGGCTACTATTTTATAACTAGTATGAACACTACTATGTCTAATCCTGCTGTTATTTGTTCATCTACATATTCATTTTGAAATTAAATGATACCAGACTTAACAGGCATGTCGAGCCTAGAAACTCTGCAATACCTGTTTTGGCAAACAGCAAATGCAATGCAGCTAAGATGAGAGTGCTGCCCCCTATTCAGAACTAATGTAACTACAGTATGGTGTCACAGTATTTGACTACAAGCGCACATGGTTGCATGAAATCACACGTGTGGATTTGGGTTTTACTCTGCACATTTTAATGATTTTATTACCACGGTTTAGTCATTAATCGCTTAATATCAACATGTATAAAAATCATATGTATTGTGGAAGTGTTTGTAGATATTTAGGGCCTTTGATGAATGTTCAAACGTCAATGGCAATGCATTTACTGCTGCCGGTTGCAATGTTGCCGCTTACTTCTTCTGTCCCAAATTATTTCTTTGCCAGTTGGACTGGACACCAGAGAATAAAATGAATAAAAATTGACATATATATATATATATATATATATATATATATATATATATATATATGGTCTTCATTCTGTTGTTGAACAAATTTTGATGGTATATGGTAATGAAAATATTTGCAATCATACATTTGTACATGTTTCCATGTCTTGAAACTGTCATGCTGACAAAACGTGTATCGTATTTTTGCGATACACAAGCTTACGATTTAATATGTGTATCGTGGCTTCTGGTATCACAATGCACCAATGCACCGTGAATCCTTACATCCCTACAAGTTATAGTGAAGAGTAAAATTCATGTATGTTGCACTGTGACCCCAGAAATCAGGTCAAGGTCACTCATGTTTCTCAGCCTGCAAATTGTCATCTAAGCATGACTTTCATAGAGAAACATGAACAAGTGCAACATCAAGATCCTAACTCAAAACAGATCTCAAGTTATCAAGTGAACAGTAAATTTTATTTAAGTTGTCCTGTGACCTTGGGACGGAGGTCAAGGTCCAAACATCACAGGGGCATGACTATTTGCACAAAATAAGTAGACACTTATAAAAGGTACATCCATACCAAGTTTGGCACAAATCTGGACAAAATTATTTTAAGTTATAACCATTACGAGAAATTCCCATATTAAACTTTCATATTAAAGCTTTTTAAGCTTAAATAAGAGGATCATGATGATCCTGTGCTCTGCTGACTGGAATCTGCTTTTACAGTATTGAGAAGTTGAAAATGTAAATACAACAGTGCAACATATATGCACTGTACAGCCATACAGTAAAACCTCCGTAACGTGGGCACCCTTGGGACCGGAGCAAAATGCCCACTTTACAGAGGGTTGGCCATTTTGGGTTGTGTGGATGAGCAACAAAGATAAGGGAGAGGCTGTATATATATGTGTGTATATATATATATATATATATATATATATATATATATATATATATATATATATATATATATGCATGCAAACACATCTACAGTACATATATATGTACATGCTTTATACATGTATACAGATACAAGTATATCAATCCCACATGAAATTAATGAGAGATGCAGTTTTTTCAACATTTTGCCAAAAGTTATTTTCTTAAAAAAAAAAATTATACATCAACTTCATTTTCTATGTAGAGACATAACGCCCAGGACAGATCCCAACTTAATGATTACCAGCAGGCACATCAGACCTATCAAACTGCTAGCTTGAGCAAATCGCTGAGCTGACACTTATCCACACACCAACTTGCTTTCCAGTAGAGTCAATTGTTCTCTGCACTTTGATACCTTAATCCTATGGTTAATGTACAACTGTCAAAAGTCACTGTGGATTAAAACAACTGTCATATGCTTTCTTGATGCTGGCCTACACATTGCACTCTACTCTGTTATGTGGGGAGGGGGGTCACATTAGGTGGTGAGCACTGATAGAAAAATGACACTTGAAGAATTAAAAAGTTAATGGTGGCAAGTCCTGATGCAAAAAATAATACTTTTACAAAGCAAAATTTTATTGAACAAAATAAAAGTGCCCACTTTAACAAACTTTGGTACCTGTTTGGGGTGCCATATGCCCAGATTAAGGAGGTGGCCACTATAGAGGTGGCCTTATAATGTAGTCAGTAGGAAAATGAAATGGACCAAAGAAAAGTGCCCATTGAATATTTTTTTTTAAATTGCAGTGCTACCTGGGGGACAAATTCAGAACTTAGAGTCCCCGGGAGTGTCCCTGTGCAATATCAAAGCAATTGGGTGAGCGGTTTCAGAGAAGATTTTTTGAGACTTGCCCTCCCAAAAAGAACAAAAAAAAAAAAACATTAAACAAGAGGGCTGTGTGAACAGCCCGGGCCTCAGCTGATCTGGACATTCATCACACTTGCAGCTCTATGAACTTGTAAAAGGATCAAGGACACCATGTTCTGAGTAAGTCTGACCTTTATAGAAGAACACTTACAAGTGCAACATCAAAGTTCAAGTAGTTCTCAAGTTATAATGAAGAGTATAAATTCATGTATGTTGCACTGTTACCCCACAGCTCTATGAACTGACAAGTCAGCTGAGCTAAAATCAGGAATCCGCAACATTCCCACATGGTGAACAACTTTGTTTGGCCCTTCCATAAGGAACATATCCACCATGTGTAAGCTTAATCTGAGTGACGGTTCTGGAGAAGAAGTCGAAAATATCTATAACACACAAAAATTCACAAAAAAAAATATAAAAAAACTGCAGTGCCACCTGGTGAACAAATTAACAACAAGGAGTCCCTAGATGTCTTCCTGTGTGATATCAAAGCATTTGGGTAAGCAGTTTCGGAGAAGAAGATTTTTTAAGATTTGTCCAAAAATAACAACAAAAATTCATTAAAAATCCAAAAATCACTGGAGCATGACCAAGTGAACAAAATTGGTAGAAACCCATCCAAGGTACATTGCCACCAAGTTTGAAGTTAATCTGGATGACCGTTTTGGAGAAGAAGTCAAAAATGTGAATTAGCATTAGAATGCCCATTGACTTCCATAGTAATCAATAGGAAAGCTGCATTGACCGATAAGTACCCGAATTGAAAAAATCGTTAAAAATCAGGTATCAGCAGCATTCCCACATAGTGAACAACTTTGTTTGACCCTTCTACATGGAACATATCCACCATGTTTCAGCTTAATCTGAGTGATGGTTCTGGACAAGAAGTCGAAAATAGCTATAACACACAAAAATTCACAAAAAATTAGGAAAAAATTGCAGCGCCACCTGGTACCAAATTAAGAACTAAGAGTCCAAGGGAGTGTTCCTGTGTGATATCAAAGCAATTGGGTGAGTGGTTTCGGAGAAGAAGATTTTTTAAGATTTACCCAAAAAAGACGAAAAAAATTCATTAAAAATCCAAAAATCACTGGACCGTGACCATTTGAACAAACTTGGTAGAGACCCACCCAAGGCATATCTCCACCAAGTTTGAAGTGAATCTGGCTGACAGTTTTTGAGAAGAAGTCGAAAATGTGAATTGTGGACGACGGACGGACGACGGACCCTCAAAAAACCTCAGCTGACTGACAAGTCAGGTGAGGTTAAAGTCCAAAAAATCAATTGAGAGAGAGTGACCATTTGAATAAACTTTGTAAAGACCCACCCAAGGCACATCCCCACCAAGTTTGAAATGAATCTGCCTTACAGTTTTGGAGAAGTCGAAAATGAGAATTGTGGATGGACGACGGACAACAGACCCTCACAAAAGCTTAGCTGACTGACAAGTCAGCTGAGCTAAAAAAAAGCCAGGATTAAAATTGTACAGGGGCTATGTCTTTTGTTCAGGATTATACAAGATGAGCATTTGTGCATTAACATTCCTTGGCATGCTTTAGGAAGGTGGAAAAAAAAATTAATACAGAACCAGACATTGCTGGATCCAAGCCCCACCCCCCTCATGATAACCTTGGTAATGAAAGGTGTAAAGGTGTCATTTGGAATAACTGCAGTCATGAACATGAAAAAAAAACTTGGCATGGTGCATGAAAGCTTTCTAGTTTTCATCTAGAAAAACAGATTGACAGACAGACAGACAGACCCTGTGCACAACATGAAATGTTTGAACTTAAACTAGCTCTTATAAGAGACTATAATTCTGTGTAATAATAAAAGCCCTAATTCAAACATTTTTCAAGTAATCAAATGGAAAACAAATTCCCTAATGTGACACTGTGACCTTGAAAATTGGGTCAAAGTCACCCAACTTCAAACCTGGCCTAGCCCCTATAGGACTAGAATCTTGTGCAATATGAAAGCACTCCGTCAAAAAGTGCTGAAGTTAAAGTGCGCAAATGTGGACAGTTGGACAGACAGGCAGAGGCCACCCATCTTCAAACTTGACCTAGCAGGGCATCATAATACCTTTAATAAAGGCCAATATATTAAACTTACGATTTGGTCCTTCAATTTCTGATAGCGTTCTGCTTCATCTTTTTCCATTTTAGCCTCTTTCTTTTCTGCGGCAATACCTCTCTTTTTGTGGTAGTTAAATTGGGTGTCCTCCTCAGCCTTCAACATTTCAGCCTTAGCAGCATCATACACGTCTTTAAGCTCCCCAGACCTAGAAAACATTGTCACAAAATACATGTACACATACATGCACACAATAATGGTTAAAGAGCATTGTCTCATGTAACAAGTGCCTTCGGCTGTGTCCAGGTAACAAATTAAACTGACGTCAAAAGAGTTAATGTGTAAAAGGGAAAAAGAGCATCCATTTTAAATATGTTTCAACAGATGTCAAGTTACCAAAGGCCTAACAAAAATATATGTGTGATTCCGCTAACCTGACAGACCCTACAAAAAAGACCCAACCCTAAAATTAATGGGGGGAGAAAAAGGTACATGTACTTTCAAGGTGCCCTTCCCTAATAAATATTGATCAACCCAAGCCAGTGCTACAAACCCAAGTGGTCCCAAAAAGCACATAATTTTTTTTCAGTGGCCCACATGAGACATGTGACCCAAACGGCCAAAGCAAGCACCAGAATGCATGCTATTAGGGTCTGCGGGCATCCCCCCGGTCAATTTTGAATTTGAGCATGGAAAATATTGTCTTGACATGGTTGACGAAATCACAATGTTTCAGCCATTATTGTACTGATTTGACTTATTTCCCTCACCTTGTACAAAAATTTGATGGAAATTAGCAAAGACTAACAAAAAATAAATTTTAAAAAAGACCATCACCATGTTATCAATTAAGATAAGACAATTTTTGTATATATACATGTAACGCTTTAGAGAATTTTTCGACATGTTATGTTTATTAATTTGGGGGAAATTCACAGATAAATTATCCTGCAATTGGTAAGTTAATTGTGAATTTTCTCTGCAGAAAGCAAGAGGAAAAAATACATTAAGATAGTCACTAGGCCTAAATTACAGAGTGTCACTACCATACCCAAACTATATTTTCCTAATGAAACAAATCCAAGTCAATTCCGACCAAAAATATCAATGAAATGTTGACTGAATGATAATATTTTATTCACACATATGTCAGCATTGTGCAATATGAATGCTGACAGCACACCAAACTATGATGCATGAAATGGGAGCACCAAACGTCTAGGGAATCTTGCCTTGGCTTATTTCCATGGTGGACCACAACATGAAAATAGCAAGTATGAAATCAGAAAAATATTAAGTTGCTTTGCACAGGTTTGTACCTGAAATGCTTTAATCATTTATGAATAAAAAGATAGATTTAAATTTTCCATAAATTGATATGTAAATAAATATAAGCACCAAAGGCCTAATTTTAGAACACTGAAATACTGAAATTTAAAAAAAAAAGTCTCTGGATCAGCAAATTTTAATTCCCTGGTGCATTTTTCGAGAACTGTATTGCAAAATTCTGCTCCAATGCTCCAGTTCCGACAACCCTTGACCTGCTGAAACATGCGACCAATGACCAGCAAAGCCGCCCCATAAATGACCACCCGTAAAAAAAGTGGTCAGTCTTACCAACCATAACCAAGTGGCATTTAACAGAAAAGCTGGCCAACTGCCATTATTTTGCAGTAAAGTCGACTCAATGACTAAGCATTTTATTCTAACTTGTCTGGACAGTGAACTTGGGCCGGGGAAACGCATAGCTGCTGCATATAGCCACAGTGGTGCAGTGTCAGTATCTAGTATCGCTAGGAGAACCCCTCGATTAGTCGATTTGTGTACTATTGGGCTATCCAGTGTGAAATAAATATGTTTAAACTAAACTAGGTACCAGGTGTCGTTCTCCAAGTTAACAGGGGAAACGTTCGTCAATGTATTTTCAAAGTATGACTTACTGTCATAACTTTAATCTGCCTGCTCAGTTGTGTCTGAAGCAGTTATCATCTGTTTGTTATAAATCCAAATGCAACACGATACCATTGTGGCATGCATGCACACACGTAGGCGCCACTTAAAAAATCAAAAATGGCACAATGCATTGTGCGAAAGGAAAATCACAGTGAATCACGACTATGTGTTAAAGTACTTTTAAAACATGACTTACTATCCTAACTTTAATCTGCCCTCTCGGTTGGGTCTGAAGCAGTTATCGTTAGTTACAATTCCAAATATGACACGATGCCATGTGGTGGCGAGCGCCATTTTGAACATTGTGCAATTAATGCAATGATTGCGAGACAGCCTCAGGCCAGCCTTAAAAAATATTTATGTTTTGTATAACGCACCCGGTGTGCGCAAAACGTTGCGGTTGGAATATTTTTTTCAACAGTGCAAAAAAAAAAAAAATTCTTCAGGCTTGATTTAACGCTATTCGCACGCCCCGTGTGGCAGTTCTGTAAACGCATATCGTTTGCGTACCTACCATGAATGGTATCGGTACATCGTAGTAAATTTGAGTATACAATATTGGCAAGTTCCTTGCAATAAAAGGTGTTCCTAAATCATATTCAAACGAAAATTTTAATATTTCAAATCAGAAATCGAGTGTGCGCACATCGTTCCTGCAACTGTACACAAACAGCTGCTTAGGCCATGTGGTCTGGCTTGATTTAACGCTACTCGCACGCGCCGTGTGGCAGTTCTGTTAACGCACATCGTTTGCGGACCTACCATGAATGCTATCGGTACATCGTAGTGAATTAGCGTATACAGTATTGGCAAATTCCTTGCAATAAAAAATGTGCCTAAATCAAATTCAAACCAAAATCTTAATATTTCAAATCAGAGAGCGAGTGTGAGCACATCATTCCTGCAACTGTACACAAACAGCTGCTTTGGCCATGTGGTCTGACGCAAAACACATCACCCGATTGGTCAATTGAGTCACATGCAAAAATGAGCCAATCACGGCTCGTGTTACAGTGTTTTCATCACGGCTTCCGCCCATTGAACATGTGTGAATCTGCCATAATTTACGGAGGGAACACACAAACGGGAAGCTTTGTTTATATTGTAGCATTGAAAAATAAAGATTCCAGTGTTAATTGCAACAATTATTTGGAGTCACAGGCAAATACGCAAAGGTAGGGGATAGCGGGAATAGCCGAATGTGTCCCAAATCAGTCCATGAGACTGGGTCAGTTCACCGCAGATCCACTCCGCGCTGTCACTTGCGTGTGACTGGAAGTCATTTCAAGGCACCTATTTTTTCCAACACTGTTAGAACACACAGATAAATGGTATTTGATGTTAATTTGCATATGAATTCGCCATGCAAATTTTTTATGTATTTTGACGCTGCTTTGACATCGTTGCCGTTGGGGCAGATCACACAGACGGTGAGTGGTGTGACCCCGCTCAGCAAACCAATAATTACTGCCGTAACGTAACGTAATCGTATGTATTGACTATTGTACGACAGTGAAAATGTCTGCTTGTGTTGACAGAGATAAAGTTCTGATGAATACAACTGCGGACCAAGTAATTGTTTAAACTTGGAATGTTTATCAATCAACGATTATTATCACATATCGGCGCCCCACGCAAGTGCTGCGAAAGCTCTGATTTTTTAAGTGATTAGACCCCCGTAGCCGGCCTTGCAAACAACTGCAACTTGTAATTAACTGTGTCATGAAAATTTGAGGAATAGAGTTCCCAGCGAAAAAAAAGTTGGTTGCCCGACCAGGCAAGTACCTATTAATTTTAACTTGCCCGAGGTTAAATCTGACTTGACCATGGAGCAATAAAACTCTTAATCCACGTCCCTGCACAAAAACACAAAAGAGGTGTGTTCATGATTTATAATATTTACTCTGAACCCTCATCATATACCGTCACTATTACACCCCTCCCCTCCCCTGCTGTTGTCAAGTGAAAATTAAAACTTCACGTTTGTATTTGATATCTTAACTCTTTTTCTGCTGTGATATTTTAAAGAAAGGGCAACTTTATAATTACACTAGTCCTTTGTTTCTTGAAGCCCTGTACATGTTTAAAATAGCAAAAACCCACCCCAATTCAAGCCAAGCCGAGGTGTATTTAGAGTAGTGCTACTCTGTCTCAGCGCCAGCAAACCAGCCTGAAGCATATATTGTCCCGCTACAACCTCATCTGTGGCAGAGTCTCTTGCTTTAATACAGATTTAATGAAAAATTTTTAACCTGGAATCTTGTTTATCTTGTATCAATACTAAGTCCATCAGTCATGATGCCCATATTGCAGTAATACATAGTAGGTATGTGTAGTTCCAAAAAAAAAAAAAAAAAATCCTCCCTGCCTCATCAAATTTTTCAAGGCCCTGTTATACGAAACAGAAATATTTTCAAGGCTTGCCTAATTTAGCCACAAAAGGGGTATGATAGATCTGGATCCAAGTGGATGCAGGGGGTCTTGTCACGTGACCGATGGGCCAACTTTGATAACCAAACCAGAGTCAATCACTATGATCACCCAAGCCCAACGGCCAAGATGTTGGACACGTGACCGATGGGCCAACTTTGATAACCAAACCAGAGTCAATCACTATGATCACCCAAGGGCCCAACGGCCAAGATGTTGGACACGTGACCGATGGGCCAACGTTAACATTGGTAAGCAAAATTCTTCATCATTACTTATTTTCTTTGACTATCACTAAACCAACTCCTCTCAAACTGATATACCTAACGCTTAAACCCTCTTATACCACCTCTACTAATGAAGCGGGGACCGATAGACATGGACGCTCAGGATAGCGGCCTTACAAATAGGAACCAGACTTAAGGGCGCTAATCTCACCAGATTTAGATTTCTCAAGAAACTCACTTACAAACTATCAAAAGCTAAACACCATTTTGAGTTCCTTACAGCTAGCCTAGAATCAGGACAAATACCCAAGGGTTTACGGATAAATATTGATCCACAACTACCTAGCCTTAGCACTGCATTTATGTTAGATTGGACAGGAATCATTGAAGAATCTCAACACAAACTTACACAGAGCCTAGCTAACTACTGGCAACACCACACCCAAGAACTGGAAGATGAAATAAAGAAGGCATACAGCTCTCTACCTGAGGACACGACACAAGAAGAGATCGATTATATAAAAAACACATTGAACACACAAGCAGCCAACAACGCGCGTAACTTAAAAAATAAGGGACAGAAGAAAAACACGGAATGGCAAGGAGGTTTGTCAAGAAGACCACGTGGTCAAAACGTAAGAAACGTCAGACCACGAATAACACCAACACCGTCGTCAACTTATCTCAACGTACCCTGACCAGTGCCGAGATTTCACTATTAAGTAAGGGCCTTTCCTTTTGTCCAACCCCTCAACACACAGACCTTATTCTGCTTAGGAGCAATTGCAAAAGGTTTGGCAGGCAACTTAGACTACTTCACCATTTTCATAAAAACAATACTTCTGACCAAATCCCATCCACATCTGGGCCAATCCACAAACCCTCCACGGGGTGGACACCTATGCCAGGCCAAAACAGAATACTAGACTTATTCATTCACAGTCTAGAAGCTGATATTATGAATCTACAAACCAAGAGAACCCACTCCAACATTAGCAAAGCTGAGCGCAAAGCATTACGGGAGCTTACGTCAGACCCAAACATCACTATTAAACCAGCGGATAAAGGAGGCGCTGTAGTCATTCAGAACACGTGGGACTACACAAAGGAAGCCATGCGACAACTAGGGGATCAAGATTACTATCTACCCCTCAACGAGGATCCAACAAAAAAATTCAACACAGACATTGATAAATTTATAGAGGTATCATATAACAACGGGCACATACAAAAAGATACGAAGACAGCACTCACTACTGCATTTCCATCTACACCCAGTATATATTTTTTGCCTAAAATCCATAAAGTGACATTACCAGGAAGACCTATCGTCTCTGCTGTAGGAGGACCCATGGAAAAAATTTCCCGATTTGTGGACTTCTACATCAAACCACTTGCCCAACAATCACCATCTTACATCGAAGATACGACTGATTTTTTAAATAAAATTCAAGGCTTAGATATTGGACCCGATGACATCATGGTAACCCTAGACATCAGTTCCTTATATACAAATATCCCACACACAGAGGGAATACTTGCCTGCAGAACAGCCCTTAACAACAGAACCGCAAAAACACCACATACCTGGTTCCTATTAAGACTCCTGCACTTTGTTCTCACAAAGAATGCCTTTATCTTTAACGATAAATCCTATCTTCAAATTAAGGGCACAGCCATGGGAACTGCCTGCGCACCAAACTTTGCTAACATATTCATGTCCAAACTCGAACAAGAACTCATTCAAAACGCGCCTTTTAAACCTAAAATCTGGCTTCGTTTCATCGATGATATATGGATGCTTTGGTCACATGGCACAGGAGAACTCCAGGACTTTATTAACACCATCAACAATTCACACCCCACTATTAAATTCACAACGGAAATTTCCGATAAAGAGATTCACTTCCTGAATGTGACACTCATAAAACAAGGTCGAATCATTAACACTAAAGTTAACAGCAAACCCACGGATGCGTACACATATTTATTATACACTTCATGCCACCCTAAAAGTTGCCGCGATGCCATCCCCTACAGTCAATTCCTTCGAATTAAACGAATATGCTCCAGACACAGCGACTTTCTAATCCAAGCAGACGAACTCAAAAAGTATTTCTTGGAGAGGGGATACCCTGACAGATTATTAAATCGCGCCCTACAGACAGCTGAGGCACAAAATCGAACTGATCTCTTGACTAAAAAGAACCCCACGCGAGATGACAACACAGTCAATTTCATCACACAATATAACCCAAATATACCTATCTCACGTGAAATTATTTCCAGGAACTGGAACTTTCTCAAACATCACAACGATGTCGCCCCCTTACACAATAAACAGATACGCGTCATCTACTCTACAGGTACTAATTTAAGAGACCTTCTTGTTAAATCGAAATTCACACGAGGAAATCCCCCAAAGGGATCTTTTAAATGCAACACTAATTGCCCCACGTGCCCACACATCAGCGAAAGATCAACTTTCAAAACTCAGTAACAGGCAAATCATACAAAATCAATCACAACATTACTTGTCAAACTAACAGTGTCATCTACGTTATTGAGTGTAAAAAATGCCATAAACAATACATAGGCCAAACCTCCAAAACCTTAAACATGAGATTCCATGGACATCGCTTCGACATAAGAAACAATTCAGCCAAAAGTGTTCCTGCCCATTTTTCGGAATCCTGTGATGTCGAAGATCTTTCCATATATGGCATAGATCACATCACACAACAAGACAATATATTACGTCACAATAAGGAAGCAGCCTGGAGCAATGAAATTAATACCATTCAACCCTTGGGCCTAAACAGACGTGAAGAAACCTACTAGGACTCTCACCATGTGGCAGTGTTTCTTCTGTACAAAAATCAAAAGATTTGCGAAATGGAAAAATTTAAGACAACACATCACTAGACATCACCAGCACCCGACAAGGCGCTACAAATGCAGAACATGTGGAGCAACGTGCAACCGCACAGATAATTTCAACAGACACATGAAAATCAAACACCCGGGGATTACAGCGACACTGATCGTACTGGATTCCATTCCACCACAAGAGGTGAAGCATACACCGGGGAAACTCATCAGCATCAAGAAAACACCGATGGCGGTATTCCGAGCGTTCAAAAAAAGTCATACAACATCAGGAATACCGATTGTGCCGCTCCCCTGCGACACGCAAGGGAAGCCAATGTTACCGATAATTAGACTACCGACAAAGAAACAAGTAGATAAATACATCAAGAGACAAAAAATATTGCGGGACCTAGGCTTGGACTTAAGTGACTCTGATTCTGACAGCAACAGACCAACTCCGTGCTCTAGTGAGATATATATCACACCCAAGTAGTTTGTCAAGCACCACAAACACATAATCCTGGGTAAACTTAAATCAAACCCCGCACCTATTGATGTACCTATGGAACAATTCAGCCGAAAATACCACCGTTACAGGTCTACTGTTATTAATACACAGGAAAAGAAGAAGAAGACAGCCCCGAACGATGAATGTAACAAGCCCCTAACGCAGGACCCGATGCCCCACTACCTCACCACTCCATTTAAAGGCGAAAAACAGACAGACCACACAGGATACAGCCAGCACTTTCTAATCTTTAATTCTTCAAAATAGATTAACTTTTAATTTTACTTTTAAAAACATGTACCATAAAGTTTTTACACTTTATGAACATAAACTGTCGATACATAAAATCTCTTACAATACTAAATCAAAAGTGACTCACGGACATTCTACTTCAACACATGATTGATATAACGGGATGTACATATTTTTTATATACTTCAAATATCAAGAATTATTATCTAGTGGAACATCTGATTAGATCTATAAAGCATAACAACGAAGCACTGAATTTTTAATAAACAATCTTTATTGAAACAGATGAGAACATTATGTTGTGAATGCAAAACACGGGAATGAACTACGTAAAATTAGCACGGAATTGTGCACTCACTGACCCCCATAGTAAGAGTATTATGACGTCACATCCAATAATAAATTACCTACAACATTGTAACTCCTCAATTGTGAATATACTTACCCTATTTTAATAAAAATACACTCCTTTCCCCTGAAGAAGGTATATTAGTCACCGAAACTAGTTGGGAATGCAAGGAGCCATATACACAAATATATTTCTAGGTGTCAGAGTTTATTTCAGTACTTGTGATAGAACTGTTGGTACTTGTTAGCTATATCATCTACCTTTAAATATCAATGTCAGGGCTCGACATTAAGTCAAGCCCGAAAGCCCGGGGCAACCAAGCTGGATTGTCGGGCAACTAATACCTTTAATGAACGCGCCCGTGTCGGGCTACTGCTTTTTTTACCGGCTCAAAAATCATTTTGCCACTATTTACATCGATCGCCGTAACTCTCATGCCACTTCCGCTTGACAAAGCGTGTTTGTAAGCTTCCGTAAGCGCTTGCACGTTCGGTTGCTTCCGTAAGCTCTCGCGTGATAACGAGTGGTTCCAAGGAATCATTGACCCAAGTGACTTGGAACCCCAATCAAACACGTGCTTGCCTGCTGGAGCACGTGCGACAGACACTGAAGAAGTACATGCCAGATCCATTTTTCCCACGGTTCAGAACGAGGTCAACATGGCGCCCAAACAACCACACGTGGTGGCAATGAGAAAATGCTGAGTCTTATTTTGATACATAACTTATGAATTACGGTGAGTTAGGCTCCACCGAATGTGTAGAATAAAGTGAAGACAGTGAGTAATGCCGTCAAAGCAATTTTATGACAGTTTAAGCTGGTTACTTCGCAAATGAAGGCTCCGTACCCGGCAATAAACTTTTTCGAGTTATTTGTCGTATAGTAGTGCCCAATTGTCGGACATGCCCAATTGTCGGACATCGTTGATAGTTTTGCCATTCATTGACAAGATGTGTAAAAAATTATATTACTTTAATAAGCACTGAGAGACTGATGTGGGATCGAAGACAACTTGACGATTTTTTAAATTTGCATATTTCCAGACACAATGTCCGCTTTTAGATAGAAAATATCCATTGTAGTCGGCAAGTATTAATCAACACCCGTGCAACGCAGTTTGCGAAATAAAGTTTTAAATCTAATATGTGTATTAAAATAAAGAGGTTCTCCCCTCAAGGACTGGAGTTTAATTTCCTGCTAGAAGGTGAACAAAAATAACGTGGAGCCGAATACGTTCCCATGTCCGACATTTGGGCACACCTAACTTTCTGCTCGTCGCAGGGTTTTCTCAATCATCTCTTGTAAAATATGTGCACGTTCGCAATCCAAAGAGTGTGACTTGACAAAGAACATGCGCCAACAACCCACAATGTTTGGTCTTTTCAGCGGCAGTGCCAAACAACAACAGTAAATGTAATTTAATTTTCAGCCTGGCAATGAACGCAATCTTGCGCTTAGCTGTCTGACAATTGGGCACCCCAGTATACTACAACTAGATTTTAATGTATTCAATTGAACTAGGTGCTGTTACTGTATATTGAGATACATGACAGGCAGTGTGTTTAGATATTGGATTGAATCAGTTAATACTGGAAATGTTTGTGTGTGTGTGTGGATACATAACATAGTGTGTTAATTTATTCTTCTTGTAGAGCACAGTAATTTATTTAAGAGCATAATTTATGTTTAACTGTATTAAAAGCTACAGTTAAGATGTCTAACTCTCCACAGGTAACTTGTCACTGTATTTCCTTGTCCGTTTGTTCAGGGACCATTCTGGAAGGACATTAACCTTTGCTAAAAGGAAAATCCAAGCAAAATTATTGAAGCATGTACCCAAGATGTTCAGTACTAGTTATGAAAGTAATTTTGTGCCCAACATTTAATCATGCATAATCTACAATGTACATGTATGTGTGTGTGTTGCGTACAGTAATTTGTCCTTTCAGTATCCATGAAATAAAAAAATTGCCTTTGCAACTATTTTGTGTTTCTTAATCTTCAGGCATGTGAGAGTTCAGATATTTAACTGATTTCAGATATTTTGATCAAAATATCCCATTTTATCCTATGTTAAATCAGATAATTTACTTCTAAGCTTACCCAATTTAGCGAATTTCAGATATTTTTCTAACTGACCACTCACATGCCTGATGTTTGCAAACTGTTGAGTTTCTTTTGCTTGATCGTCATCAATGCAGAAGCAGATTTCATCATTATGCATCTTTTGAAGTGTATATTTAGTGCTTTGACAGGACTCGTATTTTAAGCCCAAGTCCCCTCCAAATGGCAGGAAAATGCATATTTTAATGTCTTTTAAAAAAAAAAATCCGGTGGAGCAAGCCCCCGGACCCCCCCTAGCAGGGCTTCGCGGCTAACGCCGCTCGCAACGCTGAAAATGGGGCAACTGATTTTGTGAAGGGGGCAACCAATTTCTCTGGCCCAGTAGTCCTGGGGGCAACCACAAAAAATCCTTAATGTCAAGCCCTGAATGTGAATCGCAGCCACAGCATATATCATATTATTATTATTGATGCTCTGAAATATTTGCCAACTATATATTTTTGGTTTCATATATGGGTCATTCCACATCAGATCATCAAATTTCAGGAAAATTTTCCACCATCATATTTCAGATTTCCTTCATTTTTTGGTATGAATGTTAGACCAGGTCATAAGCTTAAAATTTGAAATTTTCACTTCACTGGCATCATTAGTTTATTCTTTTACAAGGTTTGGAGGGGGAGGGGGTCTAACCTTAAAAATGACTGTTTTTTTCTGTGCCATAATTCAAAAGGCCATATCTTGCTAAATAGAAAAGATACAACCATGAATATTTCAGGAATAATGTAACTTTAACAGCTGATGGAGTTGTGTAAATAACAATGACCAGGTTACCATATATTTTCTTTTATCAAGGTATGAAATGGCAATTTCCTGGTTTTTTCCAATTGCTAGTGGTATTTCAACCATCAATACCTCCATAGCAAAGAAAAATAGGAATTTGAAATTTTGCACACAAAATTTACACTTTAAGTTCTACTATTCTGCAAAAATATCACAACTCTGGGAATAGCCAAATTGGGGATATCTCTCATTAAAGTTAGTGATATTTTTTACCACAGCTGAACTTTAAGTATAGATTTTGTGTGCAAAATTTGAAGGTCATTTTGTGTGCAAGTTACCCGCTGAAGACCCTTTAATTTATTTGGGCTAATACAGCCTACGTCAAAATTTTACAGAGGAACGTGTGCAATATGGACAATAGAACTTCTATGTATATATGTTAGACAGGAACAGGTTAGCTTATAGAGAGTAAAGAGTTCGGACTGCGGAATAGGGTAATGACTACTAGGAAGTGGTTTTGGACAAAAAGACACAAATACAATATTTCATTTTGCTCTGGAGATACTGGTGGCTGAAATACCACTCATGAATGAAAAAAAATGGGAAATTGCCATTTTCATTCCTTGATAAAAGACAAAATTTTGTCACATGGTTATTCTTATTAACATAGCTCCAACAACAGTAAAAGTTACATAATTCTTGAAAAATCATGGGTGAATCTTAAAAAATAAGCCAGATATGACTTTTTGAATTATGGCACAGAAAAGGCGGCCGTTTTTTATGAGACCATCACCCCCCCTTCTGAGGCCCATAAAAAATGAACCAGTGATGAAGATGCTTTGAAACTTTGAATTTTTATGTCAAAGACCTTGATCAACACAACATTCAGAAATGAGACAAATCTAAGATGGGGTGGTGGAATGCATTTGTTGAAATGACATAGACTTGCTCAAGTCTCACTGGACTGTCTTCCGTATTTTATTTAAAATGAAATTCATTGCAAAATAAATTTTTAAGTAAACACACGTCATAGCCTTATTCTGTTACAACACGGGTAGGCCCTTCAAGTTACCTAGCTAATTGGCGTGGAACGTGCCTATAACCAGATAACACTGACTCCAGATGATTAGTGCCCGGCGGTCTGCACTCTGTTTCTTATCACACAGACAAGCGAGCGGTCATAACGCACCCCTCTTCAAAAGCTGTTAATTGAGCTACTGTGTAATGAAGGGTTAATTGCAGTGCACCGCTTCAGGCGGAGGGCGTCCAGAGACTTGTAAAACTTGCCGGCTTGTCGCTGCTATGAATTATTCATGAGCAGTCAAGCACATGACAGATTCAAGGCCGTCTCAAATTCCTTGTGTTGACTGTTGTTTATTTACATGCAAATATAGAAACGTAAGTTCTTGCCGATGGCTATAAATTTGATTTTGCGTTAAAATGAACATTTCCCTTCTACGATGATTTAAATCAATGATCGGGCCATTGCTTGTGACAATTTGAATGATGTAACTTTGCAAAACTGTGCAAAAATAGGGTGATTTCATCGTCTCGATCTCTATCTTTTTTTCGTCTCCGCGCCATGTTGTTTATATCGTTAGAATGCTCAGAAACTTGTCTATTTTAACAACAAGCTTTCCCATTGGCTGAAACAAAAGTATTTTAGGGGGAACCCCTTCAAAACTGCTTCTATTCCAAACAGATGCGTCGTTATTTAAGTCGGAAACTACAGGGGCCCAGAATCGATCACATGGTGTTCGCTGTCCAATCAAAAAGTTTTTCTACTGCTGTTTCGTTCATCAGTACTCACTGCCTCGTGTTGTGAAGTCTGGCTTGAAAGATGGGTGACATTTGTGTGAACACAAGTGACGATTACGTAAAATTTATTAAAGCAGGAAAACAAAATCTAACGCTGTAAATTGGTCAGAATGATAACATACTACCACTATACCCGTCTGCGTACAATAGAGCAGAGGGTCCAATTTTTTCACGGAAAGAGAGTAAAACACGCCAGCCACAGGTGAACATGGCTCGGGTGAAAATACCGCTGCCACTTTTGTTTATCAATATCATGTTGGCAGTTTGTCAGTAACTGCGATAAAGTGTATTTATGGACTATTTACTGCAGCAACAAGCTCTACCACGATAATTATAACACACAACCGATCTTTAGAAAAAATTCAAGAGGAACCATCGTTCCTGACCCTAACCAAGAAAAATGCGCGGACCGGTGCCCATGCAATTGTATTCACACAGGTTTGACCGCTTTGATCAAATCGTGATTGAGATCGATATATTCCCTTTGTTAGGGTGTAGGGCAAGAGTTTTTGTTTACATTGACAAAAGAACCCCATAGAAATGTAGAGGTCTTACTCAACAAAGCTTAAATCATGACGGGGATTATTTTGCATTAATGCAAAAATAAAAAAAGATGTGGCACTGATTTGGCTTCTCAGATCCTACTAAACCCCGGATGTTGTGACGTCACTCCCACCGAATTGATGGTAGTCCAGAGTGGGCTTGTGCAAGTTTGACATGTCCCTGGTGTCGGCAGCCGGAGGGAGACGGTCAGCTTTGTCTCGCTTGAGTGGCGAGTGACTAACCATGCATTCATCAAAGACCACTTTCCGCTCAGTCTTATCACAATGATAATGGGATTAGAACTGACGAGAACTCAATAGCTGCTACTGTTGAAACCGGCACGCCGGCAGTGTCGACCAGTTAAAAAATAAAAAAAAAAGAAACTTACTTAATAACACTGTTCAGTTGGCAAAATATTATATAGTTAACTTTGTCTGGGGGAAAATGTATCGCACTTCTGGGTGGGACGACGGGATGGGGAAATAGGGACATGCACCAGGGGCTTGTGCAAGTCTAGAAATGACATGGAATGACCCATATTCTAACCCTGTCCCACCCCCCACTCGGCAAGATCATCCCAACGCTCATTTACGAACCATTGGCACTGGATGCGGAATTGACAATTTTCAAAATGGCAGCCAAGCAGATTGGATATTTTGTAGAGGAAGCATCCAAAATATATGAGTGATTAGTGTTAACTCCTAACACTCTTGGCAGTTTTGTGATCTGGCACAGCCAGCCACTTTGCATTTTTTGTTTTGTTGTGGAACATGCGACATGCTGACGTAAAATTGCCTTAACTTTTTATCTTTGCAATTCATGCAAAATGGTCCACATGACTTTTGATGAGTAAGACCTTCTCTACATTTCTATGTGGTTTCTTTGTCAATTTAAACAAAAACTCGTGCCCTACACCCTGACAAAGTGAATATATTGATCTCAATCACGAATTAATTAAAATGGTCAAGCCTGTGTGAATACAATTGCATGGGTACCGGTCAATAAATGCATTTTTATCGCTGTCACTGATTAACCGTCAACTTGATCGACACATGCGGCAGCAATATTTTCACCCGAGCCACGTTTACCTGTGGCTGGCGTATTTTACTCTCTTTCCGTGAAAAATTGGACCCTCTGCTCTACTGTATGCAAAGACTGGTAGTATGTCATCATTCTGACCAATTTACAGCATTAAATTTTGTTTCTTGCTTTCATAAATTGTCCGTAATCGTCACTTGTGTTCATACAAATGTCGCCCATTTTTCAACCCTGACTTCAAAACACGCGGTAGCGAATACTCAACGAAGCAGCGGGAGAAAAGGTCATAAATACAAAAACTGTGAAAATTTATACAAATGAAAATAAAGCAATTTACAATACACATTTGTGCTCTTTATCACTTGCCCCCACCCCTTCATTTTGTGAAATCCAACCTACGCTGCTGAACACTCCACTTTAAACCCCTAGAACAAAATATTATTACATGTATATCTTCTGTATATATGCATTTGCAACCCTTTTTTTTTTCAATGTATCTACTGACCAGGTTACTGGAACCACTGTCATCAGCTCTCCTCAGACATTCATCCTCAGTCAGAATATCTGAAACTACCATTTGGGGATTTCATGACATTTACGTTTCGGGATATGGTTGGATTATGCAAATCCTTTAAATACATTCAGAACTTACCGACTCATTTCTTCAAACATGGCCGTGCGTTCCTTGGCATTCTTCATGGCAATAGATTCCACCTGTCCCTGGAACACCAGGAAATTCTTCGACTTCATGAGAATCCCGATCTTTTCCAAGTTCTTTGAATATTCATCTATCTTTACAACCTGTGAAATATATACAGATTCTTCACTACAATACCCATAGGTCTGTAGCTTGTCTCAAAACAGTCTCTGAGGATAAAAGATCCATTGGTGTTGTTCACAAGTTTTATGTCTCCTCTTAATGGTTATGGCCTTTTCCAGGTGATCCATCACGCTTAGAAGCAGTAGTGGTCCCCCCCCCCCCACACACACACGGGTACCTTCTCGATAAAGGACACTTCTCAAAGCCACAAAAGTGGTATTTCCATTGTATTGTCCCTCTCAAGAAAGGTCACCCTAGGAATATGGCCCCTTTTTAGTTGTATTTGGGATGGCCAAGGGCTTAACACTAAGGACTTTGGCCACTTGTCCCAGGACAAATTGGAGAAAAAAATTCTCTTTTCCCCCTGAGAAAGTAACTTATCCACACCCAATCTAAAAAGATATTTACTTGTCCCATATTTTATGCAGCATAAGCTCTAAATGCCAATTTATGAATGCAGACCTATCTACTCTCTGTTTCCAATATTTATTATTTTTTGAGTTTTATTTATTTGCTGTTCTTTCATTGTACATGTATTTTTCTCAGTTCACATCTGTAAGGCCTAAAAAAAAAATACTAACGCTTCCGATTTTAGGTTCAAAACAGTCCAGGTAGGCAGGTGGGCTTTTTCAAAAAAAAAAAAAAAAAAAAAAAAAAAACCACAAATAAATTTTATTTGCAGGGGTCGAAGGTCAAGGTGTCATGGAATATATATATACAATCTCATTATGTGAATTTCAGCTTACTTAATAAGGTATGCACTATTGTACTTGTAATTTACTTGTGTAGTGGTTTAGGTAAATTGGAGACAAACTTGTTCTGCTGGATGAGCTCAACAGCCATAAAACACAAGAGGAACAACAGAGGCATACTATTGACCACTGGCAGCCATATCTTTTGGGTCCATTCCATTTACATGTACAATAAACAGTGTAGTTTGAAGTGCTGGGATGATAATACAAACAAGTTGATGAGTATTGCAGAGCAATACATAGTCCCCCGCTCGTCGCCCACAAGGTTGAATGGACTACTATATAGGGGTGTGACTTAGATGAAAAAAAAAATTAAAAGTATGGCACATTCTTAGATTAAGCTTCACATTTGTGTAAAATTTCATTAATCTAAGTAAAAGGACAAAAAAGTTATGGCCCGGACAAGATTTTGAATGGATTTCACAGTGACCTAGATAATTGACCTACTTTTGCCATGTGACACAACAACTCCCCAGGTAGTATTAAAATAATAAATTTGGTAGCTGTAGGTATTATAGTAAGGGAAATATGGCATGGACAAGGTTTAACATGGAGTTTACACTTTTGACGGACACACGGACGGTGCCCATTACCATATCCCCTCTAAGGTCTTCCCACCATAAAAAAAATCAAAGGGCTGGCATCAATAATTTAGAAGATATGGCCCGGACAAAATTTGTGTTGTATCTTGAGCTTGCTTAATGGACTTCGTTAATTAATTAATTAATGGAAGTAATTAGCCACACAAAACAATGCGTATGCACACCTACTACCTAAGGTCTACACACCATAAAAAATTCAAAGGGCTAGCATTGATAGTTTAGAAGATATGGCCCGGACAAAACTTGTCTTGCTTAACGAACTTGGTTAAATAATTAATTAATGCAAGTAATTAGCCACACAAAACAATGCCTATGCACAGCTATTACCTAAGGTCTACCCACCATAAAAAAATTGAAGAGGTAGCATTAATATAGGGAAGATATGTGCAGGACAAAATTTGTTTCTGTATATTTACATATCGATCGGTGGCCCAAATATTTGACCTAGTGACCTACTTTTGCTTTATGACACTTTCTTAGACTAAGCTTCACATTTGTGTAACATTTCATGACTCTAAGTAAAAGGACAAAAAAGTTATGGCCCGGACAAGATTTTTCATACATATGTATTCTGTGACCCAGATATTTGACCTAGTGACCTACTTTTGGCACACCATACACCTCTATTCTAGGAAGTATAAACACATTAAATTTGGTAGCTGTGGGTGTTATGGTGTTGGAAATATGGCCCGGAAAAGCTTCGGACGGACGGACGGAAGGACGGACGGACGAGGTGCAAACCTATAGTCCCCCACCAAGTGGGCGGGGGACTAATAACCGATTGGATAATCGATCAGCAGCTCAAAATTGATAATTGATTGCCTAATTCTGGTATCAAATATCATTTTTATCATGTCACTGTTTCAATGAATGGGTTGCATCATGAAACAATCAAATAAAGGCTAACATGTATCCATGTCTGTGTCTTTGAACATCTATTTACTTCCATCCAATGCTATCCATCAAATTTCTGAATCACCGTATCTTTTTCAATCACAATTATTTGGCAAGGAAGAGCAAGGTAAATAAAACAGATTCATGGTAATGGGAAATTAAAGATGGATACATTGTCAAACTAGACACGAGTTTTTCGCTGCGCGAAAACAAATATGCATCCCCCATGCATGACATTGAATATTTTTGTCAGCACGTATGGCTTACCATGTGACACAGGGTATGTTTTTAAATGTTGAATGAAAAATATACTGGGTCGTGGTAGCTGTAGTATGTTGGAAATGTCCCAGCAGTCCACAAATTGGGGAGGTTGGCAACATAGATATGGTCGATGAGTGTTCCTGCAGCTGTTTTTGAAGAGGTAATAAGTTGTGTATATGATGCTAAAGATGTGATGTCTTTGTGTCTGGAAGCTTTTAGGTGCTGATTGAAGTCTCCAACCATGACATCAAGAGCAGTTGTGCTGAGGAGGAGCAGTAGATCGAAGTCAAATTTTTGGAAGGAAGTATGAGGGGGCTTGTAGAGAACACAAACTGTGAGTGCAGGGTTGTTGGTATGTATTACAACACAATCAAATGAAAGTTGGCGGGGTACATGTATGGGAAGATGTACAGCAGGAATATTATCTCTGACATAAAAGGGGCCCCACCACGTTATCAAATCTGCAGAGAAGTCTGAAATTGGGTAGAGGGTATTGTGATGATTGATGTGTTGGCGTCATCCATGTCTCAGAGAGGCCAATTATCTGTGCATTTAAAAACTGTGATGTGGCTTTCATGTCAAGGTGATGACCAGGCAAACTTTGAATATTGTGAGCAATTATCGTGAAAGTATTGTCAGATGGATGTAGAAGTGGAATAGCTGGAAGGTTCAGCTTCGTCATGCTGTTGAGAGCTGTGGCAAGTTGTTCAGAGGCATATATTTTGGTGGGATCCCAGTCAATGAGATAAAGTCCTTGTAATGATGTAACTCTTGGAGAGTGCTACTAATCCCATGCCACATTTGAAAATGTTTTTAGTGCTTACAACGGCTTTGTTGACCATTCAGAGTGTTCCCTATTTATGTTCAATAGTAACCATGGTCTTGGAATCAACCGTAACAAAGATATATAAGGAAAATAAAATTTTGACCTCAGTTTGACCTTTCAAGGTCACTCGAGGTAAAATTTTACAACACCAAAAGAAAGCCCATAGGTGCTTTCCTATTCATGTTCAATAGTAACCATGGGTCTGCGATCAACCGTAACAAAGATATATGAGGAAAACAAGCTTTTGACCTCAGTTTGACCTTTTCAAGGTCACTCGAGGTCAAATTTAACAACACCAAAAGAAAGCCCTTAGGTGATTTCCTATTAATGTTCAATAGTAACCATGGGCCTATGATCAACCATAAGCAAGCTATATACGGAAAAAACAATTTTGACTGATTTTGCTGAGTCAGCAAAAAACGAAAAACTTTAATAAAAAATCCAATGTATATCAATGGATTTTGAGAAACAGTATATCAGAAGAATTCCCCAGACCTGTAGAATATTTGTACCAAAATAGAACGTAATTCGTAAATATGCCTTAGAGTTATAGCAGAAATAAGAAATACGGCGGCGGCGGCTCTCAAATTCTACTAAACACTATATGCATCCCCCAGCGGGGAATGCATAAATACTGATGCTCAGATGACTTGTGAATGATGCTGCCTGAGTCATCACTCATAACTAAGTTCATTCACCTGTCCTGGAAAGAGGTCGCCAGGCAAAATGCATACCAAAATCTCATGATTCTCGCCTTTTTTCAAACTGGCGAAATCCGTAAAAGTGTGTACTGCCTATCCTCTTCAGACAGTGATATTAATATCAATGAGAGAATTCACAATGTCAACATAGATAAATGAATAAATCAATAATTAAATACAAATGGTGGAGAAGGCACAACCATAAAGGCGAAGGAAGCTGCAAATACATAAATAAATCAATGAATATAAATAGTGTAGATGGAGCAGCTTTAGAGGCGGAGGACGCTGCGGACAGATATATAGATAGAAAGCTGCTGTAGGGGTGGTGGACGCTGATTTTTAACTACATGCGGAACAATAGAAGGAAAGATAGTACATGTGAGCCTGGGTTCTGATTTGTTGCTTGTGTACTCTCTTTCTATCCGTATGTTATGTGTGGCCACCTTGGATGATTAATGATCACAATTTAGGCCAGCATTTTTTATGCCTGCTGCATTTTCACGCCCTTTAGACGAACTTAAGTAATGTCCATTTACCAACATATCTCATACACAAATCTGATGCCAAACAAATGTTTCAAACAAACGATCTTCAGTTTAGAAAATCATGAGGCACTTGGCCAAGTTGTTGCATTATAACATAATTTCAGCTTGTTCCATACGGCCCCACAAATTTATTTGATGCAGGATCACCGGTCACGATGGAAATGAGAATACTCGGATTTGGTTGAAGATTCAGTTCCGTGTCTCGAAACAAGTACGTTGGTCACAGTGCAAATCGTTGCTCCTAACATATAAAACATGTTTTCTTTGCATTTTACCATTGAAATGATCTGGAAAGTTTCAATCAATGAGTAGTAAATGAATGGATATATTTGAAAAATAAATAAACAACTGAGGCAGTTTCCATCATTTGTTCAGACGTGACAGAATGAATTAAAACATGCCTGACGCGCGTAAATGCGGGATATTTGCAGTAATATCAGTATCAACAAGTACACTTCCCTCTCGACCACCATTGCCAAGACCTCTGTGTCTGGACATGATGCCAAAGAAATCAAGATGAGAAGCTTCCTACTCACACTTGATTCTAAAACCTGACGGTCCTGTGGCGCCATCTCTTGGTCATGAGGAACTGAGCGTGATGTTGTGTGCACCTGCGCCCCACATCATCCTTTCTTTTTTGAAGAGTAGTCATTTGACATCAGCTGTTTGAGTAGGCGTGGTTGGTCGGGTGGGCTCGAGGTACTGCAACTGGCGGTACTAACCATACTTGGTCAATGCTTCAACATAATCAAAGCCTGTCAACAAAGCAGGAGTAGTGTCCATGGGTGCGGAAGGTTGTTCCCTGACCCTCACGGGCTCAGATGTGCCCAGCCTTTCAGAGAGTAAGCGGCGTGGCGGGGGACATATCCGTTGTCACCATGCCTGGTACTGGGGTAGAAAAGACTTCAGTGAAAGTCACCGCAGCCTAAAACATTGTCTCTGCCTGCTCAGCCCACGTGGAGCTAGGGAGGGGAGGTTCCGGTGGACCTTGTGCAGTTGTCCCAGTGACTGTCGACAAGTTGTCTGCAAGCCACAGGGATCCTGCTGGGTCCCCAGGAGACTAGTGTCAAGAACCACAGCTGCCTCCGGATGAGAAATCTGCTGGTAGGAGGGTCACCAGATAAAGTCTAAGTGCCAAAGGGAAACCAACTCAAGACGTAAGCAGGGAGCTGCTCTGCTGTCTGAGTCTGCTCTAACTTAACTGCAGTAACGGCAGGAGCGGAGGAAGACAAAGTCGCCGACTGCAAAAGCCGACACTGCTGGAGATGTGCTCCCCCTGGTTCTCCGGACACCCCAGACTTACGATCCGAGCACTGGGGCTGTCCGAGATTGCAGAATACCCAGATGGAACACCTGAATGTCTTCAATCTCAAGGACTCATTCAAGGGGCCAGAGCTGCCGCCAACTCAGAAATCTGCTGGCAGGAGGGGCCCTGAGAGTCCCAGAGCTGAGAGAAAGCTGACACAAGGCAGGAGCAGCGAGCCACTCTGCCAGCAGGGCCCGCCCAGGCTCAGCTGCAGTGATGTTGGATGCAGAGGAAGACAGTCTCCAACTGCAAAAGTTGACACTGCCGGTGGGGGAACTAAAGGAGTCACCCGAGTCACCATATACACCAACATCGTCTGGGCCAAAGGCCCACTAATGGCTGAAGCATGTCTTTCTTCTATCTCCACTACCTTGGATTACAATCCGATGCTTTGTCCAAGCGTTCGAATCTGATGGCTTGGACTGGCCCACATTCCGGAGTGCACTTACCGAAATGGAAGCCCCAGAACCTCCATCTTGGAGACTTGTTACAGGGGCCACAGCAGCCACCAACTCAGAAATCTGCTGGCAGGACGGAGGGCCCAAGAGTCTCAGTGTCCAGAGACAAGAGTCTCCGATCGCAAGGCCAACACTGGTCAGGGAGGAGCTGAAAATGTCACCCAAGCCTCTGCTGGTGCCAATACCACCAGGGCTGCAGGCCCAATAATGGCGCAAGGTGCCCCCAACGACCTAGGTGTTTTCCTTTAATCTCCCCCCCCCCTCTCTGACTTATAATTCTAGCACTTGGACTGGCCGAGGTGCTGGAGGGCCTCCCATACTTCTCGCACTCACGGTCCTAGCAGCCAGACATGAGCGCCTGGACTGGCCGAGGTTCTGGAACACCCATATAAAAAACCGGAAGGACTCTATTCTTATGGTCCACAGCCACCGCCGACTAAGAAATCTGCAAGCAGGAGTGGCCCATCGAAGCACCAGTGGTTTGCAGACCTCCAGTACTTCATGGACTTATAGTCCCAAGCGCTGGGACTGGCTGTGGTTTGGTAAAACTTAAAAAGAATTGAAACCCAAGGGTCTCTATTCTAATGCGAGTCGTACTTCTGTCAATTGACCTGACAAGGGCAAAGACAAGTGTTCTCTAAACCACAAGTGGCGAAGTGAGTCGTACTTCTGTCAATTTACCTGACAAGGGCAAAGAGAAGTAGCCTCTTAATCACAGCACATATACTGTTTTCACTCCGTCTGCGATTTAACATGCAAAAAACCCATCTTTGGAAAAGTAAAATCCATCCAGCCCCTTCCAGTCTTGGATCCACTTTTCCCACCGACATTGGTAAGGTAGAATTAAGTGATCCATAAGTCCAGGAATGGTAAGAAATAAATTCTGCAGACCCTGCCAAGCAACAATTGTCTGACAGACACTGACCTCCATCTCTCTGCGATCTGAATGTTGAATCGCTATCTCGAAAAGTAAGGTTTCCAGCCAAACAACCAGCTCTACTCCCAGTGATTTCAGTGGTATCCGCACATCAGAAATCAGCTATCTAGGCATCCGAAGAGACACGGACTGCTGACAAAAGTTTTCCCGCAGAAGGAAAAGCGTGTGAAGCAGTAGAACAGTGATGGTGAACAAAAGTTCGACCAAGCCAGTAATGGCGCCCAAAAGACGAAGGATGATACGGGGTGGAAGTGCACATGATGTCACCATCAGAACGTCAGGTTTCCGGATCAAGCGAGTAGAACTCAACTCGAATACTTGGGCGCTATGCCCAGACACAGAGGTCTTGGCAATGGTGGTCGAGAGGTCATGTTACAGAATTAATATGCATCCTTGTCAAAAAAACCTAACCAGATAATTCTGATGCTAAAATTTTTTGAAACTTATATTGTGTGATGCCGGTTTCACTGTCTTGCTGAACCTTACAAGCAAGTGGCACTAGAGCTATGTTGACTGACAAAAATTGTAAATTGAAATGTTGAAGTATTATTGACATCATGACATTATTAACAGCCAATGCATATAGGCCTAACGATAGTGAAAGTAAAACACTATTTGAATAATCTGACAATGATTTTGTAATATAATATAAATTCGAGCGAAATAATCGATCCACAGGAGATTTTATTTGCAATGTTATCAATATATTATACAGTTGATGCCTCTGCAATCATTTTTGCAACATGCCTTGGAATATATACAGTCACCACTCTTTAATGATTATGTCCGACCCTTCATAATATTGATCATTTTAGTAGCTGTGACTGTGATCTCCGTAATGTGATCAGACCGACGCAGGTCGGACGTATTGTGATTCCAAGGTGCTTACATGTGTTGATGTACATCATCCAAAATATGACCGTGGAAACTGATAGGAGGGGGATTTGGGGGGTTCGTTTTCCAAGATATAAGCATGGAGTTAGTTTTTAGGGCGTTAAAAGTTACTAGCCAGTCTTTGGAAAACTGTTCAATATCAGAGAGATCTGAGTTAAGAGTATTGGCAGCAGCGATTGGATCATCAATTGTGAGATATAAAGAAGTTTCATCATCGAACATTTTTATTTTTGAACGGACTATGTCTACAATATCATTGATATAGATTAAGAACAAGAGTGGTCCTAACACTGATCCTTGGGGCACACCGGCATTAATTTTTCCCCAACTGGATGACTGACCCTGAATCACAATTCGCTGGTAGCGATTATCTAAGTAATCAGAAAACCATTCAAGAAGATTCCCAATAATGCCAGCCTTCCTGAACTTATATACATTGTATTAGGCCTGAGTGTGAAACTTTATCAAATGTCTTACTAATGTCTAAGAAAATTATGCAGAATTCTTTCTGACGATCAATAGCCAAACACAGTTCCTGATAAAAGTGAGTGTACATGTAGTCGGTTAACAGTTGAATCTCCAGGTGTGAATCCAGATTGATGTGCACATAAACTAAGTTGTCCCTGAAGAAATTAAATACATACTTGAACATAACTTTTTCCAACAGTCTCCCTATACAGCTAAGACGTGACACAGGTCTGAAATTATTACATAGATTTTCAGGGCCATTCTTATGGGGTGGAGAGACATTTGCCTTTTTCCAGGAAGAAGGTTCATTGTACTGCAGTCAGAGTTGTCCCACTTAAATGAAAATGGGAAATGTACACATCCACAGTACCAAATTCACATTCTTAGAAATGATGGTTCAATGGAGTTAGGTATACGTGAACACCAAAATCATCAAAACCCAGTTCATCACATTTAAATATAATGGTACTCACCTTGCCGTTGATTCTGTATTCTGATGTGGAACCATGAATGATCCTAGCAAAATGAGTCTCTTGCCCATTGTCCTCTCTGTACACTGCTGTCACCGATGCTTTGTTCGCTGCTGGCTGACCAATAGGTGCTCCATGGATTAAATCCTGCACAAGAACCATACGCCACTCTTCACATTTTTAAAACGACAAACTCTTAAAGCAAGATATACTAGGCTTGTCCATTTACATAGTGTTTTCGTTAGCCTCCAAATTGGTGTATTTTACCATTTCAAAACCTGTAACACCCTCTGAGTAAATTCTATGGGGTCTCAAGTCTTGTTTATTTACATGTAAAATTGGTAAATCTAGTCTTTTCCCTTGAATTCCCCTTCTTGTGACCCCCTGAAAATCCCTAACAGAAACATTGTTACAATTGGTGAAACAAGTACACTCAGTATTTTCCATCTGTAGCTTTACATTCCAAGAATTTAAATGTGTTTTACTGCAAAAAAGGACACATAGAATAGATTGCTGTCCTGTGCTGTTTCAACATTATATTTTCTGCTTTTCTCATGCTTAAGAAGAAATACTTGTAGGCCAAGCAAATGTAGTCAGCTGTTTAACAACTCAGAACTAACTTATGTCTGACACAAAACACACACAGACATGCAAAACGTCGAACATAAGATTTCTTAGACCATTCCTACCTTCATATGTTTATTTATTATCAGGGTCAGTTTGGCCAACCTCATCAAACCATGCCCCATAGGGTGGCACTAATAGGTAATGATGTCTAGCCAATGAGAAAAATTATAGCTGTGCTGACAGCAACGGAGGCCAGAAGACCTAGGGTCCCAGTCCAACACTTTAGTGCCCTTGCTCTGCTGAGCAGACACACATTTTTTATGACCTCTCCAAAGTTGTTTTATTGGAAATACGACTAGCTTTCCTACAACTGGCCTCAAAAAGCATAATGGTTATTATGCTCATGAACAACTTACACTCAGCCTCTTCACACGAAGATTGCTGGTCTTCTCGCCAAGCACGAAACTTATAGCATCCATCAGATTGGATTTTCCTGCAAAGTAAACGCACACTCATTCAATGATGCAACACTATACAGAAATAGCTTTAAGTTTCCATGTTTACAAGGTACGGATCTCTATTCTGCAGACATATACAGCAATTATCTAAAGCAAGATAACTTAGCAAAATTTGCTCAAATTGTCAATCTATTCAACTGTTGTTGCTTCCTGGACTGAAAAAGAATGACATGTAGTCTATATGTTAAACCACCAACAGCTCATCCTTGACATAAGGGTGCACTTCTGCAACAAATAGTTTCCAAGTTATGCTGCTCCAGAGTTTTTAACCTGCAACATGGTAAGTCAGACCATACGTACACCATGAGTCCCCCTCCATGAGCAGATGAGCCCAGGGCTCGAAAATTCCTATGATCTGACGTTCCGGGACAAGCTAAAGCTCTTCTCGAACAAGTGACTTTCAAATTCAACTTGTCCTGCGGACAAGCCAATTTTTTTTTTTTAAATTGACTTAAATTACATCTGTTTGCATGCACAACAATATTGATAATGAGCCGTCAGAGCCTTCATGACTCTCAATAGCTTGGATATTACTGCAGTCTGTGTGTGAATCATTATGTGTGTACACTGTACATGCACATATACTCATCAATACTGCCCAGCTGGACTGAACCTCTCAGGAGTGGGCACTTTTCTCTGGTCACAAGGGTGCTCACTGTAAAGAGGTTTCACTGTACAGTGCTACTTGCAATTTAAGACCACCCCTAATGCCAGACAAAAGTGGTCACATAGGACAGGTGGTCTTTCATCTCAGATAAAATAACAAAGAAATAAAAGGCCAATATCTTTCTTTCTAACCAAGTTGGTCCAGAGTTTTTTTCAGACACTTTTTTTCCAAAAACCACCAACTTGCCATGGTGACTGACATAACCAGTGAAATTGTGCATCACATTTGGAAGTCATGATGTTTAGATCTATGCAAATTTTTAGAGGCAACAAAAGTTTTAAAAGTGAAATATCTTCCAAACTATTGCATATGGACTGAAAATTTCAATGTGCATAGATATCTTTGTGACACTTGCTACTATAATGAACAGTATAGTTGTAGAATTTCAAATTATGCTAATAAGGGGCATTGAAAAATTTAAAAGTTGAATACCTACAAAACTATTGTACATAGAGATGACATTCCAACTTCCATTTATCAGTGATTCAAACAGAAATTTGCTAAAAAAGAGGAACTTTGCGCGGGGGGGGGGGGAGACCCTGGAAGCGCCAAAGGCGCTTCCACCAAGGGGGGGGGGGTCAGCCCCCCAGGAAATTTCTGGTTTTCAGAGACAATTTAGTGCATTTGAGATAGGTTTTGAGAGTTAAAGTATTTAATCAAAAATACATTTCAAATCAGGAATCCATTAATTTACAGCAGTGTCCTCTATGAGTATCAAACTAAGTTACTGAAGAAATTTACAGTTATCCATATTGACTCGTATGAGGCAACTTCTACTTAACAAGTTTCTCTTCAGTTTTCACTTTAGAGCAGTTCATACACATGCACACAATGACATCTACCAATCTATTTTTTATCCTCAAACAGCCAACAGTCAGTTAAAAGTTGATACAAGGATTAACACTCATCATGCTTTAAATACAACATACCAAAATATTTCCAGTTTTGAACCATACAGAACAAATGCAAAATGTGTCTGTGTTTCTGTTTATTGTTTTTTTCCCCACATTTACAGTGTATATCTTTTTTTTTTTAATTCATAATTTCCTTCTGGTTTTTTTTTATTTATTTTTTTGGGGGGGGGGGGGCATAAACCTAAATTGAAAAGTCCACAATATTTCATGTGTGCAGCCACATATGATTTTATCATGGCCTATGGAGTTTTTCAATTTTTGACAACAATCCATTTAAATTTATTTGACTAAAAATTGTTCAACCCACCATTTCAAAATAAAATGACAAATTACTACATGTATTTATTTTCAAAGATTATGTATTTTTACTTTTTTTTTGTTCAATCATATTGACAAAATTTGGAAACTTACTGCCTATCAAACTTGCAGAATCTGTCAATATTGGAACTTTGCTTGCCATGTTTTGTGTGGTTTGTTTGGCTTGGGTGATGTTTACATTAGAATATACATCCAGATTCCGGGCCCGGATCAACCTATTCATTGCCTTATTATGAGCATATTTGTACACTGAACACCCATGTTAAGTTTGCAGACTGATAACAAGTGCTTTATTTCCTATTGTGTGCATAAATTGATCACTAAATTTTAAAAGCTAATGAGTTTCACTGTTAATCTATATCAGGGTTCATACAGCATAGCAAAGTCAAAATTCCATACTTTTTCAAGTACTTTCCAAACCATTTTTTCCAAAATTCCAAACTCAATTATCCGTGGTTTTATGGGTATATATATATATATATATATACACACACACACACACACAGAGTGGTTCCCCTCTTATAAGGCCACCCCAAATGTTTCTTTATTATGACAGGTGGTCTCTCTTCAGGGCGAAAATATTATGAAAATGCCATACTTGCTGCACAGCAAAGTGGCCTTTGCAGAGGGAGTGGAATCTCTTTGGGGGTGGCTTACAAGAGGGGGACCAATGTTACAATTTATATATTGAAGAAAAAAAAACACAACTTTTTTATTGATACTAGCAAGCGCTGCTTCCCCCATATTTTTCAAGTGCACATTACTTGGACACACCTTGCATCTTACGCTGTATTTGTCCTGTTTTGCAGGCAAAACCCAGTCCTTTTATTTCGGGTTTCCAAGCCAAGTTCATTATATGAACTGCCTCCCATTGTTGTTGCGGCTTGGTGCACAATTTATGCATGCTGCAAACATTTACGGTCATTTATCCATAATTCAGGGATCGACATTTTTTTAAAAAATCACTTGTTCGCTGGGCAAGTAGATTTCAAAATCCACTTGTCCTGATAAAAGTTCTATAAACATCGTTTTTTTTCTAACAATGCTAAGGCCTAGACAAACCATTTACCCTAAAAATGTATTTGCCGCTTATTGTCGCTTGCAAAATCGCAAAAAAATGTCAAATTTAATGATTCTAGCTGCAACTGTTCGACAGTGAAACTGGCAAAATATCAAAAATACAAATTGAAAGTAAGCTATTTGCATGGGGTGACTAACGATGAAAATACATTGTAATTTCTGGGACTATAAGAGTCCGTAAAAACTTAAATAACGATTGAATAGTTGCATTGGCTTCAGTTCAGGATCCTTTCTCTGTGCCTCTGATGGCGTGATGCCCTGATGGGATGCATATCGTTTGCGTACCTACCATGAATGCTATCGGTACATCGTAGTAAATTTGCGTATACAGTATTGGCAAGTTCCTCGCAATAAACGGTGTTCTTAAATCAAATTCAAACGAAAATTTTAATATTTCAAATCAGAAATCGAGCGTGCGCACCGTCAACATCTTTCCTGCAACTGTACACAAACAGCTGCTTTGGCCATGTGAGCTGACGCACAACACATCACCCGATTGGTCAATTGAGTCACATGCAAAAATGAGCCAATCACGGCTCGTGCTACGGTGTTTTCATGGTGTTTTCATTATGGCTTCCGCCCAGTGAACATGTGTGAATTTACGGAGGGAACACACAAACGGGAAGCTTTGTTTTTATTGCAGCAAACGAAAATAAAGATTCCGGTGTTTATTGCAACAATTATTTGGAGTCACAGTCAAATACGCAAAGGTATGGGATAGCGGTAATTGCCGAATGTGTTCCAAATCAGTCCGTGAGACTGCGTCAGTTCACCGCAGATCCAATCCGGTGTCCACGCTGTCACTTGACTGTCACTACTGGCAGTTGTGTGCTGTTTTTGCCCGGGAAGCCATCTCACGGCACGTATTTTTTTTCTAACACTGTTTGAACCCACCGATAAATAGCATTTGATGTAATTTGCAGATGAATTTGCCCTGCAAAATATTATTTTTTGACGGATTTTACTACTAGTACTACTATAGTCTATCAACCTTGCTGTACGGAAACGGATTTTGTGAATATTACAACAATGGATTATTACTTGCCGACATATCTAATGCATAACCTTTTTTCATCAATATACCCTACTTTTGAGGCATATGTGGTAGCTATATGCACTTTGTATTTCTTTTTAGCCGCATTTTGGGGCATTTATGCGGTCGCAAGCAAAAGTTAGCGCAATCCATATCGTCCGAGAAATGATAAGTGCGCGTGCGCACAAGTGATTAACAGATCCTTTTAAACTGCCGGCACCGTCCGTGAGAAGACCGCAAAAACGCTAAAATTGCTGGTTACAGAAATAAGTACAAACCACACTGCAAACAAATTTCGTTGAAGAGTTAGGTAAACTGCTCAGATTTGGTTATGTATCAAATACATGGTCATTTTGCCCGCTGTTTACGAAATATTCGAAAAATTCCCTTCCGTAACTCAGGGTTGACAGACTATAGTAAAAAATTCCAACTAGCCCGCAGGGATAGCACTTTTTTATTTCCACCAGCCCAACCCAACTCTGACAAGCCCGGGCTTTCGGACATGCGAATTGTCGAGCCCTGAATTCATGATGGACTATCACTCGTAATCTAAATGACGCATGCTTGTTTTTCAAATCTTGCAAAGAATCCCGTTGCATTGAGAGAGTTGTAAAAAGGTGCCTCCCATGATGCTGTGCAATGCAGAAAACCCCATAGATGCTATATTTAGCAATAGAAACGAACCACGATCGTAGGTATTGCAACAAACATTAAAATAAAGTCACACCAATAGATTTTTTCATTCTGTTTCGTTTCTTTTAAAGCGGAAAATCGATTTTCCATACTTTTCAAGACTTCTTTATGAAATTCCATACTTTTCAAGGCCTGGAACAGAGGGCATTCAAATTCCATACTTTTCAAGCTCTGTGCGAACCCTGTATATGTCGAAACCGACGCGGAAGTAGCGGCCCCGTCTGTGTAAGCACATATACAAGCTAAAACTGGGGCCGCCATATTGAGCAGCTCGGAAACGCTGATCTCACCAATTTTTGTGACATCGATTTACCTAAGTGTGACATTGATTTTATGGACATAATGTACATCATTAGAAAGCTTATAAGGTATATTTTTATATTTTCTATAATTTGTAAAGGGTTTTTCATTATTTACCGTAATTTATGGCCAAAGACGTAGCTGCGATTTTCAACATGCGATTATCTTCGTAGAAACTTGCCGCTATCCCATAATAAGAATGACATCGTGAATGCTTGATGGTGATTGGTTGATTTCGAAGTTGAATGACATCAATACCTATTTGGATAGATTTTATGAATGAATTGGTGAGGAGGTCCCGTGCGTGCCTCCCACACATATGCAACACACTTTGCCATAGGCGATTAACGGTGCATGCATTCTGCAGCGCCTCTGGTGGATAGTGATCTACCTACCCAATAAACTGTCGCGCAGAGCGTCCCGTTCGTCTCCATCTTCGCATAACGTATTTAGCTCAACAAAATGGCGGACACGGAACCAAATTGCCTCAAATATCACAAACTTTCCGCCAAGAAACCGGTGTTTTTGACTAAGACCCCCCTACTCCCCTCAAATTTTCTCACCGGATTCAGACGAATTGTGTGGGTCGATCTTTTGGTCCAAAATCAGCGGAAAATTTGAATCACTGATTTATAGGTCTGTGGCAAAGCCGCATCCAATGAACCATGAACCAAAGTTGTAGGATTTTAATTTATGCAAATTAGGTGAATATGCAAAATGTAAATCTTTAATAGCTTCCAAACTATTATAGAGGTGCCATTCCTACTTCAATTAATGGGTTTGTGGCATAGCCCCATCCAATGAACAATAAACCAAAGTTCTTCTAGGCTTACAATCTATGCAAATTAGGCAAATACACAAAATTAAAATGTTCAATAGCTTCAAAACTACTATAGATTCTAGTTTCATTCAAACTTCACTTTATAAGTTAAGATAATCCCCATCCTGAAATGATCTTACAGTTAATCTGACAAAGGTAGATGATCGTTGTGTGTGTTATGAAATGAGTATGGCTGTTTGTTTTCATTTGGATAGGTCGCTGGTTTCATTGAGTGTGTACAGGGTCTTTGAGTTCAATGAATAGTTTACAGGGTCACTGCAGAGCCACTGAGATGGCTTGTTTTGTGGTTGACTTACATCTAACATGTAAACATGTGGAATAAGCTAGAATGGTGACCTACATTCATATGAGGTAATCCAGACAGGTCTCAATGCACTGGGATGTGTGACTAATCGGAAAACTCTGGAATAATGGTGATATTTCTCTGGCTGCATATAAAGCAGCTGTTTTCCGGACTAACGGAGAGAATTCTGAAGGATCTGACATAAGTTGTGTGTTGTCATGAAGCCATTGGGACTGTGGCCATTGTTTACATTGTCAGTGGTCTCTGCAGCTCAAAATAGAGGGGGCATTTACCCTGCCCTTTTCTCTTGCTCCCTGCCTTTTTTCTTTGCTGCATGCCTTTTTATTTCGCTGCCTATCTTTTTCTTTGATATATAGATCATGCTTTGATGGTTTATGGCATTTTTAACTTTGACAACAAATCTTCAGTGCGTAAGCCAAATTCAAAGAAAATATATTAAAAGCAGTATTTTCACCATAATTCAGTTGCATTAATTAATAATTTTTTCAGTTTTGCATGAAAGATACACTATTTTATCAAGAATGTTACTTTTAAGGTGCCTTTTGTGGTCCCTGCCCGCGTTGACAAGTTACCCGTTTCAGATCAAACTGCCCTGACCTTGCGAAAACCTGCAGAGACCACTGATTGTACCTGTAGAGTGTGGACAGTGTCTTGAGTGGACTGGTATGCTGTGCCACATTGGAACCAAACCGCACCTCTGTGGTATTGGATCAGCACCACACCTATCAGTATCACATTGGACCCGAACCATAACTCTGTGGGATTTGTACCAGATCATTTGGCACCTGTCATAGGACTTGGAGCTGTGGGACATTACCTGTGGATAATCTCCCAAGGGATTGGGATTACCCAAGACTGTTTGACTGTTAAAATACCAGTGGAGATAAGTTTACCTACTTTGTACTGATTTTGATATTTCCATATACAAGTACTCTTTTAATGAACCTAGTACACAAGAAGATAATCGTGTCACTTTCTATTCCAATTTTTAAAAAATCATTGAGTCACAGGCAATTGAATTTAGCATGAAATAGTCTGCAATCAAGAGACTAAAAACAAAGAGTGAAAAGTCAGTTTTTGTTGTGGAGATTTTTGGACAGAATGGCCCAATCAATGTCACACAAAAAGTGCCATAACTTTTCTTCTTATCAACATATTTCAAAAATTAAAACAGTTTTATTTTGCTGTCAATGAGATCTTTCCAAAGAAACTTTGTCTCATTTGCTGTGTGGTTTGAAATTTTGGCTGATACACCTAACTTAGGGTACTAAATTAGATGACCCTTCAATTAGAACTTAAAAAACGATGAGTTTCCCAAGAAATAATACTGAAATACCACAAATTTGGGTTATAAGTGTCCATCATTCTCCATTATCTGTAGAAGTGTGCATGTACATCCCCCTCCATACTAAAAGTACTAATTAAATCAATGGTACCACTTGTATCACTTAATTCAGGAAAACATTGAATATACATTTTTTTAAACTCAAACATTCAAGTAATGGACTTACAGAGGATGCCCAGACTGCTTTTTTCCCCCACTCACTAATCTATTATTACAGGTTTTGCTACTATGTATATTATTTAAGGCAAGAGTCACTGCAGTCTATGGAAAGCGCAGCGAAAATATGAACATGGTGTGTGTCATATCACTCGTCACAAACAAATCTAAGAAAGCGCAGCACGATCTATCGATGGCATATCGATGTGTGCTCGAACCACAGGCGCTTCTAACGTTCAGTCAGTCAAGCTTCCGTGCTAATATACGCGGGGGGGGGGGAGGAGGAGGAGAAGTGAGCAAAGAGGTTGGACCTGGAACATCCATGCGTTCAATAACCCACATAGGGCCATATCTGCAATAAAATATTGTGTATTTATCTGTGCAGTCAACTATTTGTGCTGATAAGATGGAAGCGGATGGGCCTAAAACCATGCACAACGTCGTCACATGGAGCTCCTGCATAGAAAGGTTTGAAACGAAGTGACCACCATCTCGCTTCACGTTTGGCTTGACGGACTGAATGTTAGGAGCGCCTGTGGCTCGAACCATAGTCTAGATCAATAGAATGCGCAGCACGATCGGTGCATTTTTTTGTTTTTTTTTTTTGTTTTTGTTCAGATCAGCTGCCTCTGCAACTGAAGCAGAGCACCAGGCACTATTTGCACAACCAACATTAATAATAATAATAATAATTCTGTGGTCAACCGCTTTTGTGCCGCGGTCCTGTTGGCACAGGAGACCTGAAAAGGAGAAAAAGAAATGTTAAAATCTTACTTTCCCTCATTTCCCATCCCACATGATCCCGCCTCTAAGGCAAAGGCACTTCCCTTGGCATGTTCCTGCACTGACGAACAGTCTACAGACAAACAGCCAAGGGAGCCCTTAAAAGGGCTACCAACTTTCCCTTCCAGTCCCACATTCCAATAGTCTATTGTATTGAATTACCTCCTACCTCATTACGTCTTTTCCTTGCTTCCCAGCATCCTACCAGGTAGTCCTGAACTAATTTAATACCCCTCCTGTTCCCCGGAAGATCACCCTTTAAGCCTAAAAACCATGCAACCCTTTCGCTCTCCTCCCATTGTTTAATTTGTTCCAAGCTCTTACAATTTTGGTCTTCCCTCTTCCATTCTCTGAAAATTTGTCCCTCCTTTCACTATATGCTGTACACCAAAATAGCCAGTGATCTATAGTTTCGTCCGCCCCCTGTGTGCATGCTTTACATTTACCGTCACTTCCTGCTGTCCATTTTTGTTGTCTCTTTTCAAGATTAATTACCCCCGCCCTACATTGAAATAATAGTTTAGATCCTTTACTACCATCCCAACACGTACTCTTCTTTGGTTTTTCCATCACTTTATATGCTTTTAGTGTACTTTTCTCTCTAACTCCCCGTTTCCAGTCATCTGTCCATCCTTGCATTATTGTCTTCCAAACATAAACTTTCCAGTCCTCAACTTCATACGGTCCTTTTAGGTCATATTTCTCTGCAATTTCATCTATGTCTCTGATCCATTTTGTTTGTTCTTTAACAGACTCCAAGTAGACTTTCCTGCACCATCTATTGTCATCTATCTCTTGCAAATATCCCCAATAGTTTAATTTTGATTTTGCTATCCTGTCATTTATGCTTAGCCAGCCTAGTTCCCCAAGGACTGCCTCAGAGGCAGTACATGGCGGTGCCCCCAGAATCCATTTTCCCATTTCATTTTGTACTTTTTCAAACTCTTTTATGTCTCCTGCATTGATTGAAATTACATCCAGGCCATAGAGCATACCTGGTATTGCTACTCTATCCCATAACACCCTCGCTGTGAAGGCCCTATTAAAACTGTTGTTAGCTGTAGCTTTGATCATACCCTTTGTGCGGTTGACTTTTTGCTGAATTTTCTGTACGTGATACCTGAACATGCCCCTACCCGTTGTTTTGATTTTTATCCCAAGGTACTCATAAGCATCTACTTCCCCAATTTCAATCAGCTTTTCCTCTCCTTCTGGAATCTGAAATTTACCAATGTGCCATTTCCTATTCTCGTCTGGTTTTTTCCCCAAGGTCATGATTTGGCTTTTATCTGTACTAAATTCTAATCTCCATTTATTCCCATATTCCCCTACTATGTTCAGCATATCCTGAAGTTCTTTAGGAGACTCTGCCATAAGCACAATATCGTCTGCAAAGAAAAGACCCGGAATTTTCTGTTCCCCTGCTCTTACTCCTTTGTTACACTCCATAAGCTTGTCACCCAAATTTCTAATGTACAATGCAAACAAAAGGGGGGAGAGTACGCATCCCTGTTTTAACCCAATGTTCAGCTGTGCATTTTCAACTTCCACATCCCCTAAAGTTAATGTGCACTCAACGTCCCTGTACATAGCTTTCAGAATTTGAAGAAAGTTGCCACCAAAACCAAGGCTATTGAGTTTTTCCCAAAGAGCACTCCTCCATACCCTATCATATGCCTTCCTCACGTCCAAAAAAGCCATGTATACTTTCCGCCGTTTTTGCCTAGCCCATTCCAAAATTTGAGTTAATGTAAAAATGTGATCTCCTACTCGCCTACCTGGTCTAAAACCATTCTGAATTTCTCCAAGTAGTCCAAGACGTTCTACTATTTTTCCCATTCTTCTGTACATTATTTGACTGAAAATTTTCCCCAAGTTTGATGAGATTGCAATACCCCTGCATTGGTCAAGCTCACTTCCTGGGCCTTTCTTTGGAATATAGGTAATTCTGTGACTGTTCCATTGTTTTGGTACTTGTTTTTCACTAATTATTGCATTAAAAAGAAACTGTAGGCTCTCTTCAATTTCTTCTGGTCCTTTTTTGATGAATTCACTTAAAATATTATCTGTGCCCGAAGCCTTCCCAAGACGCATACCCTCTATTGCTATTTTAACCTCAATGTTATTTATTCTATGGCATAGTTCAGGATCCCATTGATCCTGTCTGTATTCTGCATGGGTCTGAGGTACAACACCCTGCCCCCAGCGTGGATCATTTATTTTATCCCAGTGATCTTTAAGAGCTTCTTGAATGTCTTCCTTGACATCTGTTTTCTTCCCCTTATGTGTAATCTCTTGTGCTTTCTTTCTCTTACTTCTGTTAACTTGTCTCCAGAAAATAGTTGAGCCCTCCCTTCCACTTCCATTATTTTCTGTGTCATCTGTTCGTTATCTTTTGCTCTTCTTTTTGCTTTCATGTCTGTTACATTTTTCCTACATTCCAAATATAGCCTTTTTGCTGTTTCTATCTCATCTTCCGGTAGTCTGTTTTTCCTTGCCAATCTCCATGCTTTATTTTTTGCCTTTCTTTGATTTATTGCACCTTTAAGCTCTCGGTCTATTCTGTATCCTAGTTTTTCAATTGGTACCCTCTTTCGGCCTATTTTTTCATGTGCCACTTTAAGAATTATTCTAGTCAAGTCATCACTCATTTGTTGCACGCCACCTTCTGCTTCCCATTTTGTTTTCCATTCTGCAAGTTCAACTTGGAGTCTTTCCCGGTAACCTTCCCAATCTGAATCCTTGTTTATGTTCCACACCCATTTAGATCCCGCGTTGTCACGTTTTCGGACATCCATGTTTAAAGTTAAAGTCATCCAGTTATGGTCACTCCCGATGTCCAGTCTCCCTTCCTCATCTATTTCACACTTTTGAATCATGCCGAAAATGTTGTTGTCTACCAAAATGTAATCTATTATTGTCTGTCTTTGCCCTGACGCCCATGTCCACTTCCCTCTGCACTGAACATCTCTGTTTGTTATTCGTAGCCCATACTCCCTGGTAAAATTTAGAAGCCTTGTTCCATTTCTGTTGATTTCTCTGTCCCCTCCTTGAATCCCTTCCCACCCATTTCCGATGTGTCCATTAAAGTCCCCTGCAATGAAAATCTTGTATCCTTGTTGCTGTATGTCACTTGTCATCATCCTAACCCTGTCATATATTTGGTCATTCCATTCGTTCAGTCCCTCCCGTCCGACATATACCACACCTATTGCTACTTTATTTCCCCTTGATTCAATGCCAATCCATTGAGTTTCATTTTTCACTTCACTGTCATCCTCCCAATGGTCATGCCTAATTTCATGCCATTTTACCCCCTTCTTAATCAAGAAACCAACTCCACCTCCCTTTTTCTCTCCACTCCCTCTTCCTTTACTGATCATATCGTAACCTTCCGGGCTTTCAATCATTCCAATTTCCTCATTTCGAATATGTGTCTCTGCCAAAGCAATGATATCCAAACTTTCACTTTCCAGAACATTTCCGATATCTGCTATCTTCCCCTTATATCCACGACAATTTACATAACCAACCTTCAACTCTTTTCTTGTGTTTCTGTTTCTTTTTTGTTTGCTTTCTCTTTGTTGTTTTCCATTCTTTGTCTTTGTTGACTCCCTGGTAGTTGCTGGGATATCTAGTTTACCTGTGCCCACTGGTCGTAAACCTCCCCTAACCTATTCCCACCCCTCCAACTTGGGTGTAGCCCATCCTCTGCAAACATCTCCCTCTTCCCCGCAAAGTCCTCCCGCACATCCCGAAAGTCGAACCCCCTCTGCCTGCACTTCCTCTCTAACCCCCTATTAATGGCCACAGTCCTGCTGGCCATCCCCCCACTCATCCCAAACCTTGGTAATATCCCCATTACCTGAGCCATTTGGACCTATGATGGCTGAGAAGTTTTTGAAAGGTCCAATCGTCTGTTGCCCTTTGTAAGATTTAAAATTGTCCAACTCTATATATTCCAATCGGCCTGGCATGTTGATTTATATCTTCCCCTACTATAAGCAGCACAATGTCATATAAACAGCCTTGCAATCGGCACTATTCACGTAAATATTTCCGCATCTGCATCCCAAAACAATACATTTCACGTTAATGATCCTTCCACTTTAGCGGGAACCTTGCACGCATGCGCACAATATTTGTATCGCACCGGACTGTGTTTTGTACCACCATTATCATTGGGCATTAGTGTGGTCAAATGTATCATGATGAAAAAAATAACAATAAGAAATACAGCTTTAACGACACCTAATAACATTTCTGAAAATATTGATTATTCATTCTAAATGTAATATATTTTATAGTTAAAAAAGCACACGGGTTCTTGAAGGATTCTGAATATAGTAAACCAATCACGTATCCGTTTACATTGGCTGCAAGTCCGGGATTTGTTGTTGTGATTTCATAGCAACCAGCATTTGGCTGCCAGAAGCGACGCTTTAAACCAGGCGTGGAAACTAACACATTTAGTTTTATTTTGGCATAGCTTTATATTGAAACATTGTTAAATAGTTAGATTCTGATTCATAAAAATGTATAAACTAGATTTACCGGTGGATTACAAAGAGGCAGCGGCAATTGAGCGCCGTCGGAACCAAGAGGAACAACGTAAAAGCCGTATCTTCAATGCCAAAACCAGGATCATTGGCGTTGATGTTCAAGCTCTAGAGCAACAGGACAAGGACCGTAAACAATTAGAAGAGTTCGAGAGGCGTAGAGATGAAGCATTTGGTGAGTTTGACTTATAGTATAGTAATGTGTAATGTATTGTTTTGGGATGCAGGTGTGGAAATATTTACGCGAATAGTGCCGATTGCAAGGCTGTTTAGTGAATCTCTACAAATTGCACTCTCCAAATTACAGCAACTGGGTCAAGACTCAATGGAAATTAAGTATGTATGTTAAACTGAAGCAATGTCATGGTATGGAAAACTAATGCCAACAGGTAGACAATGCTGAGTATAGGAAAGCCCTAACCAGAATAAGAACTAGTGCCCACACTCTGAAAATACTCCCATATGATATGGCATATCTGCCCGTTGCTATTAAAATTTAAATAGAAACGGGCAGATATGGGAGTCATTATTCTGAAAATCACAAAACTTACTAATACAGTATGTGACATAGCCAAATCTGATATGTAATGAACCATGAACCAAAGCTGTAGAATTTTTATTTATGCAAAAATTTAGATCTTGAACAGCTTCAAAACTTTTGAAGATAGAGGTGCCATTTCAACTTTACTTTTTAGGTTTGTGACATAGTTCCATCTAAGGAATCATGAACCAAAGTTGTAGAATTTTAATTAATGCAAATAAGGCAAATACACTAAATCTAAATCTTGAAAAACTTCAACACTATTATACATAGTGATACCATTCCAACTTTACTTTGTAGGTTTGTAACATTACTGCATCCAATGAACCATGAACCAAAGTTGTAGGTTTTTAATTGACGCAAATCAGGCAAAAACAACAAAATTAATATCTTGAATAGCTTCAAAACTACTATAGATAGTGGTGTCATTCAAACTTCAGTTTATAAGTTTGTATCATGGCCACCCACATCCAATGAACCAAGAATCAAAGTTGTACTATTCAAATTCATGCAATTAAGCTAATACACAAAGTTTAGATTATGACAAGTTTGACAAGTTTTATTGCAATCCAAGGTCAGTACATGGCTGTTTAGGTTTGGATGCCATAACAATTGAAAATATATGACCAAGTCATTAAAAGAGTAAAAGTCAGATGATTATGGGCAGATGAGATATGCACAAGGTGAATTAAAAGATAGTGTGTCAAGAACCCTAAAAATCAATTACATTGAGTTCATAAGACATTACGATCAGTCGAGAGCAAAAAGTCTGATAAAACAATCAATGATAAAAAAGATCATTGATCAGAAAGGCTTTACATAATCAAAAATGAATTGTATACAACTTTTTTTAAAAACTAAACAGAGATCGTGCATCCCGGACATGCTGAGGTAGTTCATTCCCAAATTTGGTACGCAATAAAAGAGAGAGTTTTAGGGGAAGACCTTGCCTGGAAAAATTTTTAGGAAGTGGATGCTCTTGTTTAATAGGGATGGACTTCGGTCACTCGAGTAAAGATATTTTGTAAATAAGGTGGGACTTCATTATTAACTATTTTCCAAAGAAAAATACAGAGATTGTAGAACAATCTCTGTTTGACAGTCATCCATTTTAGCATCCTCAGCATGTCAGACTGTGCTACAATAATCGAAATGAGGTAGCACCAAGGTGTTGTACACCTTTATGGTGAACAATGGCAAAGTGTAGCATTTCAAACTCTTCTCATTTTGAAGGCACTCAGATTTGCTGTGAAGCAAATCTTCTTTTCTAGGTATGTCTGTGTTGGCACACAGACATTTTCTTTTCTCAGACATTTTTTGTTATGTCTTGGTGCCAACCCAGACACTTTGTTTTTCCAAGAATTCTCTTTCTTTTGGACCAAATTTGTCCAGAGTTTTTCTTGGATACCATTATTCGGCAAACCACCAAACTTGCTATGGTGACTGACCTAGCATTCAAATTGAGCACTATTTGCACAGTAGGTCAGTCACCATGGCAAGTTTGGAGTTTTTAAAATTTTCATTTAAAGTTTTAAAAGCTCTATATCTTCAAAAATATTACACAAAGTTCTAACTTATACATGTAGGTGTTAGACTGCTGGCATATCCAATACCAAACAAACAAAACTTGGGGAATTTTAGTGTTTGCTAAATTCACCTAGTTTCTCCACAATCTACAACCAGGCCTTCAACTGCTTGCAATGGTTGCATACAATATAAGGGGCTTGAAAAAATTCAAAATTGAATATATCTTCGAAAGTATTGTTCATAGAGATGCCATTCCAACTTCAATTTGTAGGTTTGTGGCAAAGCCGTATCCAATGAACCATGAACCAAAGTTGTAGGATTTTAATTTATGTAAATTAGGTGAATATGCAAAACGTAAATCATTAACAGCTTCAAATCTATTATAGAGGTGACGGTGCCATTAATTTCTACTTCAATTTATGAGCTTGAGGCATAACCCCATCCAATGAACAATAAACCAAAGTTCTTCTAGGCTTATGATTCATGCAAATTAGACTAATACACAAAATTAAAATGCTGAATAGCTTCAAAACTACTATAGATACTAGTTTCATTCATACTGCACTTTATAATTTGGGGCATGGCCACATCCCTTGAACCAAGAACCAAAGCTAAGCATTTTAATTTGTAAAAATTAGGCTAATACACGAAATTTAGATTATGTTGAACAATGGCAAGTATAGCATTTCAAACTGTTCTCATTTTGAAGGCACCCAGATAGATTGGCTGTGAAATAAATCTTTTCTAGTTTCTTCTTGCTTTTGTAGTAATAGTACACAACTTACTAATTGCAGGATAATTTATCTGTTAATTTTCCTCGAATTAATAACCATAATATGTGTGCAAAAATTATCTAAAGCATATATGAATGCAAAATTTGTCTATATTAATTGATAACATGGCAATGTTTTTTTTTTCTAATTTAAATTTTGCTAATTTTCATCAGATTTTTGTAAAATCTGAGAGAAAATAGCCAAATCAGTACAATAATGACTAAAATGTTGTGATTTTGTCAACCATGTGAAGGCAAGATACTCGAAACTCCCTAGATAAACCATCTTGCATGCTCAAATTCAATTTTTTTTCATAGGGGGGAATGCCCCCAGACCCCCTAGCATGCCTTCAGCTCTTTGGGACGTGTAGGTAACATTTGGGCCACTTGGGTCTGTGACTGAGTTTGTAGCACTGGCTTGAGTCGACCAGTATAAAGGGAAGGGCGGCTTTAAAGTCTTTTTTTTTTTTTTTTTTTTTGTGCCATTAATTTTAGGGTTTAGTAGGGTTTGTCAGGCTACCCAAACCACACCTTTATTTTTGTTAGGCCTTAGGTAACTTGGACATTTGTTGAAACATGTTGAAGCAAATGTATTGTATTTGTGTCTTTTTGCCCAGAACCACTTCCTAGTACTAGTAGGCATTACCCTATTCCGCAGTCCGAACTCTTTACTCTCCATAAGCTAACCTGTCCCTGTCTAACCTATATACATACGGAAGTACTATTGTCCATATTGCACACATTCCACTGTAAAATTTTGACATTGGATGTATTAGCAAAAAAAAATTAAAGGGTCTTCAGTGGGTAACTACTCAACATGTTTCGGAGCCTTTTACCCGTACATGTCTTTCTGAGAAACGGCTCCTTGTCTAAGCTAAATATTCAGCAAAGACAACCCACATAATAATGAATAAATATGAACGTGGCAAATATGATGAATTAGCTAAATATGTGAAGTTTTGCTTATAAATGCAGAGCTTCATTATGAAAGAAAAATACCTGTCAAACAAACCATAATTACTAAATTTGTATTGTACAGGTTCACATAAGAACAATTTGACTTACCCCTGAACCAATATGTACCCTTTCTAGCTGGACACCATATCCTAGTTTCACCACCGGCCAGTGTATAACTGAAGTGGGAACAAGCTGGCACATTATATTTAGTCCCAGTGATTGTAAAATAAACAGTTGCAGCAAGATCACCTGTACAAACCAAGGGAAATTCTAACCAGGACTGCAACAATGTACATCCTGCACCAGAAATGTAAAACAAACTCCATGATGACACCTACTCCTCAAACAATTAAGTTCTATTTCACTTCCAACCCTGAGTCAATGTATCAATGTAATGTGTCAGGTTTATGACATTTGAGAATATACTGTCAATTTTGAGTAATTTTTTAGTATTTTAAGTACAATTAGGCAAGCTTGTAACTGTCGTCAGTAGCTGCTTGCTACCTATAGCCTCTGGGGGTTTGACCTAACAGAAAACAAGCTAGCCTAAAATGTCTGAAAGGTGAACATTAAAACAGAATGATGCCAAAAGATAAAGTTAAGTAGCAAAACAGACAAGTCTAAAATCTCAAAAATTATTGAAGCCAAACTTTATGTTCTTTCCCCTTTAACACATTACCTCTTTTGAAAAAGGCTATAAGATGTGTTTGTAACACCAATTTCCTTGTGCATACTGAACCATTGTTTAAAAACGTCAGTTTAATGTGTAACCTGGGCACAGCCGGAGGCACTGGTTCAGTTAAAAAATTCCCTAGCAGAAGTAAAATTTTTGTGCAAAAAGTGCCCTAACAAAGGGGAGTTTTTGAAAGGTAACATTGTCTTACAGATCCTTCTCAGTTGTACTTTAAGTGTCCATTGTACATTGTCGTACCAATAATACCATGTAGTACTGAAATACCAATTGTACATTGTCATACCAATAAGTTTTGAAGACACAGACACTGATTTGCTATGCAGCAAATCGTCTTTTCTAGTTAAAATAAAATTTATTTTGTATGCGGAACAAATTATATTCATAAAGTTTGAAATTAAGAAAAAAGTTTTAAGCTCTATTGGCCTTTAAAAATATAAATCAGGTCAGCAGGGAACCAGCATAAGACTTATTTTGGTGCCACTAATCCCTAGGCAAGTCATTTTGCTAACTAATGGCACTCTGTTTGTATTTTTGATAAAAACATCTCGAGCTGATGTACTATGGAATTAAGTGACTATGTGTGGTGTTCCTTTGTTGAAAGACCCACCCAGCTAACAAAATTATGCTGTAATAACATTGTGATAATGTTATGTTGTAATGAGGTTGCTTTACAACGTTGTGACTACGTAAATGTGTATGCTTTTTTAACTTTGTGAAGACGTTGTTGTCTGATGTTATATCCCAATGTTCCAACAATATTGTTATAACGTTTCAACAACTCCAACAAAGTTGTCACAACATTTCAACAACGTTGCCGCAACATTCTTGTCCAACATTACAACTTCCCTGCAACATTGAAACAACATCAAAAATAAAAAAACTTCCAAACAAATTCAAAAACAACAAATTGCTGACAACGATGCTTCATTGGTTTTTATTTCTGTACAGAACCCTCATTGTTAAATTGTAAAGTAGCTTTTCCAAATCTGCTCATAATTTGCCTTTACTGTGGCTCTTGATCTTGTGGACCATTCTCTGGGATGGCATCTTCAGAAGTCTTCTGCATCTTCTGCAATGATTGTAAAAAATTATGTTGACATAAAGGACACACTAGCAGAGTAAAGTATACAAACATATATATTTTGAGTCACAAAGATGTACAAGGGGCTGTAATAACAACAGCCTCAGCAGTGTCCATTAATGTGACCACAATATGCCCTACCAGGAAATATTTTGGAATGTAAATGCCAACATTTGTCGTGAATCACAATGCCAACACCACTGACTGTGAATAAACATACCCTCACTTTTTATATGATATATTGTCAAAATTTGAAGAAATGTAATGAGCATGGTAATTACACCAATGGTGACTTCATGCAGCTTCTTTCCATCATTATTTATATCTAAATTTCATCAAAAGTAACACCACTGACAGAGATTCAAGTAACACCACCTTATTCAGGCAGAACTTCACAACATGTACACAAAAAAGCTGTAACCTTCTGCTGCTGATAAAGGACATTTCAATCATGTGCAAAAAAAAATATTTATTTCTTTTTTCTCCACGGACAAACTATGTAGAAGCTACTAATCTCAAGATTAACACATCAATTTGGTCAATCCCACTAATATTTTGTGTTTCTACAAAGAATTGCTTTAGGATATTTACAAAGCTTACGCTGTTTTTATGGAAAGCTTTTACATTGGGTTATAAAATATAATGGAGATTGTCTGAGTAGTGTCCTTACTTTTAGCAACTACGTGGTAACAAGAAAATCACATTTATTGTAGAATTACCCTTATGACTAAATCTATATAGTAAATTCCCCAGTATGTAATGAAGAACACTGGTATAGTTACATGATGGGCCATATCCCTGGGCACATTATTCTTTGGTCCTTCCTTGTGCCAATACTTAGAGTGTTCCACCCACTGATTTGACCAGTCTGGTGCTCAGTATAATTCATCTGGCCATGTTGACATGTGATATGAATCAACTTCCTTCCTCACCTTCCAACAGACCAGCACACAAACATGCATTTTAAAAGGGGTGGATTGGTAAGGACATGGCTACAAAGGATCCCATGCTATCAATTTCATGGAGTTTACCTGGTGGGTGGGTGGAGATGGGGGGGGGTAAAGGGGGGTCCCTGGTATACTGGTACAAATAATAGTTTTGCCATAGTACAAGGTACGGAGAATAAGAAAATGTACAAATAATGCTTGGTGTTAAGTACAGAAATCAGAAGGGATTCCAGTACGTAAGTACAGCAAAGGGTGAGGGTCTGACATGTGGTTGTTTGGGTCACAATATTTCAATCAGTGATCAATTTATAGGTTTAGCAGTGCGTGCTAGTTTCATTTATACTTGTTAAGATTGAGCAGTGCCGTTAGTCTCCACCGCTAAGACAACTGTGTGAAAACATAAACGCATACCTGTATAATCAATTTTATTGTTGCTTACAGCTGCTGATGCAATTAGAAATGACAAAATCACAGAAATGCTGGAAAAGCGTCAAAAACATGACATACAGGAACTGAACAAGGCTTTGAATGAGTTTAGATTTTTACATCAACAACCATCTGGACGTCGTGAGTGGGACCTTTATGATCCAGACTATCTGAAGAAAGACAAACCAGCAAGAGTGAGTGATGATGACCCAAGATGTGGAATTTCAGGCTTGCAAAAGTTTGACGGAGAAGACCTTAATAACAAAGCTCGTACAAAGTTTCAACAAGAACAATTACGAGAATGGTCTGAGGCACAAAATCGTGAAAGACAGCAGGCAGATATGAACCAGAAGAGAGCAGATTATTTATATGACCTGAAGATGAAGGAGCTGGACCAGCGAGCATGTGAGCTACAGGAGGCTGAGGAGAACTGTCGCAGGGCCATCAATATGGCAACCAGAGATTACAATGAAGCACTAGTAAGGCCATCCTTTTCGCTAAGTTACATGTTAGTGACAGTTTCACACAAAATATACATATTGTCAAGTAAGGCAAATTAGAGAATGCATCTCATTACCAGCCTGTTGGCATACACATAGATCAATTGACATGTTCGAAAGTAGTCCATCTGAAGGCACACGGACAAGCACATACAGTCACTTTACTTCAAATTTTTTATTTAATCTAGATTTATAAAAGTTATGTTCAAATTAGTTACTTAAAGAATTCTTAAAGCATGTTTAAAATATCAGACATTTACTTTTCTCAGAGTACATCAAAATTGATATTTTTGTAAGAATGTATGATGTCAGTTGGTATTACTTTTAATTTGATCTCATTAGGACCGTAAATTGTAAACAAACCAGGCAAGTGCCTGGCGTTTCTGGGCATCTCTGAAAAAAATTTTTTAAGAGCAGTTTGAGACATTTTGCCCGTGTCTGGGCTCATCAGGAACTGTTTAAATGCTCTATAGCTCAAGATGGGCTACATTCCAACAGCCGTTGCCGTTGTTTATATACCCCAGTGTAACAAGTCCTTGGAAACAGGAGTTACGTCACCGACTGACATGGAGAGAGATCTCCTCCATGAGTTCCATCAACTTCTTGTTGACGTAAATATTGGAGCTTCTGATGGCACGTGTAGGATGGTGATGTGTTTCAGAATAAAGAAATATGATAAGAGTGCAATCATTCTTGTAGGTGGGGAATCCTAAGTAGGCAATTCTTCCTGGATTGATATATCCCAAGTGGAGGTAGGGATTAATGTGCTGTGTGGCATGCAAAATTGAACTAAGCGTTGTGGGTAGAAAAAATTATTTGTAATCCTTGGTTAAAAATGGGTCATTCAAAAAAAAAAGTACCGGTACCATAAATTGTGATACTAAAAATGCAAGATCAAGTTATGATAGGAATTCTTTCAAGAATACAGATTATTAAACTTCAAAATTGATTCTGATGTTTTCTTTGGGCAGGCAAGAGAAAATTCAGCACGGAAGGATCTAAAAGAAAGACAAGAATTGGATGACAACATGACAGAAATTGCCAACCATGTGTATGGAGATGTTTTGACTGAGAACCCTGCGGTAGCACAGAGTGCCTATGGACCCCATCGTGTCATTACAGACAGATGGAAGGGGATGAGTCCTGAACAGCTTGCTGACATCCGTCGAACTCAGGAACTCCAAAGAAAAGAGAGACAGGTACATATAGGCACCTTCAAGTGCAAATTGCGGGGCTTAAAATCAGACCGTTGAACATACAACATATAATAAAATCCCAATTTACAGAAGAACTTGACTGGTGTGTTCCACTTTTGGTTATCATGCCAAGACATTATCATGTGTCCACAAGTTTCAGCAAATCAGTCACTTGTCACATTATTGTTCACTTTCATGGTCCCATCCTGTTGCTAGCTGAATGACCAGGTGCCCATGACTGTATACTAGAGATTTAAAAAAGAGAAGTTATTTGGCTTGAAACCCTTTCTGGTTGTCAATGTGAACATTCCTGTGCTAAAATATATAACTCCACATGTGTTTTGAAGATCTTTGGCTGGAAACCCATATCTATGTCAATGTTAACACTCGTGTCATAAATAATATAATTTCACATGTTTATTAATAGAAAGTGCTGAAACATTACAACATAAATGTATTTACCTTCATGTGTATTAATTTTCATGATTTTGGCGTGTCAGGGTGAAGCATTTGACTGAAGTTTTAATCTCACTATTTTGGACACAGTTTCTATTAAATCTACATGAGAATACTACTTCATCACATTTTTATTTTCATGGTTTCGATTGATCAGCAAAACAAACAAACATGAGTGACACTAGTGAAAAATTTTGACAACAAAACATTTCCTTTGAATACTATGCAATTGGACTCTTAATGTCAAGATCTTTTCTCCTCTGGAAGCCTAATCACTACTGGCATGGTATTGGTATTACAGCAAGGAAGAAGTCTGGCTGATTGAGGTGAAAGGAGTTAATTAGTGTGAAAAGATAACAATTTTGGTATCAGAACATTTGCCCATGGCTGGTAATAAAGAGCAACTAGGGATTGTGGGCAATAGTGAAGGATGCTGGAGCAGAGAAAACCCAGTGATGAGTGCAGTATGAAAGTAAAACTAAAAGTGAAATTAAGTGAATCCATAGTACTGTAATTTTCTTTAATCTCACAGCATTCTTATTTTCTCTTATTTCACAGACAGCATGAAACTGTGAAAATAAAATGCACAAAGAAATAGTATTTTAACATCGTTTGAATAAGAAGGATGTCCAAAATAGTGAAATTAAACCTACAGTAAAATGTCAAAAATCCCCCCCTCCCCAGAAAACAAAAATTTAAAGGCAAAAATAAAGCAATTTACAGTATTTTGATTTCCCAAGCAGGCTTTGAAAAGGAATGTCTTTACAATTATAGTTTCTTTTCAAGCATTAAGGTTTCATTCTCTCTGCCTTGTCTGATCCCAGAATTTTGTGTGTTATTTGTCAATGGTCCCTGCATTTGGGAAGTTGGATGCCGGATGTACTGTGTCTAGAGGCTGGAGATACACTACATGTACTTACAATTTATAATGTCTGTATTGCAGAGGCTGGAGGATGAAGAAATACTTACAATTTATAATGTCTGTATTGCAGAGGCTGGAGGATGAAGAAAGGAGAAAGAATGAGGAATGGGACAAACAACGAAATGCCCATGCGAGAGCTGGTACTCTCCTAGAGCGTGAGCAACAGAGACGTGAACAGGAGCTGGCCAAGCAGCTTGCAGAAGAGAATAAACGTCTGTCGAATGAGCAAAAGGCTCATCTAGAATATATAGACAAAGAGGTGTACACAAATGAGCCAAATGCTGCTTACTTCATGCAATGGAATACAACCACACGATAATAAGAGATTTTTACTTAAAAGATGCAGTATTTGGAACTTTTGTTTGATTGAAGTCCATGCAAATAAGCGACAGATAACTGTATATACAACCTTTGAATGATAAGTCAATAGTGAGAATTGAGTCAGCTGTCTATGTATATATTGTCCAGTCCAATAAGCTTTTTTCCATGCATACGTCTTGTACACCTACATGCATGTAATTGACACTGTGTGCATCATTGTATATTTGTCATGATTAAAATAGCTAGGGATATATCATGTTTCTTAACAAACAGTCATAGATTTAATCTTGAACAAAGAAAAGAATTTAAAAACAAAAACTGAAAAAAACCCCAAACCAGAAATGACCATCGTGGGACCTGGGGATTGCATATAAGAACATGGAGGGTGGCAAATGGTTATGCTCAGCTTATCAATTTCTTGTATTGATGATTCTTCCAAGGTGGCCAAATATCTTGGTACTACAGCTTCATTGTCAAACATATCAATTGGTGTTTCGAATGGTGTGAAGACATTGAGCTGAAAAACAAAACCTGGTTCTGTATTTGGACAACAGTCTACAGTTTTGATTATTTTAAGTGATACAATGCTGATCCTTCCGGGGACAACCCAACTATTCAGACAGATGTGGTCACATAATGTTGAAAAAGTGGATTATTTTTCCAGAATGATCATTTTTCATGAAGAGAAATAACAGCGTGCTGCCAGAACGTGACAATAACACTGTCCAATAGCTATTAAAAAAAAACTTTCTAGCCTACATGTGAGTTGGATATTCAATAGCACAAGTTTAACATATTTGCATTAATAAGTATTGATTAATTTACATGGAATCCAACTGCAAAAAAAAAGTTGTTGAGAAGATATTCAAAATGTAAACTTTGAAAGTAGGTTATAAAATAGTTACAGTTGAGCCCGCATTAAACTTAACAGTCAGCAAACGCATAAACCTTTTGCAACCTTTTTTCCAACCATTTGAGTGAAAGGCAAACCTTTTTCAAACACTTTCCAAACCATTTCCACTTTTTAATCCATTTTAAACCTTTCTCTAATGGTTAACAACCATTTCACACACTTTCTCAACCTTATTGATGAAAATGTTGAAGTGGTTTGCAACAGTTTCAACCATTTGAAACTCTTTGTCAACCTTTTGCAAACCTTTAACAACCTATAAAAACCCTGGTACAACACTTGGCAACAAAAAAAAAATGCATTTGGCTGCTAAGTTTTATACGGACTTAACTGTACATGCCATTGCAAGGACCACGCTTTGTAAATTTGACTATATTACCATATATCATTTATCCTACTTCATATTTAAAGTTGAATTGCTCTACAAAATGTTACATTTTCTCCTGCAAAAGCCCACATGACATAGTAACTTGCAATCTGTTTTATAAAATACTCCTTCCTGGGTAAAAATATCCACAGCAACAGGGATGGCATGGTTATGGGAACAATAAGAATGATATAAAATCTAATTTAACGAAAGTGGTACAAACTTGTGAGTGAACTTAACGTTTCCCCTGGAAGGATCAAAGACTGGGTCCAAGCTTGCCTTGGCATGGCTGGGTGTCAAGTACTTGTCCAATGCCAAGGAAAGCTGTTGACTTGGGGCATATCATCTTGATAGGTCATGTAGAGGTAGTTGTCTCAAGTTGTTCTTTAATATTGTTGCAATTAGTCAAAAACATTGATGTGGACATTTGAACAACAGGTGGTTTAGGGAGAAAGGGTTAAGACAACAGAAATTTGCCTTTGGAGGAGATAAAGGTTGATATCATTATTCATGGGCACTCTGTGTATATACATGTATGTCAAATTTCATATTCCTAAAATTGTCAATGACAAATTTTATGTGAATAAAACTTTCAGAGCTACTATGTCTTACAAACTGCTTTGAAAAATCATGCAGGTAACTGGGGCTACAGCCTACATGAACTCTGCATCCTGTTTTTAGCTCAGCTGGCTTATCAAGCCAGCAGAGCTTATGGCATTGCTCTTCATCCATTATTCATTCTTAATTCACATTTTTGACTTCTCCAAAACAGTTTGCCAGATTTACTTCAAACGTGGTGGCAGTGTACCTTGGGTGGGTCTCTACCAACGTTGTTCAAATGGTCATGCTCCAGTTATTTATAATTTTTACCCTTCGGCCTTATGAGGTGGACAGGTATTGTCGTACCTGGCGCCATCCATCTGTCCGTCTGTCTGTCTGTCTGTCCATCCGTCCTGTGGTTTTACCAGCATAACTTCAGTTTTTTTTTAAGACAGGACTTTCAAATTGCACATGATGTTACACTTCTATATGGCCTACTTTGTGTGCAAGCATAGTTGACCTTGACTTAATTCTTAAGGTCACACAATGGTCACATGTGCTAAGCAACATTACCACTGTAACTATTGAAAGCCTGCATCTAACAATCTTAATCTTACACACAAGAAGCTTCATAGAGTGATCTAAAAGCCTATGGGAAAAAGAGGTCATAGCTTTATATTTGACCTAATTTTTGAGGTCAAAGGTCAAGTGCAAAATGGTGGTATTGGTATAAGTAAGGAAGTTTTTAAGTCAATTACATGAAATTTTATACACACATGTATCACAGCCAAGGGATGTGTCATGAATCAAAAGTAGGTCACTAGGTCAAGTATCTGGGTAACAGTGACCTATATATATTGAAATTTTGTTCACCACTATAACTTCAGAAATTTTTAGGACAGGACTTTCAAATTGCACATGATATTACACTCTTATGTGGCCTACTTTGTGTGCAAGCATAGTTGACCTTGACGTAATTCTCAAGGTCACACAGTGGTCACGTGCTAAGCAACGTTACCACTCTAACTATTGAAGGCCTGCATCTAGCAATGTAAATCTTACACACAAGAAGGTTCATAGAGTGATCTAGAAGCCTATTGAAAATAGAGGTTGTAGCTCTATATTTGACCTACTTTTTGAGGTCAAAGGTCAAGTGCACAATGGTGGTATTGGTATAAGTAACGAAGTTTTTTAAGTCAGTTACATGAAATTTTATACACTCATGTATCATAACCAAACAATGTGTCATGAATCAAAAGTAGGTCACTAGGTCAAGTATCTGGGTAACAGTGACCTATCATTGATTTTTTTTTTACCCATGATAACTTCAGAAGCTTTTGAGACAACTTTCAAATTGCATATGATAGTACACCACTGCAAGCATAATTGACCTTGACCTAACTTTCAAGGTTACACAGTGGTCATAAGTTTGCTGAGTGACATTGCGCATCTAGAAATCTAAATCTTAAAACAAAAGAAGCAACATAGGGTGATCTAGAAGGCTATTGAAAGTCAAGGTTATACCTCTATATTCGACCTAATGTTTTTGAGGTCAAAGGTCAAGTGTACAATAGTAGGATTTGTGTAGGTAACTATACGTGATACTATGGGACACTATTCGTATTCACTTACAGCATAAGAGATTGAAGGCTGCCGAAGGGTACCACATTCTTGGAACGGTATTTTTTATGATGTTTGAGTATTTTTTTGTGAGCAAATCTTTAAAAATCATCTTCTCATAAACCACAAACCCAATTGCTTTGATATCACATAGAAACACCCCTAGGGACTCTTAGTTTTTAATTTGTACACCAGGTGCTGCTGCATTTTTTTCAAATTTTTAATGATTTTTTGTGTGTTTTCGCCATTTTTGACTCATTCTCCAGAACCATCACTCAGATTAAGCTGAAACTTGGTGAGTATGTTCCTTGTGAAAGGCTCAAACAATGTAGTTGACTACATCGCACTGCTGTATATTCCTAATTTTTATCATTTTTTTCAATTCTGGTACTTCTCGGTAAATGCACATCTCCTATTGATTACTATGATGTAAGTCAAAGGGCTTTCTTATGCTAATTCACTTTTTCGACTTCTCTGAAACCACTAACCAAATTTACTTCAAACTTGGAAGTAATGTACCGTGGGTGGATCTCTACCACGTTTGTACAAATGGTCAAGCTGCTGTGATTTTGTAATTTTTTTATGAAATTCTTTGTTCTTTTATTGGGCAAATCTTAAACAAATTTCTTCTCCGAAAACGCTCTGCCAATTACTTTGGTATAATACAGGAACACTCCTAGGGACTCCTATTTCTTAATTATTCACCAGGTGGTGCTGCAATAATTTTCCATTATGATTTTCTTGTTTTAATGATTTTTTTGTGTGTGTTTTTTCTCAGATTAAGCTTAGAGGTGGTGGATATGTTTCTTGTGAAAGAGTGAAACAAACTTATTCACTATGTGGCACTGCTGTGGATTCCTGATGCTTAATGATTTTTTTTTTTTTTTTTCAATTCGGGTATGTACAGGGAAAGGCACCTTTCCTATCGATTACATGTACTATATAAGTCAATGGGCATTCTAATGCTCAATATCATGTATTTCTATGTACCTTAGGTGGGTCAATACCAAGTTAGTTCAAATGGTCAGGCTCCAGTGATTTTTAGATTTTTCTGATGTTTAGCTCAGCTGGCTTATGTGTATGGTCTGTTGTCTGTCTGTCAATCGTCCATCCACAAGTCACATTTTCGACTTCTCCTTTAAACAGTCAGCCAGATTCACTTCAAACTTGTTGGGATGTACCTTGTGTGGGTCACTACCAAGACTGTATAAATGGTTATCATCAAGTGATTTTTACAGCAGGCAGCATGCTGTTAGTGTTGATCCAGTGACCACTTCTCCTGTATCCTTGTTTGGTAAAGGCCAGAAGCTGGAATCACTGACCTGCCATATGGCCACCTGGGACAATCACCAGCACTGCTTTGGTTGTCTTCCGCAACTCAGTCTTGTTTGCTCTCGTGAGTGAACATACATGTACCATTATTGCTATGACTAGGGAGAGGACAAGTAGCTGTTCTTCGAGCAGGCCGAGAGAAAGAGTGACAGAGCAAGGCATAGGCAGCAAGCTGTTGCTGCCAAATGCCAAGCTTTAGACTCTGACACTGTAAAGACTTCGCCTGCTACTTTGAGAAGCAAAGAGGAACCCATGTGGCTGGCTCGCAGTCGCAGATGTTTGCAATTACTGAATCTGAATCCCCCAGGGGAGTAAGGGTAAGAGACGATGGAGTCACAAGCAGGGCAACAAGAGATCTCCTTTGGAAGATCTCTGGGGTAAAGTTGGGCACTCGTAAACTTCCGAAGGAGATCATGAGTGCCCAACTTTACCCAAGCCAACCAGCACTTCGCTGGCCACTGACCCAAGGGTTGCCCATGCCTTGGAGTCCATGGCTATAGGAGCATGAACTTGCAAGCTGATATGTTTTGAGCACTGATTGACCCCGCTCAGCCTACCATTTCAGAGTCTTCTCCAAAGAGGCAGATAAAACGCAGGTCGAATCTCCTAAGATCTCCGTCTTCCCGATCGGAGCACTCGGGGTCTAAACCGAGCATCCTGAACCAGCGAAGCCAGGACAGACTGCCTGAGCTCCTGGTTCTGAGAGCTCAGCTCATGAGTTCAAGCACTCTGGATCAAGAAGGAAGGCACCCAAGTCTGTGATGGGGTCTTTGGCTTTCCGTGGTTTATGCAGTGGGGGCCCCTACTCCACCCAAGTGCCACCTTTGAAGCCTCCTGCTTCTGTGCTGACTTCACCTCCTGCCCTTCCACTGGGTCCACCCTGCAAGGAGCAGCTGGCGATCCCACCTTCAAGCCAGGTTCCCTGTTTCCCTCCTTGAAACAAAGAAAGAAAGAAGGAAATTCCAGTGCATGTATGAATAATGTACATGTACATGTACATGCACATATACTCATCCATACTGCCCAGAAGGGTGGACCTTCTCAGGAGTGGACACTTTTCTCTGGTCCCAAGAGTGCCCACTTTAGAGAGGTTTCACTGTATGAGTAAACACTGGAATTTCCTTCTTTCTTATTTTGTTTCATCTGTCTATCCATCTGTTCAATCCGTCCTTCCTTCCTTTCTTTTTCTTCTTTACGACCAAGTCGGTCCAGAGTTTTTATCCGACACTATTTTTCTGAAAACCCCCAAACTTGCCATGGTGACTGACCTAACCAGTGAAATTGTGCATCTCATTTGAAATAGTCATGATGTTTAAAACTATGCAAATTAGGGGGCAAGTAAAATTTTAAATGCTCCCTTTATTCCAAACTATTGCAGATAGACTCATAATTTCAATGTGCACACATAAATTTATGACACCTGCCAAAATAATGGACAGTATATAAGTTGTACAATTTCAAATTATGCTAATGAGCGACATTGGAAAGTTTAAAAAAGTTGAATATCTCCAAAACTATTATACATAAAGATGCCATTCCAACTAAAATTTATAGGTTTGTAGCAAAGCTGCATCCCATGAACCATGAACCAAACTTGTAGGACTTAAACTATGCAAATTGGGTGAATATGCAAAATTTAAATCTTGAATAGCTTCAAAACTATTATAGATAGAGGTACCATTCCTACTTCAATATGTGGGTTTGTGGCAAAGCTGTATCCAATGGACCATAAACCAAAGTTCTAGCCTTTTAATTTATGCAAATTTGGTAAATACACAAAATTTAAATGTTGAGTAGCTTCAAAACTATTATGGATAGTGGTTTCATCCAAACTTTAGTTTAAAGGTTGTGACATGGTTACATCCATTGAACCAACAATTTAAGTTGTAGCATTTTCATTTATAAAAATTAGGGTGCTATGCAGAACTTAGATTATCTTGAACGATGGCAAAGTGTAGCTTTTCAAACTGTTGTCACTTTGAAGGCAGCTGGATAGATTTGCTGTGTAGCAAATCATCGGAATGTAAACACAGACATTCTGTTTTTTCCTGAAATGCTTTTATTTTTCTGTCTGTTCCAGCAATTTGTCCGACATTTTATTTGGACACAATCATACCTAGAAACTCCAACCTTGGCATGATTATATCTCTTTATATAGATTCTTGCCCATTTAATAAGAGGAGTAAACATTTTGAAAATTATGCAAAACAGGGCTATTTGAAAAATTTAGATAGTCTTCTCCAGTGGGTGCTCAGAAAGTATCCAGTACGGCTAAACATGCAGACCCATGACGTCACAACACAATGTAACGTCTAGATGTTCCCTAGCAACAATACACGGCCCTATATATAGGCCATGCACACAACAGTAGACAGTATATATAAATAGATTCCGGTGACCTCACGTATCAGTTTTTGTCTCTCAGCAACACAGTCGCTCTCTTTCCCAACACTGATAGAAACCAGATCGCCCCTCGCCCCCCTCACAACTTATTATGCCTGTGTGCAAAAACAGATTTATTGTTTTTCTTTCTTTCTTTCTTTCTTTCTTTCTTTCTGTCTGTGTGCCAACACAGACATATTGTTTTTCTAGGAGTTCTTTCTTTCTTTCTTTCCTTCTTTCTTTCTTTCTTTACAGGCAAATTTGTCTGACATTTCATTTGAAAAGTATCATACGTAGAAACTCCAAACTTGGCACAATAATACTTCTATAGATGAAGTCTCGCCTTATATATATATATATATATATATATATATATATATATATATATATATATATATATTTATATTTATATATATATATATATATATATATATATATATATATATATATATATATATATATATGTATATATATATATATATATATATATATATATATATATATATATATATATATATATTTGTATTCTGTAAATCATGGTCTTGTTTGACATTGTTCTCACACAGGCCAATGCGACACATCAACTGAACTGGTGATTTTAATAATTTCTACCAGCCAGTTACATTCATCACATGGTGCACCTGGAGGACTCTCTAGTTTCTCTTCGCTTCCTTTGAAATATATAAAATAAAATAAAGTACATTCAGCAAATTACATATGTGTGTGAGAGAGAGAGAGAGAGAGAGAGAGAGAGAGAGAGAGAGAGAGAGAGAGAGAGAGAGAGAGAGAGAGAGAGAGAGAGAGAGAGAGAGAGAGAGAGAGAGAGAGAGAGAGAGAGAGAGAGAGAGAGAGAGAGAGAGAGAGAGAGAGAGAGAGAGAGAGAGAGAGAGAGAGGTTGTCTGCCATGATATTTATGGGTGAAGAATAAGACAAAAGTCCAGATTTTTTTTCACCCATGTATTTCATGCCCAGCTGCTGTGGCGTGGACGCCAACCTCCCGGCTGCCACCCTTTTTTTGTGTTTTATTATGTTCTAAAATTGCAGGTTTATTTCTACTTCATCCAAGATTCATTGATATTTTTTCCAAATATACAAAGACATCACAATACAGACACATTTTTTCAAAGTTAAGGATACCAATATAACCGCCCCTAACAAGTCAAATGAAAAGTGAATTAATTCCTTGGATTTGGTGAGACAGAACCAGTGGGTTTCTTTGTCATCTTCAAGACTCGATAATACACAACCAATGTACTTCAATAGCTAGCAGAGACCGAAATCTCGGATTTATCAGACATATCAGGAGAGACCCAACCTTTCTTATTAATGGAAAATAGATGTGGGAATCGACACCCTGTGCTAGCTACATTTTCTGGGATGCCTGTATAATAAAAACTTAATATTAGTGGTAGCGGGTTATAAAAGTAAATTAATGTAAATGTCCTATTCCCAGTGCTCCAGTATTTTATATCATGGAAACTTCAAAGGATCAATTTCGGTTTTCTGTTATAGTTACAATGTTATTTTATTCAGTTCTCTGTATTTTTCTTTTCTCCTTTTTTAATTGATTTTCCAAAGTAACATTTTTTCCTCCCTCAAGATATAACATTCCACCCTGAAAACTCAAAAATAGTTCCCATTATTTCAATTTTCCTAAATAACATTTTTTTCTCCATCAAGATATAACATTCTACTCTGAATACTGAAAATAGTTCCCATTCTGAAATACTGTAGTATCAGTGCTGACCAAGCATGGGTTTCATTGGATTTCCATAGGTAGTACTCAAATTCAGGCATGCTAGTGAGGAATTTCAGAATAAAGTTATTCTATAACATGGTTATCCAACAAATAATATCATGAACTCACTTATCAAGGAAATAAAACAAAAATTGAATTGAGTCAAGAATTTTCTTAATCTTTGAAGTGAATTTTTAATGAGAGAAATGATAGCATGCCTAGTACTTTTTCCCCTGCGTATGAAAAGCATTTTGGAAAAAAAAGCATACTTTTTGCTCTGATCCATGTTCCATTAAGATTCGTAGGTTTACACATATATTTCAAATACATGGATCATTAAAAAAAATGCTTTTTTATAAAAAAAGAAAAGAAGAAACGAACACATTTTTAATGTTTTTTTATTTACTCACACAAAACACAAACTTAATTATAAGAGAAAAAGCGGTTTGTTCATTCCAAGAATTTGCTGATCTTGCAACGTCTCTTATGTCAAAAAGAGGTAAAACGAAAACCAGACATTTGTACCATAATTTCCACCTTTTTAACTAGACCACATTCACACAACACACAAATAACACACAAATATTGACACTTCTATTGAAGAGAGAGGAAAATTACACGCTCTTATCATAATATCCATTGACAAATCTACAAGATACAAGTGAGATATAATATTAATAATCACACAAAATACATACGTAATTATAAGAGAAAATGTGTTCATTCCAGGGCATTGTTTTTCAGCAAAGTCTCTTGTGTCAAATAGAGATTAAAAAAACATCACATTTGAAATTTAACTACGACCTTTTCTCACTAAACCAGTGTATGAAGGAGAAGAGAATTTGTTATATCTGAAGAAGTAATAAATATAGAAACGTACTGAATTTTATGTGGAACTTCTGACAGGCATAGCTGATCGAGGAATATCTCTGTATCTGGTATTATGCGAGTGTGTAGCAGTTTGAGTCAAAACATGTTAAAGTAGAAGGGAAGTTGGTTGTTTTTATACCTATAGAAAGGCTTCCATACGTAATACATCTTTGAGTTTAAGCGCATTCAGGGTTTTGAACAAAGGTTCGGTATGTGAAAGAAAATTTGTGTTGCATATACATCTTATTACCTTTTCTGTCATGTATAAATTCTGTCGGATGAATGACTCCAAGCTAAAAGTAGTTGAGATGTGGCATGAAGACATAATTTTATATCAGAAGAAGCACCACAGTTGGTTGATAGGAACATAGTCTCCGGAGAGTACCAGTGATTCTGGAGAGTTTACTGGCAATTCTTTGAGGAAAATGGAAGAGCATGTACTTAGTTTTTGAAATATCCAATAGTAATCTGTATGCTGTTAACCCCTCTTGTACCTTCTGTAATTTGGAATTTATATTTTAGGAAAGTTGACCCAGTGGAAAAGTTGAAAGAAGAGAGAGACTTCGGTAATGTTGTGTCATCTGCATAGAAGATTGAGTAGAAGTTATCAAACGCGGAGTGCATGTCATTCATGTTGATCAGAAACAAAAGGAGTCTAAGAATGGACCCTTGCGGTACTCCTGTAGTAATAGGTAATGTTGCAGAGCATATACCATCATAATCGACAAATTGAGTTTGATCAGAAAGATAGGTTTGAAACAAGTTTAATGGAATACCTCTTATAAGGTAGTAGTCCAGCATGGTATGATCTAACATGTCGAATGCTTTCGACAGGTCTTAAAGTACACTAATATGCGTTTCACCAGCATCAAGATCATTATTAATTCAGTTAAGAAATTCCAATGTAGCTGTTTAGGTTAAATGTAATTTTTGGAACCAATGTTGACTTTTGTAAGGTAAAAGATTAGATTTCAGATAATCATAAATTTGGCTGTGTTAAACTTTTCCAAAGTTTTTGACATGAAGGGGTGGGTAGGTTGATGATTATCTATTAGGGAGCTATCATCCTTTTTATAAAAAAGGGAGAACATTTGCTATTTTCAATTTGTCAGGAGAAATACCAGAATTGAACAACTGATTAATAATTAAGGACAAGGGCTTTGCTAGTGAAGCACTTGTGCCTTTCATTAGTTTCATAGATAAATGATCATGCCCAGAGCTAGTCTTTGCTTTAAATTATTCAGAATGCTCAGGACATCAGTATGTGTAATATGTGTAAAGGAGAACGAGTGAACTGTTGTATATTTAAGGTACATAGGTTGAGAAATGAGGTAAGTGAGGCACCTGTGTTTACCTAGCCAGTTTCGGACCAATATTGGTGAAAAATGAATTGAAACGTTCAGTAATTTCTTATTTGTAGGACACTTTTCTGTTTTCAATTTATAAAGGAAGAGGGTAAATCATTCTTACTCATTTTAAAATGGAGAACAGACTTTATAGTATCTCAAGACTTCTTTGAGTCATTGTTATACCCCTCAAAAGGGTGGGTATATTGGTTTCACCATGTCCGTTTCTCTGTCCCTCCATCTGTCTGTGGGAAAGCCTTTTCAAGGCCGTAACTCCTTTATTATATCATAGACCTTGCTCCAACTGCACATTTGTTGTTTATCACTTGAGGTTGTGTTATGAAACAACATTGACCTTGAGGTTAATAGTTCAAGGTCACAGCTGATCTGTAGCCAAACCCTTGTCCAGACCATAACTCCTTCATTAATTATCACATCTTCTTAAAACTTTGTATGCTTATTCTCCTTCACTACATGGTGTGTCATTAGGCAACCGTGACCTTGCGCTATGTAGGTCAAGTTCAAAGTGGCCATTTGTCAGTAAACATATTCTTGTGTGAACCCCAAATCTTCCTCCAACTTTACATGATTATTGCTTCTACAAAAGGATATGTCATCATTGTGCAGCTGGTTATACTGGTTTCACCATGTCCCTTTGTCTGTCCGCCCGTCCTTCAGTGGAAAAGCCTTGTACATTACTGTTGTTTATCACTTGAGGTCATAAAACTACATTAACCTTGAAGCTTATAGGTCAAGGTCACAGCTGACCTGACGATAACACTGTGTCAAGTATTTGGGTCACACTTTTATCAAAGCTGGTCATCATCTTAGAGAGTTTTCCTTTATTTGTGATGATTTTTTGTGTGAATTTTACTTAGTGGGTGCCCCTTCCTTCCTTTCTTCCTATTTCACCACATACCCTTTTGTAAGAAGCAATAATGACATACCCTTTGGTAAGAAGCAATAATCATATAAAGTTGGGTCCGTAGCAGAATCGTTGCAAGCAAAATGTCCCCTGGTTCACCAGCCACATCAAACTGCCAATGCAGTGGTCTACATGCAGATACCAGTGAATATCCAAGCGGGGGTGGGGGGGGGGATGGGGTGGGGGTGGGGGTATCCAGTCTTGTCGGCGACGACTGTTCAGTTGAATTTTGCAAATATGTGGTCATAAAATTCCTGACTCAGATGTTGAATTAATTTGTCAAGAATTTTATTCTAAACTTTGTGGTATATTATAAGCAACAGTATCTTGTAACATGGTTTTCAATATTTGATAAAGAGTCACGAAATTTCAGAGATCTTAAGAGGCTATTTGTCATCCAAGGGGAATGCTTATGCTTATATTTGTTAAATTTCACAGATTTGATAGGTAAATGTTTCTTTGGCCTGGCAAACAATGCATTCAAGTGTCGTGTAGTTTACATTAGGATCTTTGGAAGGATCAATATTTAAAAGCCACATATATCTAATGTAAATATTTGTTAATTCAGAGTAAAAGTTATTCAAAGATTGATTATCTCTTTTCAATACTGACAACTTTAGGAGGGCCGGGTAAGTTTAAGTTTTAATTTAAACAAGTGAACTAGCGGAAATAATCTGATAGTGCTGTGAAAATGATGCTTGAGTGGCAGGACTTTTTACAATGAGATGTGCTACAGAATATGTTATCATTTAAGTCTTTGAGTGCCAATCACTGCATAAGTTGTGATGATGAAGCTGAATTACTGTAATGATTCTAGATTCATATTCCTCATGAAAAAAACTTCCATTCAAGTACCAACATGCCTATGGTACCAGTGAAAAATATGGTTCAGGTCAACAGTTTTCCTCGGCGCACTTCGGGTGCATTGTGCCCCAAGTGCGCCGAGGAAAGCTGTTGACTCAGTCTCTTATTTGGCACTGAAAGAGTTAAAGTAGCGTAGCATGTCTTTCAGACAAACGTGTATGGAAGTTGTACTGTTCAATAATTCACAAAACCCTGAGTTTTGTTCACAAAACCGTGGGTTTTGCTTTTCGAAACCCTGGGTTTTGTAGCAAAACCCTGAGTTTTGCTAACAAAACAATATATAGGTTTTATCACAAAACCCTGGGTTTCGTTAGCAAAAACCTTGGGTTTTGCTCAGTTATTGAATTTGGACATCATTTTGGACAAAACACTGGGTTTTGCAACAAAACTCTGGGTTTTCTGTACAAAACCGTGGGTTTCATGAATAAAACCCAGGGTTTCGTACCGAAACCGCGGGTTTTGCAGCAAAACTTTGGGTTTTTGGCACAAAACCCACAGTTTAAGAGCAAAACTCCGAGTTTAAAATAATCCAAACGCCGGAGCGAAGAGCCGCATTGACTATTGAATGTACAGCCTCGAGCTCTTTAATTTGCGTGAAACATTCGATTCTTTGCAAATAATTAATTTATCGCACGATACATGATGGAGCTCTGGAAATTTTTATATTGGTAGCGTTTTTGGTCCCATTCTTCAACCATTATTGTCTGAAATATTCAACAGTTATTGGTTGCGGTCATCTTGGCTTTGACTGGCGTGACCTAGATGTGAAGGAGTAAACAAAGCTGCGTGGTCCGACCACCATCGAATTATGAGACAGAAACCTAACTGCATCTCTACAAGCAAACGTGGCCACATGCATAGCGTATCGTACTGCGGGTCAAGGGACTGATCCCAACCAAATCTTTTATTATTATTATTAATTAATTTAATCGAGTAGAAATTGCGGACTTGGGAATTTCTCAATGTTGAAGTTGTTGGTTCTCGTAAAAGAACAATACTGTGACGCCAGAAAATGTCTAACTGGCTTTTGGTTTGTTCAACTTGTGTTTATTTATCAATTGGTGGACGTGCGTGTACACTGAATCATTCGACAGTTCTTAAAGGTGCCGGGCAATCTTGCGTGATTTGCAGTGCCCGTTGTACACAACTCTGTACTGGGAATCGGTTAGGTAGTTTGTATGGGGGGTCGTGGCTGGCACAGGGACATGCTGCTAGGCCTACAGACGGGGTTTTCACCCTTCCGGTTGCAGAGCTCCCGGGGAAGAGCTTTAGTATCTTTCACCAGAGCTGACACACAAATAGATGCAAAATTCTGAATGGTGGGAATGAAGGATACCATGTAACAATTTAAGACTTAGTTGTGTTGAGATAATTATCACCACGATGTGATGTGGCAGTCGTTTTGCAATCAACGGTGGCATAATTACTGCAAGCAGCGACACAACGTAAGGTGGATTTCAACTACGCGGCAGATCAGAGGACTAAAGGCCCAATTACACAGAAGAGCGGTAACGGAAAACCGCGCGTTAAAATAATTAAGATACGTGGTTTTCCTTAGATATAATTACACTGACAGCGGAACGGTAAAGCGATACAGCGCTAAACCGCTCCAAATAGAAATCAAATCGATTTTTACTGCTTATCGCGCGGGAGCATGAAGATTTCAGCCAATCAGAACCGTTTTTTTGGTAGGCATCATCTCCACGTGTTGAGACAGAGATCTGTGCTACCAACATGGTCATCATGGAAAACATGATTTTGAACGCGCAAAAATATCGTTAATTATACGACCCAACGGCTGAAAGGTATAAAGATGCCCCAAAGAAGCAGGATGTGTGGAAACTCGTTGGTTCAAAGGTGGACATGCCAGTAGCCTAGGGGAAGGTCAAAAATCAATTTTGACGTCATTTTTATACGTCACCATATCCAGGTACTCGCCGTTAAACAGAGACACCATTGAAAAGCGACTCGAGGCCGATGGTATGAATTTTATGCACAAGGGTAACTTTTATCATTGTATTTGTCAATTTTCACAGAACGATAAATCATGCTAAATGCTGTGGATTTCATAATTTACCAAACGGATGTAATTCACATAGAATAAGGGAAGCATAAGTTGTTCGATGCACTACGTTTCCCTCTGCCGCTTGCACCCGAGTTGAACAAGTTATTTTCAGATAGGCACTTCTGGGCAAGACGGATCAGGCAAGACGGATCACTGATCCGTCTTGCCCAGCCTGATCCATCTTGCCTGATTCAAGTGATCCGTCTTGCCCAACCTCGCTTGCAAGTCTATTTTGACACTGATCCGTCTTGCCCTATATCAATAATTTAACAAGCTAACTTTAAGTTTAATAGAACATGTCCTTACCTATGCTACGTAACCCGTAGGCCTCTATACTGTGATAAAATTTATTAAAAATTATCTCCTCACTTTGGTGTTTATGCATGTGATGGTATCATCATCATCATCATTATTATTTTTTAAATATTTTATTTTGTTAATATATATACATATATATATATATATATATATATATATATATATATATATATATATATATATATATATATATATATATATATATATATTATTGCTGTTGTTGTTGTATTGAACCGCAAGTGATGGGGAAATAAGAACGTGTATATCAAAATCAAATACAAACATAACAAATATATACAAAGACAACAAAACATAGGCTGAACATAAATCAAGTGTACTAAGTATAAATCCTGAGCCGATACAAAAGATAAGTACAATTAAAAAATTAAAACCCAAGTGAGAAACTTTACAAGTTCTACCCAGTTTTTAAGTTATTAAGCTGTAATTTTCAATCGAAAGTAATGGGATGAGGGCAGTAGAAGCTTCTGTTCTTGCTAGTTGCAATTAACTATTAAATATGCTCACGTGAGCTGGAATCGTTACAACGTACGTGTTATGTTTAAGAGTGAACGAACCGGTTTGGCGCCAAAAGTAGTGGCAATTAGTGGCAAACATTGGAGACGACAATACACAAGACCCCATTTTTCAAGTGACTGTACCTTAAATATAAAAAGCGTTTCAAACTAAATAATTTTGCACACTTTCTCATGCTCAAATTATTCCTCGTTAAACTTTTTGTAATCCCGAAATTTATCATTCTATGCTCCTTAGGTCGCTTGGGGGAAATATAGTAAAGATCACACAATGATCTCTTATTTCTACATGCAGAAGTGCTTACGAGTTCACCGGTAAAAAAACAACTGAGGGAGAGTCAGAAGGCTAAGGCCAAGGTGACAAAAAAATCAAAGTCTCAATCTACAGTGAGCCCAGATAACCAAAAGGCTCAACTTATTAGTACGCCAACTGCATGTAGGCGTACAGTTAGTAATGGTAGCAACGGCTCAGGCACTATTCCAAGTCCATCGATATCTACTCAATGGGAGTGTCTAGTGTGCAGTGAGCTATAAGTATGGGTTCCTGAAACTGAGGCTTGGATACCTTGTAGTGTGTGTGGGGAGTGGGCTCACGAGCTCTGCACGAGCTACGGAGGTATTGGAAACTACTTATGTGACTTCATGCTAGTAATTACAACCAGGACATCCTGTGTGAAATTTGAGCATGAACAGCCAGGACAGTTCGCAAAAGTTTTACTTGAATAAAGTTTAGTGTGAAAATATTGGAAATTATTGGAAATGCCTTTTGTTTTATGGATTAGGCTACGTTGTAATGTCCTAAAATATACTTTTCAGGGTAATGGATGGTTTAGGCACGAAGCTCAGCCAGTACTCCCGGGCGCTACTGTTCAAGCTGAGGCCCACTAAACAATCCATCATCCCAATTCAGAATTTGTCATCTGCCAGGAAAATGATAGGCCTAGATTGAAGACCTCAATTGTGGTTGCAAGGGTAACAAGTTCAGAAATATTTTCAAAATCATGAATTGGTGGCGGGGGTATAGGAAAGGGCTCCATCCGTCAAGTAAATTTTCCAGGATTATTACTTGCAAACTCTTACAGCCACACACCTGGAACTTATGTGGTTGATAGGCCTATAAAACATTATGGCAATGTGACGTGACTTGAGTCTGTGACAATCGGCCGAGCAGTTTCAGAGAAGATTTTGCAAGCTTCGCTCAAAAAATGAACAAAAAATGGAGGGCCAAGATCCTAGGAATTCAGACGGCATTTATTTTGTAAACTTTAACCACATATATTAAAGAGAAATCCAATTTTATTCCTTGAATTTAGTCATGCAGATAGAATGAATACTGCAACCACTACTTACTTCCACATTAAACAAAAGCACTGATCCGTCTTGCCTGTGGAAATTTATCTATCTTGACCAGAAAAGTAACAGAGGAAGTTTGGCAGATCATAATTAATAAGGACATGTAAACTTTGGCAAACTTGCTTATTTTTTAAAGTGAAAACAGTCAATTTTAGGCCTATGTCAGTGTTTTTAGTGGGCCGGGAAACAAACCGTAATTGCAGACTGGATTTAAGTAGAGTGATCCGTCTTGCCTTGTGAGCTGATCCGTTTTGCCCGAGCATCAAATCAAAACGGACTTATTTCCCGAAAATATTATTCTCAGTAATTCCTAAACACAAATTTATGTGATAAAAGTTGACATTCCTCGACTCGAAAATGTAAAGTTAATAAAACAGAGAAAATTATTGCTTGATCTTAGTAATTAAATAAAATAGAGAGAATACTGTAACTTTCATTTACTTCCACATGTTAAACCAATGGACTGATCCGTCTTGCCCAGAAACATGAAGATAGGGGAACTTTTACAAATCAAATTAACTGTTGTGACATGCAAACCTGTGCAACGTTGCGTATTTTCTATAAAAACAATACATCTTTGTATTTTACCTTGTTTATATGCGCCTATGAAACCTATCGTAATTTTAGACCGCAATGAAGTAAAATGGTTCGTCTTGCCCTGTGAGCTGATCCGTCTTGCCCAGATGCCTGGGCAAGACGGATCATTTTTTCAAAAAACCGAGATTTCCAATAATTTGCAAATATAAAAGAATTAGAAAATTATTTCTATTCATAATTATGATTAACAGAGTTAAGCATCAAATATAAGTTATACAGTAAGCAGTTATAACAGCTTTTCCTTAGGTGATCCGTCTTGCCCGACCTTCCCCTAACTGTTGTGGTGCGCACAAAAGTCCCAAATACATGTGTAGTATAGTGAACATGTGGTCCATATAGATCGGAACTTGGGTCGTGAAATAATCTGAGTCCGATCTAATTTCAGTCGGCACATATAGAAGAATGACCTATTATTTTAAACATGTAGTTTGTATTGCATTGCTTAAATTAATCGTCTGTCTTTCAGAAGGCTATTCACACACAAATATATTACTGGCCCAATGGGCTATGCCACTTTGAAGGTGCAACCTTGTAATTCCGCGCGATGTACTGCTCTCAGTGTAATTTAAAATCTGCGCGGAAATACCGGTATCCACTATCCGCTTTCCGTTACCGCTGTTCTGTGTAATTGGGCCTTTATGCTGCTAAAACTTCAGCCCGGTCGCACGGTCCCAAAAACTGCAAATCGGTCTTAATCTATTAAATTTCTTAAAAACACATATACGACATACATCTTACCATGTAAACCTTGCTCTGTGGCAAGTGACTATGTCAAAACTATACATTCAAGTAGTCTTTCCCCAGCAAAGGGGCTTTCTCTTGGCATTGCAGGTGAGAAAATCACTAGGCAAAATGGGCTAGAGTCCTGAATTGGTTGTTTTAAACCATTACCTATAATGTTGATAAATTGACCTTCCCATATTCTGTTAGGAGAGTAACCATCACGAAAAATTCTTTTGCAAGTCAATCATTAGACCACTATGTGAGCTGCAGGTAGCAGCAAAGTGCTGAAGAAAATACAGTGCTGACAAAAAGTCTTGCAACGTCTCCTCTGGTGACACCTGCATGTGGTCCTCCTGGGGTAGGCCTACATATTGGACAAGGGACTCTTGCAGGGAATACTGTTAGGAAGTTAGATGTCAGTTACTCGGTGTGCTACTTGTACCTACCCGTGGCCCCCATTGGCCCTAAGCTGGTTGTGGCGTCAGAATTTTAATTTTTATCACGCTTTGAAAAGTGGTACTGGCAAGTGGCTCCATCTCATTGTAAACAAGGAGACACCCTGATATGGTTTAGACAGGTCTCAGTTAAGTGGCATGTGTAACCAATTAGAAAGATCTGGAACACAGGTGACACTTCTCGGCATGTGTATATAAAGCAGCTCTATCCAGGAATGAGAGGAGAATTCTGAGGTCTGACAGAAGCTGTGTGTTGTCATCAAGCCACTAGGGCTGTGAGCTATTGCTGCAGAATGATCCTCATATATCTGTGATAGTGCCTTTGAGCAGACTGGCATATTTGGTGTTTAGGTGTGCCATACTGGAACCAACCCATACCTCTGTGGGATTTGGATGAACAATGTGCCTTTGTGTACCACATTGGAACCAAACAGTACCACTGTGAGATTTTGATCAGCATTGTGCCTTTGTGTACCACATTGGAACGAAACCATACCTCTGTGGGATTTGAATCATCACCATGCCTTTGTGTACCACATTTTGGGATGTGGAACAGACTATTTGGCACCTGCCATAGGACTTGGAACTGTGGGACAGTACCTGTGGAGACAGTACCTGTGGGACAGTGGCTGTGGGACAGTACCTGTGCAGACAGTACCTGTGGAGAATCTCTCACCAGGGATTAGGATTTACCTGCAACCTGTTCATTAATTGGAGTATCAGCATCACTAAGTGTATAATTACCTTTATCTACTTTGTCTTGATCGTTAATATATTGTCATTATTAAAGTTATCTTATCTTTGTCATTCTTTGTTGTCGGATGCAAGACAGCCTGAGATCACATTAGCAAGAGAGGCAAGAGAACAGGAGTTAAAGCTAAGAGAGCTTGAACTTAGGCATTCTAGATTAGATAATTCGGCACAATCAGGACCTTCTGATGCAGCAAAAAAATGCATGTTAAGAACCGAAATTTGAAGCAAACGGGAGTGTCAAAATTTTTTTCTGTCATGTGTAACTGCATATCATTACAGCGCTGTTCTGCACGCCCCACGTAAAACACATGGACAAAAAGCAACTATCTTGGTACAGTTACAGCACATCTTTACTGTATATGATAAATCAATTCAAGGAGTGGAATGAATCAAAACCCCAGTAATTAGCGGGGCAAGAATTAAGACAGTAAATTGATGTTTTAGAGTGACTTAAACGATTGTTATGTCTGTGTAACAACACAGACATATTGTTTTTCTAGGAATTCTTTATTTTTAAAGTGTGTGTGTCAACACACACTTTTCTGTTTTGCTAGGAATTCTTAATTAAAGTGTGTGTGTCAACACACTTTTCTATTTTTCTAGGAATTCTTTCTTTCTTTTTCTTTCTTTCTTTCTTTCTTTCTTTTGCAGGCAAATTTTTCCGACATTTCATTTGAAAAGTACTACATGTAGAAACTCCAAACTTGGCACAATTATACTTCTATAGATAAAGTCTGGCCTTTTTATGATGAGAGGTCATGGTTTTCAAAATTATGCAAATGAGGGTTAATTAAAGTTTTGAATCTTCAATATCTTATATACTTTAGTCGATGTGGCTCCGGGTGTACAGGAGTTCGATCATAGCAAGGTAAAGGTCATCTCAAATGTCAAGGTCAAAGGTCAATTTCGAGCCAAAATGTCATTTTTGAGGTCAAGGACCACTTCAGGTAGAGGTCATCTCAAGGTCAAAGGTCATTTCAAGGTCAAAGGCCACTTTCAATGGCGGCCTTCTTCTAGTCACAATTTGGTCAATTTTTAATCCAGTTTTGATCATGTTGGGCTCAAATTGTAGCTATTGTAAACTTGCATATTTTTTAATTATATGTGACCTCTAAAGGTCAAAGGTTAAGGTCATGTGAACCTTTGAAAATTTCATCCAGTCATAACTTGGCCATTTTCCATCCAATTCTAATCATGTTGGACTCAAATTGTAGGTATTATAACACTGCACATTTTTGAAGAACATGTAACCTCGAAAGGGCAAAGGTCAAGGTCATTTGGCCCTTTGAAAGTTTCATCTTGCCATAACTTGGTCAATTTTCATCCGATTTGGTTCATGTTGGGTTTAAATTTTGGGTATTGTAACACTGTGCAATTTACATGGGACCCCCAAACGTCAAAGGTCAATTTCATCTGGACCTTTGAAAGTTTCATCTAGCCATAACTCTCCCAATTTCCATCCAATTCTAATCATGTTGGACTTAAATTGTGGGTATTGTAACAGTGTACATTTTTCCAATTTAGATGTAATCTATAAAGGTCAAAGGTCAAGGTCATTTGGACTTGGAAATTTTCATCCAGCCATATGCTTAATGGAATGTGAAGTACCAAAGCATAAAAGTTGTACCATTTAATATTTACAACTTTGGAAGGCACACAGACAGATTTGCTTTGAAGCAAATCCTCCTTTCTAGTTTTCTTTCTTTCTTTCTTTCTTTCTTTCCAGGCAAATTTGTCCGACATTTCCTTTGAAAAGTATTACATGTAGAAACTTCAAACTTGGCACAATTATACTTCTATAGATAAAGTCCTTTTTATAATGAGAGGTCATATTTTTCAAAATTATGCAAATGAGGGTTAATTAAAGTTTTAAATCTTCAATATCTTATATACTATAGTAGATGTGGTTCCGAGTGTATAGAAATTCGATCATAGCAAGGTAAAGGTCATCTCAAATGTCAAGGTCATGTCAACGTCAAAGGTCATGTCAAGGTCAAAGGTCAATTTTAAGTCAAAATGTCATTTTTGAGGTCAATGTCAACTTCAGGTAGAGGTCATCTCAAGGTCAAACCTCATTTCAAGGTCAAAGGCCACTTTTGGTGGTGGCTTTCTTCTAGCCATAACTTGGTCAATTTTTATCCAATTTTGATCATGTTGCGCTCAAACTGTAGCTATTGTACACTGCACATTTTTGAAACTTGCATGTGACCTCTAAAGGTCACAGGTCAAGGTCATTTGGACCTTTGAACGTTTCAGCACCACCTGTTGAGTAGTTCTGATGTTTTTAAAATTTTGCTACACAAGAGGATTGTGACAGTTCTGTGCTCAGCTGACCTTACATTCAAAGACAAGAGTGGTCACGTGGGCCTCAGAATGAAATCAAGGTCACCTTTGTTTTGGACCATAATCCCTGTTGCTATAACATGAATATATCCCCTTACCAATTTTTCCAAACTTTGATTTGCTAAAATATTAGAAAAATGACAGCACCACCATGCAGTGATCAAACTTGGTGGAGATCAAGTTCACGTGTGTATGAAGAGGATCCAACTTATTGTTTGGAACAAAAAGTCCAAGAAAGATGAAAACACACAAAAACACTTTCAAGAAGCGAAACATAGCCACGGCCCCATCTGCTGTCCAAATAAGGTCTAGCGGTCTTCAGAAGTGTCTGTATGCAATTTCAGCACCATTGGCTTGGCAGTCTTTGAGAAGATTTTTTATGATTTTACCAAAAAAATTCACAAAAAATTTCTTAAAAATACCCAAAATCACTTGAGCATTAATTTAGCATTTGAACAACATTAGTAAAGACCCACCCAAGGTACATCCCTAGTTGGAAGTAAATCTGGCCAGCGGTTTTGGTAAGAAGTCGAAAATGTGATTTGTGGAGAAAAGGATGGACAATAGATCCTCCTGTAAGCTCAGCTGACTAACAAGTCAACTGAGCTGAAAAAGAACAAAATAATATAACAAGAGGGCTGGTGAACAGCCCGTGCCTCAGCTGATCTTGACATTCATCACACTTGCAGCTCTATGAACTTGGGAAAGGATCAAGGACACCATGTTCTGAGTAAGTCTGACCTTCATAGAAGAACACTTACATGTGCAACATCCAAGTTCAAGTAGTTTTAAAGTTATAATGAAGTGTAAAATTCATGTATGTTGCACTGTGACCCCACAAACCAGGTCAAGGTCATTCATGTACTGTCTCAGCATGACCTTCATACAGAATAATTAACATGTGTAGCTAACTCAAAACAGATCTCAAGTTATCAAGTAAACAGTAAATTTCGTGTCAGTTGTCCTGTGAATTAGCATTAGAATGCCCATTGACTTACATAGTAATCAATAGGAAAACTGCATCGAACGATAAGTACCCAAATTGAAAATCCTTAAAAATCAGGAATCCAAAGCAGTGCCACCTAGTAAACAACTGTTTGACCCTTCCACAACATATCCATCACATTTCAGCTTAATCTGAGGGACCGTTCTGACAAGTGAAAAATAGCAAAACCATACAAAAAATTCCTAAAAAAATTGCAGCACCACCTGGTGAACAAATTGGGAACCAGGTGTCCCCGGGAGTGTCTATGTACGATATCAAAGCAATTGGGTACGCAGTTTCGGAGAAGACTTTTTAAGATGTCAAAAAAAAAAAGAACAAAAAAATTCATTAAAAACCCAAAAATCACTGGAGCATGAACATTTGAACAAAATTGGTAGAAACCCACCCAAGGTACATTGCCACCAAGTTTGAAGTTAATCTGGATGACGGTTTTGGAGAAGAAGTAGAAAATGTGAATTAGCATTAGAATGTCCATTGACTTCCATAGTAATCAATAGGAAAGCTGCATTGACCGACAAGTACCCGAATTGAAAAAATCGTTAAAAATCAGGAATCCGCAGCATTCCCACATAGTGAACAACCGTGTTTGACCCTTCTACAAGGAACACATCCACCGTGTATCAGCTTAATCTGTGAGACGGTTCTGGAGAAGAAGTCAAAAATAGCTATAACACACAAAAATTCATAAAAAATTAGGAAAAAATTGCAGCGCCACCTGGTAACCAAATTAAGAACTAGGAGTCCCAGAGAGTGTTCCTGTGTGATATCAAAGCAATTGGGTGAGCGGTTTCGGAGAAGAAGATCTTTTAAGATTTACCCAAAAAAGAACCAAAAAATTCATTAAAAATCCAAAAATCTCTGGACCATGACCATTTCTACAAACTTGGTAGAGACCCACCCAAGGCACATTTCCACCAAGTTTGAAGTGAATCTGGCTGATGGTTTTTGAGAAGAAGTCGATATGTGAATTGTGGACGACGGACGACGGACCCTCAAAAAACCTCAGCTGACTGACAAGTCAGCTGAGGTAAAAATCATTGGACTGTGACCATTTGAACACACCTGGTAGACACATCCAAGGTACATCTGAAGTGAACTCAAGTGAAACCAGCTGACAGTTGAGAAGGTCAAAAACATGAATTTTAAAGGACAGACACTGACAACAACACCAATGACAGACGAAGGACCATAAGATAAATTAAACTGACTGACAAGTCAGCTAAGCTAAAAATTGCAGTGTCACCTCATAAACAAGTTAAGGCCTTGGGGTCCTAAGAAGTGTCGCTATGCAACTCTGAAGTAATTGGCCTGGCAGTTTTGGAGAAGATTTTTGAAGATTTTCCCCAAAATGAACAAAAAATTCATTAAAAATACATAAATCAATGGAGCATAACCATTTGAACAAATTTGGTAGAGACCCACCAAGGTATATTCCCAGCAAGTTTGCGGGGAACCTGGCATGTGATTTTTGAGAAGCTGAAAATGTGAAATATGGATGGATGCATGCAGACAATGACAGACAATAATGCATAGATGTATAGATGATGGAGGATTTAACCTCCTAAAAGCTCAGCTGTACTGACAAGTCAGCTGAGCTGAACTACAACTGGCAAAAAATAAATAATAATTCCAAAACAATTAACTACCTGCAATATGCTTTCAGTGTTAACTGTTCCCCTTACAACATACTGGAACAACATACATCCTAACTGCTGAAAGATATTACAAAAGGAAACATATTAGTACAATCCGCTTCAGAAGAATTACTATTTTCGCTGGATGCATCTATATCACAAATATTAGGGTTGAAATGACATCCCTATTATAACTTTCAAAGCACTGGCCACTCATGTCTAAAATTCCATCATTAACAAGCAAATAACACAGTTAAGGACAGTGACCATGTGAAAGTAATGCTAGTCAGGCCAGCTGTGTGTACTACAGTGCTCTCCCTCTTATAAGGTCACGCTGTGTGCAGCTCAAATGTGTCCTCATCAGAGGGGTGGCCTCTCTTGAAGGGGGAAACAAAATGAAAATACCAGACTTGATGTCTGAAGAAGTGGACGCTGGGGGTGGCCTCTCATCTGGGGGGCCTTTTAAGAGGGAGACCACTGTTTTTAGATTATTGAATGTAAATATTTTAAAGAAAGATGGTTTGTATTTTGGAAGGCATATTAATCTTTTCAGTCCATCTACTTTTCAAAGCAAACACCCCCCCCCCCCCACTGTAATCATAAGTAACCTACTACATAGGTAGGGACTTCATGCCCTAAATGTGGACATGCATGTTTTAGATGCAAAATCAGCTACTAACAATTTAGACTCAACCTGGCAAAAAAACATCACTGCTTGCTTGGCACAGGGCTGATGGGGTGTAACAATGTACTTTTTGAATTTTATTAATCCAGCATAAACATTCAAATATACACAGTATACACTGGGGATAGAAACTCTGGTGAGCTTATAATATCCCCATCCATATGTAAATCTATGTGATTATAATATATACCAGATGGCATTATACACATCAAAGATCATTAAGAATACAATAAGTCAATTAGTTGTATTAAGAAGCAACAAAAATTTCAACTTCTTTTTAAATGAAGACAAACAGGGTACCTTTCTCAAATCTTGAGGAATGCATGGCAGGGGAGAATTTCTCTAGACACATGTACGTGAGGAAAGCTGAGTACATTTGTACAACTCTTGTTAAAAGGTTACATGAAATAAAGCAAGAAAAACAACTTCATAGAGCGAATCAAGTCTGTAATCATACAAGCAGATACATGTGTATGCACACACAGTCTTCATTACAATATACATAACACAGTGGTCTTGTGCTCAAGAAAGACACATACACACACAAACATATATATATATATATACATGTATATATAAATCATTTTGTGCTCCAGAAATATACCCATATGTACATCTCAGCTAATATACAGCATGGCTAATCCTCCATAGCTTACAGTAACTCTGTGATAATGTACATTAACCTCTTTACAACTATGGCACTGGCACCAGCTTCTTGGTCACAATCCCCAGTGACCACTGAACACAAACACCAGTCTTAGTCGGGGGGGGGGGGGGGGGGGGCAGGGGGGCAAGAGCCCATTTTGGTGTGAACCTGGATCCGGCTGGTAAAGGGTTTTTCTTTGCAGATTCTGGTAGCCCAGGTGGTCCCATTCCGGAATGCAGTTGATGACCTCACGTCACTGTTGAGCATTTCGAGGAATCTGCAAATTAAGTCGGCCATTACTTAAATTAAGTTTTTTAGCAATATCTAGAGAAGTAAGCATCCTAGCAAGATGAAATTTGTGTCTATAGCACTGTCTTACAAAACATGGGCGCATCCATAATCCTGACACTTTCAGTTTCATTATGTCTGTGTGTGAACACAGACATATTGTTTTACCCAATATTCTTTCTTTCTTTGTTTCTTTCCTATCTTTTTTCCGCCAGATTTTTTGTGTCGTCTTAAACTCAGTCACCGTGCAAGCTAGAAACTTCAAACTTTGCATGGCTGTAGCACCTGCAGTGAAGTTTTGCATATCGTTCTGAAAAGTCAAAATTTTGAAAATTATGCAAATTAGGGCAATTAAAAAAATTCAATTTTTTCTGGCTTCAAAAGTATTCATCCGATTTTGATGACGTTGGACCCAAATTGTAGATATTGTAACACTGCACATTTCTGTAATTTACAAGTGACCTCTAAAGGTCAAAGGTCAAGGTCATTTGTATGTTTGAAATATTCATCCAGCCATAAATGAGTCAATTTCCATCCAATTTTGATCATGTTGGACACAAATTGTAGCTACTGTAACAATGCACATTTTTATAATTTACATCCGACCACCAGAGGTCAAAGATCAAGGTCATTTGGACCTTTGAAATATTCATCTAGCCATAACTCGGTCACTTTTAATCCAATTGTGATCATGTTGGGCTCAAATTATAGATATTGTATAAGTGTTGCAACACTGCGTATCTTTGTAATTGTGCAAATTTTTCACACACACAGATTTGCTTTCAAGCAAATCTTTCTTTTCTAGTTTATGTTGAATTCACTAGACTTCCTTGGAAAACACAAATCCTCCACCACCACCCCCACATACACACAAGCTGGTCCCCGTTTCCTCAGACAGTCAGTTATGCAACTTTATACCATGCCTCCTTTGTTTTCTCAAGGGATATATATGTCACCTGCTTACACATATATCCGTGCTTTAAATTTCTATGGCTAAATTTCAACACAGGACTGATTTGCTTTGGTGAATACATTTTAAAATGCATTTATATTCATGAAAACAAAGAAGGCATGGTATAAAAAGGATACATCCCTTGTTCTCGTGATTTATCTGGAATCCTGCATTTTTAAATCCCTACACTTTGTTCCGGGATTTAAAAAAGCAGGATTCCAGATAAATCCCTTGAACTTGGGATGTATCCTCTTCAGACATAATTGTACTGTGACAGCCTGGCCTCCATGCCTATCACCACCCTGACAGTGGTGCAAGGGCCCAGTGCTGTGGGCTGGCCCTTCTGTCCCAGGGGAGACTGTGTTGGTAGCTACATACAGTAAGACCCCCATTAGTAGGTACCTCCTTACAAAGGGCATTGGACACCTTAAATGTATACCAAAATCTGCCACACTGAACACTTAAGAAAAAAATGTTATCAGTACATGTATTTGGATTGTTTTCTTCTCAAACTGTTATGTTTGCACCAGTGCACATCTCCTTAGCCAGGTTCTTCAGCCCATACTGTGTCATTTCTTTACCATCTCGAGCTGTGGAGTGTTAGCCAGCCAGCCAGCCAGCCAGTGGACCAAGGCCAGGATAAGGTTATAAACATGATCGAAGGGGAGACTAAACAGCTGGCTTGTCTAAAGCAATAAGTGTGTGGTTGGGTGCCACCTAGATGATTTACATGAAATACCTTGATGTTCATCATTTTATCCCATGAGATGAGAAGTGTTCTCCATATGTAGTCTACCAACAGCATCAGATCAGTTCAGTTTGTGCTCCTGCCAGTCAAGCTAACAGCAAAAAGTTCTCCAGTGTACATGTCGCAATGAAACCCAGAAAATTTATGACACCTAGTAAACGAGGTAAATCACCGAGACAAGTTGTGGTAGAGTATGGCATATCAAAAAGAGCTGTGGGCAACATTGTCAAAAGAATGTCTTGATTAGGGCCCTTTGATTTTATCAGTGACCTTGACAGGGAAATTTATGGACCTTCATTAGGGAAATCTTGGGAAAAATTGATACCTTTGTTAGGGAAAGTACCGTCGAAAATGCACCCTTCAGAGTGGCACATCCCCATTACGCTCGGTATAGGGAGTAGCCCCCCCCCCCCCCCCCCGAAAAGAGTGAAGGTCAACACCCATGAACAAATGTATGAGGCAATGTTTCAGTGGTTCATTGTGGTTGATTCTGATGCACAGTTAAACAACCAAGTCTCAGGTCCAATCATGAAAGAAAAGGCCAAAAATTTGCTTAAAATTTCAACATACATGTACTATAGATTTTTGTTCTTTAGGAGCTATATCAAGTTGGATGCTGCCTGTGCAGACTTGCTGACACATTCAGGCTGGTGACACTCAATAGTTACACACATAGATTTCTGTAAATGCTTTGTGGAGTTGAATGCTATATATGACAGTGCATAAGGTGAGCCTAATAGTTCATATTAGTAGAGATTGTCATGTAAATGTTTTTATGTTCCTGTAAATAGTGAAACTCAGATAGATGTACATATAAATACATGTACATGTATATCAATGTATTCACGTTTCATCTGTTGCAGCCATTTTGTGCCCCACATTTACAAAGCAAGGGAATTTGGTGTTGATGTAGCAAATTTTTACTTCATAGTATAAATGGGTTTAGCATCATATTTAAATGTCATGTTAAATTATGTAAACTAGGGGCAATTAAAATTTTAAAAGCTCCATATGTTCCAACCTATTACAGATAGACACAAAATTTTAAAGTAGTACATACAGGTTTGTGACACCTGTAAATCCAATGGACAGTGAACAAAAACTGTACCATTTGAAATTATGCTAATTAGCAGGACTTGCAACATTCAAAAGTTGAATATCTCCAAAACTTATACATATAGGTGTCAGTCCAACTTCAATTTGTAGGCTTGTGACATAGCCACATCCAATGAAACATGAAACAAAGTTGCAGTTTTCTAATTTATGCAAATTAGGTGAATACACAAAATGAGTTCAATGATTTGGAAACTGTAATAGACTGAGGTGTCATTCAAACTTCAGTTGACAGATTTGTAGGATAGTTGCATCCAACTAACCATGAATCAAAGTTGCAGCAGTTTGATATGTGCAAATTAGGCAAATGCACAAAATCTAAATCTTTGAATAGCTTCAAAACTACAATAGATTTCAAGAGGTTCCTTTCCAACTTCAATTAATAGTTTTTTGACATAGCCACATAAAAATATTGTGGCAGGAGTTAAACAAATACTGAATAGGAAATCTTTAAAAGTTTTCTAAGCACACAGACTGAGTTGGTGACAAGCAAGTCAAATTTTCTAGTTTTCATTTGTTTTCATGAAATAACAGAGCCACATTAGTGTGGTCCACGGCTTACCATAGACCACACTTGTGGCTTTATATGAATCAACAGCTTTCATGAGCATGCTCAGGATGCTTAATGCTCAGAGTGCACCAAGGAAAGCTGTTGACAAGGGTTTAATTATTCTCTTAAAATCTCTTTACAACATTCATTCAAATTGTTCATTCAAAGTACAGGATAAAAGACCCTGTTCTGGTTCAAAGACACAGTTGGCATATATTAATAATATAAAAGCTCATTCCAACAGATTCTATAAATGTGCCACTAACATTAGGACTATATAGTGATGGTAATGTGGCAATGTCTATTTTGTGTGCAAATTGGGTGATGATTCCCCCCCCCCCCCGCCCCCCTCAACATCAAATGCTGTTAAGCGTGACAAGTGACATGGCCCCTAAGGTGGTGTGTTTTCAAGTCATAAAGGAGTTAATTTCTTAAAGATGGCACATTAGTACCCTACAATGACTAGAGAGATAACATTCCTTCACAACAAACCTGTAATTTGAAGGCAGATGTAGCAAAAACTGTATTTTGATCAGTCGGTGTACCTTGCCCGGCAGCCATATTGAATTCTGTATTATGTAATGACTACAGCTCTTCAAGAGTGGTCTCATCTGATTTTTTGACCATGAAAACATTGGTATAGACACAAATTTCATCTTGCTAGCATGCTTACTTCTTGGGATATTGTTCAAAAACTGAATTTGAATTTAAGTAATGGCTACCTTAATTTGCATATTCCCCAAAATGCTCAACAGTGACGCATGGTCATCAACTGGATTCTCAAATGGGACTGGCTGGGCTATCAGAATCTGCATAGAAAAAACTTAATCCCCTGGATCCAGCCCCCCCCCCCCCCCTATCTACACTGACAGAATTTGTAGAAATAAAAAAAAATAAAAAACAAGAGGACCATGATGATCCTGTGCTCTGCTGACTGGGATCTGCTTTTACAGTATTGAAACACATGGACTGCAGTCTAGATTTGTACAGCTTGTCCATGGTAGTACATGTATTATCAATTGACATACCTTGCTGTTTCAATGGCTGCCGATGTACAGTGGCAGCACTCACTTACAGTCACAAAGTCTGATATCGCATAACTTTGTCAAAAATTACCATATCCATATTATTTTCGCAAACTTTCATTGTCTAATGTCCAACTATATTCTGATAAAATTTTAAGCAATTCTGTTCAGCCGTTCTGGAGAAGAAGTCGAAAACAGCCTAAACAGGCAATAATTCATAAAAAAATAGGAAAAAAACCACAGCGCCACCTGGTGGCAAAAAAATAAAAACTAATTGACCCCAGATGACCCTATGTACAATATCAAAGCAATTGGCTCCTTAGTTCTTAAGAGGAAGAAATTTTAATTTTTTTCCAACAATAAATTAAAAACTTCATAAAAAATAGAAAAATTATTGCATCATCATCTCCTTCACAAACTTGGTAGAGGTCCACCTGGGACTCATCCATGTGCAAAATTATAACATTCTATGTGGCGGTTTTTGAGAAGTCAAAGTCTAACGACAGACGGACAGACGGATGGACGGACGGACGCAAACGGATTCTATAAGCTCTGCTGACTGACAAGTCAGCACAGCTAAAAATGACAAAAATACAAAAATGACTGGAGTAAGACGATTACATAATATGTACACCTCAGCTATCAAGAAAATAGATTTTTATCTCCATTTCTTTTTTCCCTACTCAAGTCCAACATTCTTTGGAGCCAGGCGCTGATAACCGCGCACACACTGTCAGCCACCTTGTTTGTCACTTTCTCTTGATATGTTAATTACTAGGACAACTGCTGCTAGTCCAGTGTCCTTTGCTTCATGGTACCAAATAGATGTACACGTTCACTTTCTGTCAGACAATTTTTATGATCACTGTGTCAATTCAATATAGCATTTTCTGAAAATTACCATGATTGCCACATCTTTGTTTAAATTTGAAAAGAAAGTTACTGGATGAAGCTAACTGGAGCCCCTAATCTATTGACTAAAGTGCTATCTCATTGATAACATAATAGCAATTACTAGGTGTTGTTTGAAGTCCAGGCCAAGTCTGAACCCTGCAGCCAAGGCTTGCAAGGAGAAATGGGGGTGAAAACCACCCTACGAAATGGCTTTTAGTCTAATATCTTTTGCTGAAGTGTACACAGCATAAACTCCACTCCACAGACTCAACCCAGGGACAGCCGGACAAATGTGAAGTCAATCTGACCCACTGTCCCGGACCAGTCAAAAATGTGAATCAGCTTTGCAATGTCCATTGATTTAGATACTAATCAAAAGCATCAACCAACAAGTAGCCAAACTGAAAACAAAATTGGAAAATGGGTTTTGCAGTACTACAACTTAGTTAACAACTTCCCCCCCCCCCCACACACACACACATATACAAGATAGATTTCCACAAAGTTCCACCACAATCTGAGCTGAAGTTTCAGAAAAGTTGAAAATACACAAAAAGTGATTGCAAAAAAGAAAAGAAAAGTAAAAAATAATGCAATACAGGTTTAAGGTGGAAGCTGTGAAGCTAGTGCGCAGTGAGACTGGCAACTTTGGATCGCAATTACCCATTTACTTTTTTCACAAGTACATTAAACCTATATATTTTCTGATTACTACATATCCATAGATTTGTATCCATAGAGTGTTTTTGCAGGATTGGAATTTTTTTAGGTTTTACAGGATTCTTTCTGACTTGGTAGGATTTTCACATTTTTGGCACAGAAGTCAAACAATTTTTTTTTTTCAGTTGAAATCAGAAGAAATTTTAAAATATATATCCATGTCCAAGATCAAATTCAATAGTTAGTCCTGAAATAGTATAAACAAAAAGTTATAAAATTTTTAATTTAGTCCTGACAGATTGTTCATTTTCCTTCTATAAATTGCTCCAAAAGTCACGAAAGGGGTTATCAGAAAAAAAAAAATCCTGGGCACCGTTCCCGGATATGATATTTTTCTTTTAATGTCCGTTGATTTTAATGTGATAGGGCAATTTGTACATTTGTGAGGTGAGATACAAATTGCAGAGGTTGAGCAAAAAACAGTTCTGAGAAATCGCATTGAAAGAAAAAGTTGCCAATTCTTACGCATTTATGGCTGTAATATGACACATACTCATTTCTTATGTCCTGTGTTTTTATTATTGTGTGAAATAAACTTGTAGCTTTACCTCTGTCATGTTGTCATTAAATAAAAATATATTTTGTGGCTTAAATCTCGACTTTTTTTAACTTGGGAACACCACACTTGGCTTGTTTGGGTGTGGGTTCACATGCTGCTTTCCATATTTGGGGACTAGTAAGTGGATTGTGCTAATTATGTCTCCCGGTGGAAGCAGGGGGACATATTGTTTTAGTGCCCGTTTCTTCCGCTTGTTGTTGTTGTTGTTGTTGTTGTTGTTGTTCAGGTTCTTCAACACTTAGTTTCCGTGTGATAAGTCTTGAAGGACTTGACAGAATTTGATGAAACTTGGTAGGATTATGTATCTTGACAAGACCTAGGTTTGGATTGTATTTGGCTGACCTTGACTTAATTTTCAAGGTCACAGAGTCACTTATATGAAATTGGTTTCTCTGCAATAAGTCTTGAAGAACTTGATGAAAATTGCTAGAGTAATGTATCTAGGTGAGACCTAAAATAGGATTGTAATTTTCAAGCAAACTTGGTCATTTGTAATTTGTTATCACCTGCAGCTTATTCAGAGACGTAAGTGTTCCACGGGGAGACATTTGATTTTCTGTTGGAAAATCAGTCTGTTCTAGTTTATTTTTACATCAGTAGAGACTTCAAAGTAATCAGAACAATGGTAGTGATTAGTCTGAACTGGCTCATTCTTCTCTCCATGGCTAATGGTTTCCTGTGAGTGACCCTTGTCAATAGCTCAATTGGTTTTCAGCGGTCATGGACTGACTGTGCAAACAATGACATGGTTCATTATCATGCCCATGCAAACAAAGCCATGTGCCCGGCAGTGTTTAAACTTTTCATTGTGAACAAAAGTTTTGAGATCAATTATCTCATATAAATTTTATGTTCACACATCCGAGTTTTTTTGGGAGTATTAAGTTTAAGTATCAGACTATCCAAAAATATGAAAAAGTGATTAGAGGTTATCCAAAGGTGCCGGCTTCAGACCTTCCACCTTAACCGTCCCCAGAAGTGTTCATGTACGCAATTTTGAAGCAATTAGTCAATTGGTTTGAGAGACGATTTTTTACAGATTTCATGTAAAAAAAATAAAAATAAGTAAATAAATAGATAAAATTCCAAAATTCACTGAAATGTGAATACTTGGACAAACTTGGTAGAGACCCACCATTGAAGGGGATCTGGCCCACTTTTTGGGAGAAGATGAAGTTGCTAATATGAATGGATGACACCAACAGAGGGATGAATTACCATCCTATATGTTTAACTGACTGGCAAGTCAGTGACGCAAAACAAGTGCAGGGCTACCTGTTGAATAAATTAAAATCTTTGGGTCTGCAGAAGTGTTCACATGCAATTTCAAATCATTTGACAATGTTTTGTTTTGTTTTGTTTTTTTGGGGTGGGGGGGGGGGGTCCCAAAAAAATGAACAAATTCATTTATAAAAATTCCAAAATCTCAAGTTTCAACAGGATCTGATGATGAACAACTGACCTTCCAATAAGCTCAGCTGACTGACAAGTCAGCTGGGCTAATAAAGTTATTGCAGAATTACTTATAGTGAGCACATTTGCAAGACAATCATGAAAAGTACATACCCACAATGTTCAATAAGGATCTCTTATGAGGTGTGCATCTTTAGCAGTATTCTTAAATTAACCCTGCTGCTAAGATATCTTTCTATCGAGTACACCTATAATCATTTGCACACATTTAATTCATTTTTGACTTATCCCAAAACATAGTTTCCCAAGTTTTTTTTTTTTCTGTCTCAATTGAATTTGATGTAGACTTATGTTCCCCATGTCAAACATTACTTAATACATAACACCTTTGGGAAAAAATGGAAATACATGTACATGTATTTATATTTTGGGAAAATTTATGATTATACAGTATAACATTAAAATCATTGTTGATGATACAGAAATGCCAGCACCCTTGTAGTGAACAAATTTGATAGGAGACCAACTCACAGTATACTTAAATCAATTTTGAGAATATACATGATATATGTGGACATGGAGTGGTTTAAGAGACTTCCAATACAGTGCGCTCTGCTTTGTAGTACCATTTCAATGACAGACCAAGTTTTTGTTATACTTTTATCGCTAGTAATTTTCATACTGTTTGTAACTTTTGTAAAATGACCACCTGTTACGAAAGACCATAATTTATGATCCAAACAGGTGGGTTTGCATGACAGAAATCACAGTTGAGTTACAAAAAAGCATTCAGAGAATGGATTACCCTCAGCGCCCACATTTTTGTTTCCTCAGTTATGCATATATTTTTGTGAGACTTCGCAGCAGAATATTTTACATGCAATTCCTATATTGTTGTCTATGAAATGAAGGAGCACTTTTGGAAGTGTTTTTAGGGCAAGTTCTGGCGACAGAGACCACTGCACTGTGCGTCACTCAGTTGGCCATCAAATGAACACGTTAAAAGTTTCATAACAAGTTTCAAAATAACAAGAAGCTGGTTTTCAACAGGAATGTGGTCCACTATGATGTGCTCCTCTGAGAAAAAATTGGGGAAGCTGCATTGGATCCTTGTTGAGCTATTATGGTAACGTTGTCCCCTTGTGCACCACTCAGGCGGCCTAAAAGATAAATACTTTAAAGTTTCATAAAAAGTTTCTAAAATAGGAAACTAGTTTTGAATGCAAACTTGGGCCATCATAAGATGCATCTCTGACAAAAATTTGGGAAAGGTGTGGTCAATATTGTTTGAGATATGGCAGTAATGTCATCAGGGTTAACGCCACTCAGACAGCCTTCAATACACTAAAAGTTTCATAAAAACTTTGAAAATAATCAGATAATGCTGGTTTTGAATAGGAACCTGGTCCATCATAAGATATGTGTCTGAGAAAATTTGGTAAAGCTGAGGCCAATATTTTTTTAGATATTGCAGTAACATCGTCAGGGTTGACACCATACATAAAAAGTTTCATAAAAAGTTTTAAAATTATAGAGGAAGTTGGTTTTCAATAGGAACCTGGTCCTTCATAAAGTCCTTCTGTGACAAAACAAATTGGAACAACTACAATGAATATTTTTTTAGATATCGCGATAATGTTGACAAGACGCACAGATGGACGGACGACGCAGGGGATGACAATACCCTCCAGCACTTTATGTGCTGAGGGTAAAAACACACCAAAGCTGACAATCAACAGGTGCAGGCCCTAAACACTCTCCTCCCATCATTCACATTACACAACAGTTTAATCCTGGGAATGATGTCAGCTATATATAACATCCAAAAAGTTGGTCCAGGTATGTATATCATATACATGTACAAATTAACTTCCTGATGTAACAGCACTTTCTTATCCATTTCTTATACTCTTCCGAGCCCTTTTTCTGATCTGGGCAGAGTTTATTTTTCATAGAGCTCACATGGTGTGTTATGTGAAATATATCTGCCTGGAGCAGTTATATTTTAAATATGTCCACCCGACACATTTGATGTGCCAGCGACCCCAGCGCTCTGGAGAGGAACTCCAACAATATACATCTACACTGAGAAAAAATGAGTAGGAAAGCAGGGTTTGAACCCAGGATTGTGTGTACCAGAGTCCAGAATGCTGTCCATTACACTACCAGCTCTGACACGTTCTGTGCTCTTTAAATCTTTTCTTTATCCCTGCATGTCTTTAGTCATCCACCACTGAGTGGAGGCAGTAAACATAACAAATCAAGTGTACAGATCACTATATTGTCTCGGACTCTTTTTATTTTTTCTTCACCCGAATTAAGTTGTTTGCATGCTCAAATAGTTTGTAATGGTATATAATATCCGAGTATAAGAACATTAACGCTTACATATTGGCAGCTCAGTTGTTCTGAGGTGACTTACGCTTCAGTGCATGTCAAAACAGATTTTTGGTGAAGTTATAGGTGGCACCACTACCACTCCTCTTCATTGAGGCACACAGGGGATCTCCATATTAAAAAAAGAAAAGAAAACCAACAAGAGGACTGTGACAGTGCTGTGCTCAGCTGACATGTACATATACCCTTGCAATTTTTTAAGATTTGCCTAAAAAAGAACAAAGAAATTCATAAAAAATTCCCAAAATTAATGGAGCATGACCATTTGAACAAATCTGGTGGAGATCCACCTAAGGTACATTACCACCAACTTTGAAGTCAATCTGACAGACAATTTCACAGAAGTCAAAAATGTGAATTAGCATTAGAATGCCCATTGACTTGCATAGTACCTGAATTGAAAAAAAAAATTAACAAGAGGGTTGTGTGATCAGCCCATGCTCAGCTGACCTAGACATTCATCACACTTGCAGCTCTGTGAACTTGGGATAGGATCAAGGTCACCCATGTACTGGGTAATTCTGACCTTTATAGAAGAATATGAACATGTGCAACATCAAGGTCTCAGTTGGAGGAATTCTCAAGTTATAGTTAAGATTAAAATTCATGTATGTTGCACTGTTACCCCGGAAACAAGGTCAAGGTTACTCATGCACTGTTTAAGCATGACCTTCACAGAGAAACAGTAAAATGTGCAACAACAAGGTCACAACTCAAACAGATCTCAAGTTATCAATTGAACAGTAAATTCCGTGTCAGTTGTCCTGTGACCCTGGGAATGAGGTCAAGGTCCAAACATCACTGAAGCATCACAATTTGCACAAAATAGGTAGACACTTAAAAAAAGGTACACCCCTAAAAAGTTGGAACAAATCTGGTCAAAATAATCTAAGTTATAACCATTACAAATAATTCCCATGTTAAAATTTCCGATTAAAACTTTTTTTAAAGATTTTCAAAAAAAATCATAAAAAAACAAGATATGTTTGTAAAACATAGATGCCCCCTCCCTCATTACCCTTGCCCTCGCTACCCTATTGATAGTGGTAGAAGGGGCACTCGTGACCTTACAAAATTAGTGAAAGTTGATCATACATCAATGTCACATATCTTTATACTATAACCTAGCCCTTAAAAAACGCCTAAAAACCTTGGCAATATAAAAGTTATAGCTGAAATATTAGTCATCATTTAGAAACCATATTCAGCAAAGTGGCTTTATGACCTTGGAGATTATGGCACGGTCACTCATTTTCACTTGACCTTCTTCAGTTATTGTGCAAAAAAAAAAAAAAAAGAAGTCTATTCTGTGTGCGTGACCCTCAAAACTGGGTCAAGGTCACCCATCTACAAACTCAAACTAGCTCTTATAGGCAACCATAAAGCTGTGCAATATAAAAGTGCTACCTCTAAAATGCAAGTTATCATGCAGAAACAGTATTCAACCAAATGGCTCTATGACCTTTGAAATTAGGTCAAGGTCGCCCATCTTCAAACTTGAGCTAGACCTGAATACAGACAATTATCCAGTGGAATATAAAAGTCCTAGTTAAAAACCTCTTCAGTTATCATGTGGAAACCAAAGTTAACTCAGGTACCAACGTGACCTTGGAAATTAAATCAAGGTCATCAAACTTTAAGCTTCTTCTAGTCCTTAGCAAGAACTATAGACCTGTAAAGTATCCCAGTCCTAACTTAAAAACTTCTTGCGTTATTGTGCAGAAACCACAGGAAGCATGAAACCATATTCAGTAAAGTGGCTCTGTGACCTTTCAAATGAGGTCAAGGTCATCCATCTTCAAGCTTTGTCTAGCCCCAAATATGGACTATAATCCTGTGCAATATAAAAGTCCTAGCTTAAAAACCTCTTCACTTATTGTGCAGAAACCAAAGTTAACTCAGGTACCACTGTGACCTTGAAAATTAGGTCAAGGTCACCCATCTTCAAATTTGGCCTAGCTTTTGGTTAGAATGATACACCTGTACAGTATGAAAGTCCTAGCTCAAAAACTTCTTGAGTTATTGTGCAGAAAGCACAGGAATTCTACAATCTCTCTGTGACCCTGAAAACTAGGTCAAGGCCATCTGTATTCTACATAAATCTAGCCCTTACAGACAAACCATAAAGCTGTGCAATATAAAAGTTCTAGCTCCAAGGTATAAGTTATCATGCAGAAAGCATGAAACCATATTCAGTAAAGTGGCTCTGTGACCTTTAAAATGAGGTCAAGGTCATCCATCTTCGAACTTTGCCTAGCCCCAAATATGGACTATTATCCTGTGCAATATAAAAGTCCTAGCTTAATAACCTCTTCAGTTATTGTGCGGAAACCAAAGTTGACTCAGGTACCACTGTGACCTTGAAAATTAGGTCAAGGTCACCCATCTTCAGACTTCGCCTAGCTTTTGATTAGAATGATACACCTGTACAGTATCAAAGTCCTAGCTCAAAAACTTCTTGAGTTATTGTGTGGAAACCACAGTCTAACTACAATCTCTCTGTGACCCTGAAAACTGGGTCAAGGTCACCCATCTTCAAAATAAACCTAGCCCTTACAGAGAACCATAAAGCTGTGCAATATAAAAGTTCTAGCTCCAAGGTATAAGTTATCATGCAGAAAGCATGAAACCATATTCAGTAAAGTGGCTTGTGACCTTTAAAATGAGGTCAAGGTCATCCATCTTCGAACTTCGCCTAGCCCCAAATATGGACTATAATCCTGTACAATATAAAAGTCCTAGCTTAAAAGCCTCTTCAGTTATTGTGCGGAAACCAAAGTTGACTCAGGTACCACTGTGACCTTGGAAATTAGGTCAAGGTCACCCATCTTTGAACTTCGCCTAGCTTTTGACTAGAATAATACACCTATACAGTATCAAAGTCCTAGCTCAAAAACTTCTTGAGTTATTGTGTGGAAACCACAGTCTACCGACCGACCGACCGACCAACCGACCGACAGACCGACCGACCGACATGTGCAACGCTATATGCCCCACCTTCTTCGAAGGGGGGCATAATAAAAAAATCACTGGAGCATGACCATGTGAATAGGCTTGGTAGAGTAAGGTACATTCCCAGCAAGTTTGAAGAGAATCTGACACACAGTTTCTTCACAGAAGTCCAAAATGTGAATTACCACTAGAATGCCCATTGACTTGCAAAGTGAGCAAAAAAAAAATAAAAAGGTGCATTTACCGATAAGTACCCGAAATGAAAAAAATTGTTAGAAATCAGGAATACATAGCAGTGCTACCTAATGAACATTTTTGCTTGACCCTTTCACCAGGAACATATCCACAAAGTTTCAACGTAATCTGAAAGACTGTTCCGGAGAAGAAGTCACAAGTAACAACAAGAGGATCATGATGATCCTGTGCTCAGCTGAAATGCATCTGCTTATTTTTAAAAAGTTAATCCCAAAAATTTATGCAAAAATCAATGCAGTGTGACCATTTGAATAAAATATGTAGAGACCTATCAAAGGTACATTTCTACAAAGTGTGATATAAATATGGCGAAAATTATCTAAGTTGTTTCCATTAGAAGAAATCTCCATGTTCAGGTTTCGTAAAACTTTCTTTTTATTTTGTACTTTTTCAAAAAATGAATGAAAAAATGAACCGAGTCAACCTTTTGATGAACTTTGTTTGGCCCTTCTACAAGGAACATATCCAAAAAGTTTCAGCTTCATCAGAGTGACGGTTCTGGAAAAGGAGTCGAAAATAACAAAAACACACAAAAAATCATAAAAAATTGGAAAAAATTTGCAGCACCACCTGGTGAACAAATTCTGAACTAAGATTCCCCTGGAGTGTCCCTGTGAGATATCAAAGCAATTGGGTGAGTGGTTTCGGAGAAGATATTTTAAAATTTGCCCCAAAAAAGAACAAAAAAATTCATAAAAAATATAAAATCAATGGAGCATGACCATTTGAACAAACTTGGTAGAGACCCATCAAGGCATATCCCCACCAAGTTTGAAATCAATCTGGATGACGGTTTTGAGGAACAAGTAAAAAATGTGAATTAGCATCAGAATGTCCTTTGACTTCCATAGTAATCAACAGGAAAGCTGCGTTGACCGACAAGTACCCGAATTGAAAAAATCGTTAAAAATCAGGACTCCACAACAGTGCCACCTAGTGAACAACTTTGTTTGACCCTTCTACAAGGAACATATCCACCACCTTTCAGCTAAATCTGAGTGACGCTTCTGGAGAAGAAGTCGAAAATAGCAAAAACACACAAAAAAATCATAAAAAAATGGAAAAAAATGCAGCGCCACCTAGTGAACAAATTGGGAACTAGGTGTCCCTGGGAGTGTCTATGTACAATATCAAAGCAATTGGTTGGGTTTGGGAGAAGGTTTTTTAAGATTTGCCCCCAAAAAATTCATGAAAAATTCAAAAATCACTGAAGCGTGACCATTTGAACAAACTTGGCAGAGATTCACCCAATGCACATTCCCACCAAGTTTGAAGTAAATCTGGTTGATGGTTTTGGAGAAGAAGTAAAAAATGTGAATTGTGGATGGACGACGGATGACCTACCCTCGTAAAAGCTCAACTGACTTATCAGCTCAGCTAAAAAACAAAAATCCGAAATAAAGCCTTGAGGAGTATGCAGTGTTCATAATATTATAATTTTCACCACTTCAATAGACCTTGAAAAAGTATGTGATTGTCGTGTTACACCACCCACCCCCCACCCCCCACCCCCACCCGACATGATGCAGATTTCCTGTCAATTTAGCCACACACAAAAACCTCACTCTTTCTGGAGATTATGGAACATGCCACTTGTAACACATTTTGTCTTATACTTTTTGCCATGCTATAGTCAGTGCACCGTATTCATCTCAATAAGGGCACAGTGTGCTACAAACAAATTTCATCCACAAAAGCCAAAAAAATGTAGATCCTAAGGGTAATAATAGATTCTACCACACATTTGAAAACTATGGGATATTTTTGGGTTTCTTTTTTTGAAAAAAATTGGGGGTGTCACTTATTAGGGAGTGTGTGCTTATTAAGATGAATACCGTATGCAGTCAAAAGTCTCAGTCAAAGACCCGTTAAAAACACTCCATTGCAAATGGATATATAGCACACTTATTACATTTTCAGTCTTCTCTGTAAGTGACAGACAAGTATGAGCACTCACATGAGCTCTGTATCATTCAGCCAACAGTGCTACAAAGTACTTTTGACAAGCCACACTTCCTTTGGTCCCATACAACTTAATAATACACCTAAATCATCTTCTATCAAAAGGTACCAATTCTGTATGATCAGTTGCCTGCTAAATAGACTTATTTTCCTGTTTTCTTTATTCCACTTGCTCTGTCCTTTGACTACATGATCTGAACTCTTTCAGTGCTAAGCATGACTAAAGTAGATCTACTTAAGTCAAAGTAGTCTGAATTATCATATCAAAGGATCCCAGATTCGTATTCCTTGTAAAAAGACCTTTTATTCAAGTACCGGTATGCCTATAGTTCCAGACAGAATATCTCAGCTCAACAACTTTTCTCGGTGTGCATTGGGTGCATTGCGTCCAATGCGTGTTGATAAAAGCTGTTGACTCAGTCCAAAATTTGGCACTGAAAGAGTTAAGCACTGAAAAAGGGACTCAAATTCTGATTGGTCTGTTTTGATCCCCTTGGTAACAGGCCACAGTGTAGACATGCTGTCAATAGCCAAAGTGATAATGGTAACCTTCCTGATTAGACTGTCAGTCCGTGATAAGGGTGACAGTACAGTTTTATTACTCTTAATAATATTTTGAATGAAATCTTGTAGTCCTGAGGAATATCCTGTGTAGTAGAGATAATATAGAGCTTGGCCTGCTTAGGAGGCAATATTACTAGTGTACAATAATATACTAATGATGAAATGCTTAATGACATCACAGTATGATTTCAACACTGTTTGGAGCTGTCAAGTTGTTGTTCTACTCTATACATGTACATGTAGTAAATGGTAACATCTGAAAACACAAACAAATTGCATGTATATGAAGACCACAGGTATTTTTCTCCTGACTCCAACATGCATTTTTCTCTCAAGAAATATTATCATCTCCGATAAATATAAAACTGAGACACCTTGTTCATGTACAAGTGTGTCAACAGGTATGCTAATTGCCAGCACATTCACATCATATTGCTGTTAAAGGCTGGCCTCGCTTTAATCATGATGAAAGCACATATGAAAATGCCAAGTTGCAAACATGGTGGTCCCCTCCTTATAAGGCCATCCTGCAGATGTAACCCTCTCCACCAAGGCCATTTCTCTGTGTACCATGGATGGCATTTGCCCTCAATACTGGCACCCTCATTGATATGACCATACTGCTGCTACACTATATGTAGAGTGGACTTTATAATCAGGGCACCACTCTACCTCATTCTGCTTGCATTCTTTCAGTTCACTGTGGCAGCTCTGCATTTTTCGCCTAACACCTCGGCCAGGCTTGTACTCAAATGTGTTACCTGCATTAACCTAACCAGGTCACCCTCACAAAATAAAGCATATATATATATCCATGAGCCTCTGACCTCAGGTGACCCTCAAGAGACCAAAGTGATCAAGGTGTTTGACTGTAGCCATGTGCACAGAGCTGTGGTTCTGACAGCCGCAGGGGGCATTCTAGTACAGTGACTGATAGTCATACCTTGAGAGACCACTCAAATGAACATCATCTTTTCACAATACTTTGCCCGGTACTCTTCATCTAATTTTTTGTACCTTCTGTGATGGCAAAGACCACCGATCTTGGGAAACCAAAATTTGGTCATCCCAGGCTGGCCTTTTAAGACAAGTACCACGGCACCTTGGTTGCCATCCTGTATTCTTGCATCCAGGTCATCCTAGTCTACAGCACTGACATCTGTGCCAGGCATGTCATGTAAATGGCAGTTTGCAACTAACCCAGTGCTGTGTTTGTGTACGGCGACTCATTGTGTGCTATGTGCAGCAGCCAGGGTGCGGCACTTCCAGTCCATAGCATGGTGGCAGTTGCCTGGGAAACAACCCATAATACATACATCATAAGCAGCAGAAACCAAGGTGGTGGCAATGACGAGGGCAACGCGGGGGCATAACACACTTCACAGGCAAGCTGCAAGCAAAAGAAAACGCAACAACTGTCAGCTCCATGCCTCCCAGTCCAATAACCCATTTGTGGTTCACAAATTAATAAGTAACAATTTTTTACAGGTGAACATGTTACTACAATCTGATAGAAAAAAAAGTATCATTATGGTTATTAATATGAGACATGAATATCAATTTTCCACCAAAATCTCTGTCCTTGTCACTAGGTCAAGGTGACAATTAGTCATAGTGATATGGGTGTACATGTACTGATGAAAAACAAAGATAGTGGTTAAACCTGTGGCAGGATACTTATTACAAACACATGACCAATATTTCTTATTTTAACCTCAGCTGGTGTTTGGGGAATATGGCTGTAACTTTTAAAACAATTTTTTTCCCCAAAATGCTAGTTTGGCAATAGCAATGCATTTTGCCATGTTTGGATGTGCCCGTACTTACTGCTACTTCTTTGTTGAATGACATAGGCCATAGTGGCACTGCATCTGATATAAGTGTCTCACATTGTACATACACAGGGAAAAGGGGCAGAGTCTCCACGTTTTCCACCGAGGTGGGAGATCCGCTTCTTTCTGCTTTTTTTACAAAGTCTGCCGCTCTCCCACTTTATATAAAATGTATAGTATAGACACATTTGTTTCACATGGATTGTGAGAGAAGCCAAGCATGGACTTATCGAGTCACTCTCCATGGCACAGATGTTGGCATATACCTCGGACCTTGTCTGTGGTGGAGAAAACCACCATGCACGGTTAAAGTGGTAGGAACTTTCTCCACATGCTTCCCAGGACAAGAATCGAACCCGAGTCGCAGAGGTGAAATGCGAGCATCTTACCGCCCAGCCAACTGTGCACCCCTAAAATATCTCCCACTTTTTGTAAAAATGAAAAAAGAAAATAGCATTATTATGGCACTCAAACATATTGTTTTTCTAGGAATTCTTTATTTCTTTCTTCTTTACAGGCAAATTTGTCCGACATTTCATTTGAAAAGAATTACACATAAAAACTCCAAACTTGGCATGATTATACTTCCATACATGAAGTCTTGAGTTTTTGTAAAGGGTTCAACGATTTTGAAAATTATGCAAATTAGGGCCATTTGAAAATTTAAATCTTGAATATCTCCAAAACCATAATACGTAGGTACAGGTGACCAATCCAACTTCAACTAGAAAAGAATATTTGCTTCGGATAAAAGTTGTAGCATTTATTATTTCCAACTTTTGAAGGCACACAGACAGATTTGCTTTGAAACAAATCTTCTTTTGTTGTGTTATGAGCTTTTTTACACAAAAAGTATTGTGTGATGATTATTCCATTAAACACTTCAACATATGAATCTGACTTGACATATATAATTCATGATTACAGTCTAAATTATTTTGTGTCAATGTAACAAATCATTTTATATTTAACACATTGTGCCCCCTTTCCCCCCTTCCACAAGAATATATTCAGACAATTAACATGGCAAAAAAGCTTCAAACTAGCCACATTTAGTTGTACTTCTGGAAGTTTTAAGTTCACTCTCCATCGACAGAGTCTCAAACGTACATGTGTAAGTTAGAACTTTGTGTCTGTCTGCAATAGTTTGGAAGATATGGAGCTTTTAAAATTTTAATTGCCCCTAATTTGCATAATTCTAAACATCCTGACTATTCCCAAGTCAGGTGCCTAATTTCACTGGTAGGTCAGTCACCATGGCAAGTTTGGTGGTTTTTGGAGTAGTAGGGTGACAGAAAAACTCTGGACAAATCTGGTCATAAAGAAGAAAGAAAGAAAGAAAGAAAGAAAGAAAGAAGGAAAGAAACTAGAAAATTTGATTTGCTTGTTAGAAAAATCAGTATGGGTGAAACTGCAATGTATGCAGCTGTGACATAAGCTCCAAATGTGTAATGGCAAGTTAACAGTATGGCAAAGTTGGTGAAAAGTGTTGCAGAATGATATAGGTAGACATGTCTAGCTTTGACCTTTCAAGGTCACTCTAGATCAAAAAAGACAACACCAGATGAAAGCTTATATGTCATTTCCTACTCATGTTGAATAGTAACTGTGGCCCCAAAGTGCACTGTTTTCCATATACAGAAATTCTAATGCTGTGTGGCCTTGCTTTGACCTTTCATAGTCACTCACGGTCAAAAAAGACAGCACCACATGAAAGCCTATTCATGTTTAACAGTAACTATGGCCCTGAAGTGCACCATTTACCATATACAAAGATTTTCATGGTGTGTGACCTTGATTTGACCTTTCAAGGTCACTTAAGGTAAAAAAGGACAGCACCAGGTAAAAGTCCATATGCCATTTCCTATACATGTTTAATAGTAATTGTGGGCCAAAAAATCCATAGTTTTCGAGATACAAGCTTATATCACTTATACATGCTCTTACTCATTGCCAGAAAATATGACAGATTTGAACTGTCCAATGTCTCAAATTTGCATAATGTTTTATAGTAACAGGCTCAACAATATGTCTATGTGATAGGCCATCCTAAGAAACATATATTTGCCTTTTTAAAACATGTCACTGTCTATAATAGTTTTGAAGATATTCAAGATTTAAGTTTTGGGTATTAACCTAATTTGCATAAATGTAAATGTTAGAAATTCAGCTCATGCTTCATTGGACGCACCTATGGGACAGTCCTATGTATGGAGGTGGAATGGTATCTTTGTCTATAATAGTGTTGAAGATATTCAAGACTGAAATTTTGTTAATAGTTTTTTAAAATATTCAAGATTGAAATTCTGTGTATTCTCTTAATTTGCACAAATTTAAATGTTACAACTTTGGCTCATGGTTCATTGGATGCGCCTATAGCTTAAACCTATGTATTGAAATTGGAATGGCATCTCTATCTATAATAATTGTGAAGATATTCAAGATTTAAATTTTGTGTATTCACCTTATTTGCATAAATTCAAATCCTACGATTTTGGTTCATGGTTCATTGGATGTGCCTATAGCAGAAACCTATATGCAGAAGTTAAAATCGCATCTCTATCTGTAATATTTTGAAGATATTCAAGATTTAAATTTTAGATAATCATCTAATTTGCATAAATTCAAATCCTACAAGTTTAGTTCATGGTTCATTGGATGCACCTCTTTCACAAACCTATATGATGAATTTGGAATGGCATCTTTATCTATTATAGTTTTGAAGATATTCAAGATTTAAACTTTCAAAGTGCCTTAATTAGCATAGTTTAAAATTTTACAACTTTTGTTTACTGTCCATTAGATTGGCAGATCTCACAAACCTTTATGCTGAACTTTGAATTTGTATCTATCTATAATAGTTTTGAGGATATGGAGCTTTTAAAATTTTAATTGCCCCTAATAAGCATAATTTTGAACATCATGATTTTTCCAAATCAGAGAGACAACTTCCCTACTAGGTGTATTACCATGCCAAGTTGAAACAGTGTAGCTTGCATGGTGTCAGAGAAAAGCTCCGGACAAATTTGGTGGAAAGAAGAAGAAGAAAGAAAGAAACAAAGAACTTTGTAAACAATATGTCTGTATAGTAATACAATTTTTAGCACCATAAAGTTGACTAAAGGGGTTATGAGGTAAAGTGTACTAAGGTATTACCTGGAAGCCACCTCTTCCACTATACTGGTTGAAGATTGAAAAGAAAGAAATCCTGCAAGAAGTGAGTATGATCATGGTATTCCAATTAAGATGGACTAGTCAAAAAATATCTAGGTGGGCTAAGTACACTTTACCCCAGGGAATTTCCCTCTAAAAATTCTAAACAATTTGAACACTAGACTTTCTCATTTCAAGCTCCATCCTGACACAGTTTGACTAATGTTCATGATTTAGTGTTGTATTTATTAGGTATTTAGTCACATCTCTGAAAACATTTCAACAGAGTTTTGTGTAGTTGTTTTTTATAACCTTTGTGTTGTAGTTTTTGCGACAAAGTTCTGACTCTATTGACAAAATCGCTAAAAAAGTGTGGTGTTTCTAGCAATACGTATCACTTGTCCGATACAAACTCTATATGCTCCACGGACGGACGACTGACGATGGAAGGACGACGGACTAAGGACCATCCTATGAGCTCAGCTGACTGACAAGTCTGCTGAGCTAATAACAGGCAATATTTCTTGGTCACACTTAAATTTTTTTTTCTAAGCATTGACCATTTCAGTGTAAAAGTAAGGAAATATCAAGTCCTTTACAAAGCAAAGAGATGGCCACAATAACTGAATTTACTGGAAATAAGTGACGCAAATGAAACGATTCAGAAAATTTCTGGGAGCACAAAACATTTCGCCTTTTATAACTAATTTTAGACAACTGGAAGAACATGTCCATTCCAATGTTATCTTATTAGAATTATCCTCCTGGACAGAGGCCAGTGATACCAGCCTTGTGTGCACCCATGTGTATGACACAAAAATGATGCCCAACCCATACCTTGACATGACGAAGTCTATGTGGCTTCTTCCTTTGACAGCTGTACTTCAAATAAATCCAAAAGACGTTTGATCTCCTTGCTGAGGTCCATGTTAAGAAAAATTCTGCCATATGCAATTTATCTGTAGACACACCAGTTATGTACTCCGTTGCTCATGGCAACACATGCAAGATGAGTCTATCCTGCAGCACAGCTACAGGGAAGCTATGAGTGGACGGTTAGAAGGAGAGATTATAATTAGCAATTTTTATGTGTGTCCAGCAGAATACACAACCTAATACTAATACCACAATTCCTGCAGGCTACAGGTGTGTATTCTCATTGAATTGTACATGTATGTGAAAGTAGCCCTAAACAAGAGGCCCGCGGGCCTACTGCTCTGCTGTCATGAATCAGATGAAAGTGAAATGAATGTAGCAGTAAGAAAATCTTTTGAAACAACAAAGCAAATTTATTAGATAAGTACTGCATTGAGTTACATCAAATGGTAAGAGTCCATTGTGATATTGCATTTGTACAATTTATTATAGTTAAACATTTTTGTGGTTGGGTCGATCTGATCAAGTGTTTCTTTGTAGTTGAATTTGATGCCCTGGCTCCTGATTGCAAAATCTGTCTGTTGCTTTACATTATGTGCTGACCTTGAGAAAATACGCTAAGGTCACTGTTTTTTTTATAAGAATTTGCGCCTTTATGTAGCACTTCTCTGGTAAAAATTTGGTAAGACTTGTCTTATTTGTTGTCAAAATGTTGAATTTGATGTATTTTCCACCTCATGGGCATAGTTTCACATTTCAATCATAGACAGTGCCACAAGTTTTTCCATTATTTTGACTTTTATCACTCTAATGTATCTGTAATGTAAAGTCACAAGGCTGTACATCACAAGTTTGTAACACAAAGCCTATTTCAATCATATCATATTTTCAACTTCAAATCCTCTGTGACCTTGAGAAAATGGGTCAATGTCACACATATTACATTGTAGCCTTTTCCATGAAGCATATTGGCCATCAATTTCATAATGCTACCAAATTTTTTTTAATGCTGAATTATTTTTCTCAATATCGAATTAAATGCGTTTTATTACATTTTGGCTCTTATTCCTGTAATACCATAGGTGGTGCCACTAGTACCACACACATTTTAGACTTTTGGCTCAGTAACATTCCCACCACGTTTAATGAAAAAAATAATAAAACACATTACAGTGTACAGTGTTCACAAATTTCTCATATTTTGATCTCTATCTTATGTAATAATGTAGGTAATGACCTCATAATCTAACTTGACCTAGATTTTCATACATATGATATGTCCTGAAAGATATATAGGGCTACCATCAAAACTTGTAAAGTTGTCGAGCCCATAACCCAAAATTTTACTGACAGACAGACAGACTGATGGACAGACATGAGCAATTGTATAAGCTCTGCAACCTTAGGTCAGCAGAGCTAAAAAACTGCTTATTTGTTATGATAATGAAATAAAATCCTCGGTCTCATTTAATTTATTCATCAATCCCCCATGAAAAATTTGGTGTTTCCACATGCAACAGTTTTTAAGATATGCAGTCATGTTATGTTGTAAATGACATGTACAATGGACAGTATAATGAGAAAGTCGACCTCTGGTCCACCTGCCTGATGTGTCACCCACAGCAGGATACTACAACCTTATACTCTTGCTCTTCTCTATTAAAATTCACTTCAGATTTGCTTTGTGACCTTAAAAATAAGGTCGCGATAACTTGTATACAATCACAACTTTAATAGCCTTTACAGATAAATATCATCAAATACAGCATCAAAGTGCCAATCCACAGAGCCATATCTCTGTAAAGGGTTTGACATGGAAGTAAGCCCTCCGCTAGCAGGATTAATACACCATCCCTTTCTATGTCTTGTCTGCTCAGCTGACTCTCGGGCCATTTTTGTATCTGGCTTCTGTCATAACAGGTCCCCCCATCGGGAGGACCCTTAAAGATGCAAGTGTGGATGAAAAGAGTGACATACACTTGAGAAGGGGACAGGGATGTATGTGTGGTATTAAAGGAGACTGTGACATGCAGCTTGTAAAGACAGCAACATGTGAGGAGACAGTGACATATACGATAAGGAGGTACAGTGACATGTATGTGAGTAGGACACAGTATGACCCAGGAGGCTGCACACGTAGCCTCCTTGGTATGACATACATATGATTACGAGACTGTGTGAACTCGGACAGGGACACAGCATGACATACATGTGATAAGGAACCAGTGTATACACATGTGATTCACATAATTTGTGAAACAGGCCAAGCCTATATTAATCACAGTGAGGTATACATGCATGTGATAAGGAGACAGCTGCAGTGTGACATGTGATAAGGACACAGTGTGACAGTTACAAGTTTGCCTAATTGTACGTAAAATCGTGTTAAGAAAAATAATGTTTTGATGACATGTTTTTGACATAAATGCTAATGACTTTCAATCTTTTCTGACATGCCTAAATGCACATTTACTCAATATTAAAAAAACTACTCAAAATTGACAGTATTTTCTCAAATGTCACAAACCTGACACATGACATTCAAACATTGACTCAGGGTTGGCATTGAAATAGAGCTTAATTGTTTGGTGACTTTCAAAGTGAGGAGTATATCTTGCTAGGGTTTACATGTCTAATGTGTGGGCTATAACCATGATTATACATGTATACATTACAACACAGGTTTTACATACTGAGAAGAATAGACCCAATCTCTTTTCAAAATACTGATTTTACTTCATTTCTTCACACAAGAACAGATATTCACAAGAAAATGTATTATACAATATGAAGTTAATTTTTTATCCTACAATACATTGTCATAGACACATTTTCTTTACATCAGAGGTAAATATGAATCCATTATTTACATGTATAGCCACAATGATTATCTAAAAGTCCCACTGTTTGTAAATTTCACTGGGGCTCAAAGTACATGTACTTGACTGTAAGCACAATCCACCAGTGGCATCCAATGTACAATTTTATCATGGCATGTGGACTATAATGATGATGTACTCAATAATTTCTCCATTTGCAACAATTTGCATTGCCGGTCACTCAGAGAGCAATGTTACTATGATTCTGTGAATTCACCCAAGAATTATATACTTGGAAGACGTTCATGTACTCACAAGAGTGTCTGAGATGTCATCCTAAACTTCTCTTTACGACAAAGATCACAAAACTACAAATCTATATTTTAATTGCAGTGGCAGCTTGTTATTTCATTTGTTCCTATTTGAACCTTATAAAAAGTTGTTTCACAACTTAGATTGTATTTTGCCAGGTCGTTGTACCCCAATCCTGCAGGAGTACCTTACATGGGACATAAATGGGAATATATCAATTTGCTGTATATTGGGCATTGCATAGAGACCATTTATTCACAATAGAACCCCAATAAGATTTGTCAAAATCTGCACTCATATTACCACATCACATTGATGCACATTACAGCACTCTGTAGGACTTTATAAAGTGATGGATAATTGTGAAGTGAGTGTAACTTTGTGCAAACAGTGGGATAATCATTGTCGCTATACATAATGGATATACATGTATATACTTCTGATGTAAAAAAAAAATATGTAAGACAATGTATTGTATAATAGAAATAAACTTCATATTTTATTATACATTTTCTACTGGGTGACGCATCGGGCCCATTGATCATAATGGGAAAAAGACAAAACTCATGACCAGCAAATATTTTCAAGTTGCGACACACATCTTTCAGCACCCAGACAAAAGTTCTTTATTGAAATAAAGATGTTAAGGGTTGTAATAATTGTTAAATTTATAAATGATTCCTTTACAAAGCATATGTAATAGATCATGATAAACTGGTGGTGAAAGGAATTTGTGTGCCTCGCTACCACAAGGGGAAGGCCACCCAGGATCTGAGCTGTTGAGGTCATGCATATGGGGTTCCTCCAATGAGCGACCACCTGCATTATACGACTGCTTTTTGGTCTGCACTAGGGGTGGTCGCTCAAAACAGGGATCATTGTATATGATATAGATGTGATATAGAGACAACAGTGACATATATGATATACATGTGATATAGAGACAAGTGCCATATGATATACATGTGATATAGCAACAAGAGTGACATATATGATATACATATGATACAGAGACAAGAGTGACATATGTGATATACATGTGATATAGCGACAAGAGTAACATATATGATCTACATGTGATATAGAGACAAGAGCGACATATGATATACATGTGATATAGAGACAAGAGTGACATATATGATATACATGTGATATAGAGACAAGAGTGACATATATGATATACATGTGATACAGAGACGAGTGACATATGATATACATGTGATATAGCGACAAGAGTGACATATATGATCTACATGTGATACAGAGACAAGAATGACATATGATATATATGTGATATAGAGACAAGAGTGACATATATGATATACATGTGATACAAAGACAAGGGTGACATATATGTGATAAGGAGACAGAGTAAAGGAATCACTCAGTGAGCTCTTGACTGTTTTAGGACTGACAAAGGATACACTTGTTCTGCCAGTGTATATACAGGAGCCATGGTCTTGCTCAGCTCCTCACATTTGGCCATCAGGGCATACATTGACTGTAAAGATAACATCAGTTTGAATGTGCTTCAATATGAAAATTTCCATAGTCAAAACAAACTATGAACATGTACAGTAACAAACCAGATCATTTCTGAAAGGTGCCTCCATCAAAACAAAGATTCCGAACTTTCCAGGGCCATTAGCAAATTTCAATGTAAAACTCAGCAGCTTTGAAGCTATTTATTACTTTTCCTGAAGAGTCGTTCACTAAAAAATAATTATGCAATTTTACAATATCCTGGGAATATTATAACTTTCAAAAGTAAACTTTCCAAACTTCAGATGACCAAAAGTGAATTTTTACTAATTTACTTTACTTGCAAGGAGAGCCCTGGAACACCCCCCCCCCCCCCATTCATATGTAATAATCTATCTTGCAGTTATTTGTTTATATAATATATATATATATATATATATATTTATCTCATGTTTGGGTCGCTTTCAGTACCATAACATACTTTGATATATGCCATATCGGCTAGGCCTTGGCAAAACACAGGAAGGGTGCTATATGCACAATGTTATAGAACTCTTCCAGGAGTACCTATAACTAGACCGGAAATGATGTAGGCCTAGTTCAAAACGCAGCGTCTGCTAGGCCTACGTTGTCTTCAAGTCGCTAGATCAGGCTTCAAAACATGTTATTTGAACTTAATCGACACAAACATGAGATAAATAAATTATAGTATACTTTATTGGCGATATGAAGTATATGGACTCTCACAGGATACCATATGGCATCCAGTGCTCGTCCATATACTTCATATCGCCAAGAAAGCATACTATAATCTATACATATATATATATATATATATATATATATATACCATATTCATTCCACTAGTAGCACCTTGTGCGAATGCAAAGATTTCCTGGAGCAGACATGGTTTTGGCAGAGTTTTATTATAATGATATGTCTTAATTAACAATATATACCACATGAAAGCAATAACACTTATTATAAAATCCATCCACTGCAATAACAATGAACCCTCTTCTTTCATCAAAATCAGTTAATTTTGTAAAATATTGAATACTGAAATTTTGATAAAACCCTCCAAGATTGAAAAGTCAGGGGTGTGCTTCTATTAGGGCATGTACTACAATTGGATTGAATATGGTATATATATATATATATATATATATATATATATATATATATAAATATAATGCTATAATCTACCATGTGCTCTTTCCACAAGGTAACAACATCCACAATTTACCTTTGCACCAAAAAGAATGTGGTGCAACGAAACATGTACATGCAGTGGGCTTGAACCTAATTAAAATGATGTATACTGACAAAGATTGACAACATAGATTTCGACACGCATTTTCTGTGGGCAAACTTTGTTGAAAGTATTATGCCTAATTACACATGGAACTGAGTTAATTGATGTTTGAGCATCAATATAAAGAACTGAACTAAGTTAATTCTATCAATGTCCACCTGCCATACCTGGTATTTAAAATTTGAAGTTTCAGTTTTAACTTTTAATAGTTTAGACTTTCAATTCTTTTCAAATTTAAGGATATGGCTCTTAATGGAAACAAACTGTTGGAGTTTCCAAATATATGACCAGATGTTGGGGAGCAAATTCTTATGCAATGGAATGAGGGAAAGTATGGCTTCCAATCTCTTCAGCAGAGCAGCAAAGTAAACACATGATCATGACAACTAATGCTTGCAACAAGACAACACTGATCACTGAAGTGTTAGTGTGTCTCACTGATCACTGAAGTGTTAGCGTGTGTCACTGATCACTGAAGTGTTAGCATGTGTCACTGATCACTGAAGTGTTAGCATGTGTCACTGATCACTGAAGTGTTAGTGTGTGTCACTGATCACTGAAGTGTTAGTGTGTGTCACTGATCACTGAAGTGTTAGCGTGTGTCACTGATCACTGAAGTGTTAGCGTGTGTCACTGATCACTAAAGTGTTAGTGTGTGTCACTGATCCCTGAAGTGTTAGTGTGTGTCACTGATCCCTGAAGTGTTAGTGTGTCTCACTGATCACTAAAGTGTTAGTGTGTCTCACTTTGATACTCGCATCCACAGAGTCACAGGTTCGATCGATGGCATCTTGGTAGCTATGGAGACAGTTACCTGTCATGGCTGACATCTGAAACACAAGACACAAGAGGGGGCATTCATATTCAACTATAGTAACTGCAGACCTGCTCTGTTCCCATCATTTGCTGGGCAACAGAGCTGTGCCTCCACCATGATAAGGGCACCTGAGGGCACCTGTACCAGTTATGCTACTTAACTATCCAGAAATTTTTCTACCAAAGCAACAGATATTTTCTAAATATGTTTGGAATCTTTTATGTCTTGAAATTTTCTTGTCCTGATGACTTTTTTTAAAGCTTAAGATTTTTGTTTTCTGAAGTTACTTTTATTGTAGACGCTAGGCTCATCTGGCCCTGCTTGATACATGAATCTGTCCCCATTCCTGTCAAGTTCCTTGCTGCAGACTAGGTGGCAGCACAGGATCCCATTTAATATGAATACTTCCTGTTTTCATATGCTGACTGCACATACTTTACTAACCATTTTCCACATGTATGCATACATGAACCCTGTTCCTTCTTTGTTATACACAACAAGCCAAACACAAAGTCTCTCTTATATGTGTGTGTGTGGGAGGGGGGGGCACATTTGACATCATTAACATTTACCTTTTTGGAATGTTTCCGTAGTTCTAACTCCCCCATTTCACAGTGCTGAAAATGTGACTATTTGGTTCCATCTGCACCCAAAAATGACATTAGTGCATCAACCAGCTTTTCATTAATTCAGTCGCAAAGTGCGACCATGCAAAAAGGTGAAAAAAATCTGTTCCATTCCTTTTGTGTAAATTCTACATTCTGCAGTAATTGCCTTTCACAAATTACATTCAACCACTTGCTTCCCTGTTCTTTTCATTTCAGCTTACATTTATTCATTCTAAATCAAGATCACAGCACAGGATTTGTATTTTCAGGAACCATATTGGCAGCCATGATAACATTTCGAATTTTGTAAAGCAGCTATGTATTATCTGGATGTTACTATTAGCATTACTATTAGCTATGCAACCAGCTGCATGTCAACTGGGGGTGGGGTGGGGTGGAGTGTTGATTTAAACTTCAAGAATGCGTGCAGACATACGACTGGATTGTCACAGAGGATGAAACTGATGTGAAAAAGGTATGCGAATACATGTATTGTAGTTAGGAACCCAAGTCAGCAGAGAAACCACCATTTGTAGCTGGAAGGGAAGTCAAAAAAAAAAAAAAAAAAAAAAAAGAAACTTTGATAAAATATGAGATACATGTATAGGAATACACATGATGCATGTTTTGCCAAGAGACAGCCAGTCCAAATCCTTATAGCTTGTGTTGTTGCCATGGCTAAGCCAAAGGTGATTTGCCTGCTAACATTGTTGAAGTTTCAATCTACTCCCTGGCCTGGCTTGCAGCTGGTTGCAATACGTCTGGTCACAACCTTCCATGCAACACTCAAGATGGTATTCTTTGAGACTTGACTGCAATGGGTGCCTTGAAAGTACTCCATCATGGCATTTAGCAAGACTTGCTAAATATGTTTTATGACAATGGAAAAGGTGGGTCTTGAACCAGGAAACTTTGGCACAAATCACCTAGCTGAAAATGGGAAACGCACATACCAACTGCACCAAACCCCTATTCCCTAATACATGACTTGAATTTAGCAGGTGCCCGATGTCCCGAGGCAAGTTCAAATGCAGTCGGGCAAGTTCACCTTACAACATTGTTTCCCACCGGGCAAGTTACAGAAAAGCGATTAAAGATAATCAAGAGCTGACAATTTTTCTCAGTTGTTACAAAGCTAAGTGTTCACTGTACATGTTATCAACCACTGTTGCACACCTGATGGCAAGCTATGTCAGTATGAGCACTGATTGGTTCCAACTGATCTTGTGTCCAACTTTAAATACCTTTGCTATTGTTGCCCCTGTAGTAAGAAATGTGCAACCAAGCAGTTAAAGTATTGTAAACCATGTGGCTATTTTGGATCAGCAAAGCCCCTGAAAAGGGACATAAGGAAGAAAACAATAAAATCTGATAAGTGGTGCTGGTCTCACTGGAAGTGACTTTCAACATTTTTGATGAGACTAGCCAGTTCATATTCTGTATGGAAAGACAATGACGTCACATGAAGGTGCTCATATTCAAGGCATGGTATTAAAATGATGCCACGAAAAACCAAAAATTTTCCACCATATTTGTTGTTAAGTTAGTTGTTTTGTGCGGCAAGATGAGGAATCTCAGGGCAAGTTGGGTTTATCTGTAGCTAGCCCACAGGGCATGTTACAAAGAAAGTTAAATTCTAACCCTGCTAAAAGAATGGTTCAATGGAGGCAGGTATGCATGAATGCCATACTTGACATGGCCCAGTTCATTGGAATTAATCCAGTGCAGTATATATTGTGCCATCAACAGACTTAAGCTATGTATTTTCCTGATAGTGCAGATGTCGAGATTTGCTAAAAGTAAAAAATAAACATTATTCAGGTATTTATAAATATAACATTTTTGGCCATTTTACAAGTAGGTAGAGTTGACACCTTTTTTGCAGCTCTTTCAAAAATATCAATGCTTTAAATTTGACAAGTAAAGAAATTCAAAATGCATATCAATCAATGTACAGGAGTAGTTTTTCACTTTTATAAAACTTATTTTGATAAAAAGTTATGAGAATTCATAGCTGGTTCTGGAAGGTTTTACATTTTCTTCATTCAATAAGCTACAAAAGTCCTGGAAGAATATGTGATTAAAACAAATGAGGAAAATTTGCCTTTACCATGAACAATACTCAAATCCTCAGATTCCCTGATGGTATGCAACACACTTCAACCTTTAATATTTAATGATTTCATCAGTGTACACTACAGTACCATTATATGGCTGAAAAATAAACTGGTTTCCTTCTTCAAATGCATCCAAATGTCATTGTTGCTTTCTGGTTTTAACAGAAAGTATGGATATTGCAAAGAAACAACCTTCCATCAGCCAACTGAGTGAGCACATTTGCCTCCAAAGCAGACCTGAGCTGCATATTTTGTCTACTCCGCTGTGTTGTAGTAGCACGGAACATGGTCTGCTTTGCAGGTAAGCACATTTGTGAGAAACTGTAAAATCTTTGAAATGTTAGACCAAATGGCTGTGAAAGCCAGTGGCCTGTCCTTAACGGTATTGCATATTTTGGTACAAGGGATATGTGTAACTCTATGCATCAAATGAATTTGCCAATAAGGTGTGTGGGATAGTATCTGTTCAGATTACCCTCAGTTCCACCTCACTTAGAGGCCTGGCCTGTACTGGGGGCTCTGGCTAATGACTCTACGAACACTTGCTATGGAACATTGCCCATTGAAATTAACAAGTACCACAGGTCAAACCTCCTGATTACTGAGCTCAATTTTCATCTAACTTTTTGTATTTTTTACATCTGAATTTTGGTGACAATAATCTTCCCGAATATGACAAAAAGTGATTTTGCAAAATGTAAATCTATGACCCCCTTCAGGCTTCCAAGCTCCCTCCTTAACCTTAATATGTTTTCTATTATGGTATTTTATGTCAGTTTTGTTGCGCAGGCTTTGATTTTCAGATTCATATTTCAAACAAGAGGCCCATGGACCTAATGGTCTGCTGACCACCATCACAAAAACAAAAAGAAAAAAACATATCCTGAAATGTTTTAAGGATGCTACACCGATCACAAGACTTTCACATTTTGATTCATACATGCATATTACATAATACTACAGGTGGTGCCACCAATAAGGAACTGGAGCTAGATTTTCATACACTTGATAAATTCTGAGTTACATGGGGCTATCTTGAAAATTGTGGACTGCAGATATCAGGCTCACAAGCAAAAAGTTAGCGGTAAAGGACGGCCGGAATGATGGATGGACTGACAAACATGAGTGATCGCATGAGCTCTGTGAACTTAGGTCAGCAGGGCTTAAAACTTTGATCCTGGCTATTTGAGTCTAAATTACACACCATGGTACACTATTTCACACTCATTTTTCCAAAAGTTTCTTTCCAAAGATGGCCAGGGCAAGGCTTTAATGTGGAAGATCTGTAGCCAATGTGCAGTGAGACTGGCAACTTTGGATCAATATTACCCACTTAATTTTTCACAAGTACAGTAAACCTATATATTTTCTGATTACTACACATCCATAGATTTGTATCCATAATTTTTGTTGTTTTTGCAGGATTGGAAGTATTTTGAAAAATTTAATGCATTCTTTCTGACTTGGTAGGATTTTCATATTTTTTCGTACAGAAGTCACACATTTTTTTTTCAAATTGAAATCAGAGAAATTAAAAATATATATACATGTAAATGTCCAGGATCAAATTCAGTGGCGAGTCTAAAATATCATAAATAAAAAGCCATAAAATTTTGAAGTTGTTATTAACAGGCTGTTCATTTTCTTCCAAGAAATTGCTTCAAAAGTCACAGAAAGGGTTGTCAGAGAAAAAAAATCCTTGGAGCCGCTTTTGCATACATGTAGATGGTATTTTTGTTTTAATGTCTGTCGTCGTTGTCTTAATTTTAATGTGAAAGGGCAAGTCCTTTGTTTGTGAGGCCAGGTACAAATTGCAAAGGTTGAGCAAAAGAGAGTTCCTAGAAAATCATGTTGAGAGAAAATGTTGCCAATACTTATGCATTTATGATTTATGACTGTAATATGGCACATACTCACTTCTGTCCTGTGTTTTTATTATGAAATAAACTTGTAGCTTTACTTCTGTCACATTTTCATTAAAAAAAAGTATATTTTGTGACTTAAAACTAATTTTTTTTCAAAACTAAATTTTTTTCAAAACTTGGGAACATCAAATCTGACCACACTTGGCTTAATTAGGTGTGGGTTCACAGAACAATGGCAGTGATTAGTCTGAACTGGCCCATTCTTCTGTCCATGGCTAATGGTTTCCTAACCCCTATGAGTGACCCTTGTCAGAGGCTTACCTTGTTGCCAGGGGTCATGGACTAATGACTGTGCAAACAATGACATGGTTCATTATCATGCCCACATAAGAAATCTGAGCAAAACTCCATCCAGACACTTCTGGCTGCAAGAAAAAATCCATGAAAAAACAAAATGTCCAGATTTGACACAAGACTGATGTCAAACCTGATGAACAACACTTTACATGTACCTTGTGTAGGCTTGTCTTCAGGTTACCCATCATTAAGTCTAAGCTATCTGCAACTCGTTTGGCATTCAGTTCCAAGTCTTGCAAAGCACGGGGATCGATAGGTGGGATGTCCTCTGGGCTTTGAGTGAGCAGGCTTGGTGATCGTGACATATTGGAAGAGGAAATGGCAGACCAGCCAGATGCAGAGCTTGACCAACCTGATGCAGAGCTGGACATGCTGTTCACACTGTGTGCACTAGGGGTGTGGCTTCCTACCCAACTATTGGTGCCATTGCTGGAGCTATCTGCAAAGTCAACCACACCATCAATAAAGCTCATACATAATCATTCATGAAGGCAAACAATGACATGTGCCCTGTGGGATGTCCCCAATCACAGGGGTGATATTTCGGATACGCATGGTCTCTACAGCTTGCATGTCCCCAAGTATGACACAACTAAAATTCCAATCAGGCAAAGTTAAAATCTCAAAGCACTAGCCCTGGGGGCCATGAGAAATGCTGGTTTTCTAAGTGAGATTTGCATACATGGACAAGCAAGTTTGGTTTGAACATATTTTATTCCAAAAGGCGATTGGAAAACAGGCAGAGCCTATACTAATTCCTCTCACAGCAAGTTTAATCGGAGGCCTAGGGCTAGTAAAATGTCAAAAACAGCTAGCCATGAAAAAGGTGTACTATGCAGTTTATACTGCTTCATCTCACAAAATTGTAAACCTTAAGGCCAGGAATGTTTGTTTGTTTTTAAACACACACAAAATGATTACAAACACTGTTTAGATATGTAGATAGATACTGATCAGAAAAAAAAGAAACAGCTAACCAAGGAAATCATTACTTAAATTGGATGTTGGAAATTCTATCTTACTGGGGATGACTGGACCCTGAAACGGGATATTTGGAGTAATATCAACATTAGTAAGTACACTTACGATGTCTGTAGGGAAAACCTCAGAGCTACATGGAGATGAGGCTGTCAACAGCACAATCCAGCCTAAACCGGAAACCCTCCTTACTGACCAGCATGGGACCACACTGAACCCCCCGGTGCTTGCGCGCCAACATGACAACTGTCCGCCTTGTGGGTAGACGTTATTGGTTTCAGCTCCATCAGGCCTGTAGATCTTACAGAACCTAGTTGCTCCGTGTTTCTGCAAACTTGCTCCTTTGCGGGTTACTCAGTGGTAGAAGGAGGGCAGACCTCTGTCCTCTGAGTTTGTCAGCGCAGGAAAGGTACCTGCAAAGAGCTCTCCCCTCAAGAGGAAGAGTGGCATCCATCGCATGGACAGTGAAACTCTTAAAGGCCATAGCTGTATCTCGAGCCACTTGGTTCTTTGCAAGGAAGCCCAAGTGAGGCCTCAGGGTCACCTGGCAGTGGTCAGGTGACCATTGAAGTTAGTCATGAGCCAGGGCAAACTCATTTGCTGGTGAGAATATTCTAGCTCATCAGGGAGTAACAGAAAACAAGTTTTCCACGTCCAGTACTTGAGGGAAACCCGCTTAGGGTCCACAGAGCTCTCAAAGAGCCACTTCTTCAACATGACTAAAACCAATGGTAGGTCCCTCCTGGGCAGGACCTGCCTTCGGTGTCGAAATACATGATGAGCGCAGACAGATAAGGATCGTTCCTGATGTGCATATCTAAAACACTGGCAAAGGTTGAAGAGATGGCTGACTGAAATCCCTCCACTGTTTTCTACCTCTTGCCTAAGACTTTGCACCGATATAAAAGGAAGTTCGCGATGTCCTCAATGCGCGGAGCCCCAGGGGTGAATTCTTTTACTAGCGTACCAGACAGAAAACACTTTCCACTGATCCAAGTGAACAGTTAGAGAAGAAGAACGAAGCCCTCCTCTGGCAATTCTATCTAAGACAGATTACGAGAAGCCGCTGTCATGGATGTGCTGTGAGATAACCACCAAGTGTTGTGGTAGAGCATTTTAAAGTTCCGTTGGAACACACTCGTCCACAGCTGGACCAGAAGCTTTGGCCATGCAGGTAATCGTAGCAGAGGCTCCACACTAAGTTCCAGTAGGTCTACCAAGTAATCACTCCAGGGCTGCCACGGGGCAACCAGGATCAGATTGCAATCGTAGGACAGAACCATGCTCAATACCTTCGGAAGGATCTGGCTGACCTTTTCTCGAGAGTTGGTTGGCCAGGACATGCTTCCCCGGTGTGGGAACGGTCCTGTTGTCACGCATAATGTGTGTGCTCCACCAGCTCTCAGAAGCAGACGAGTGCTAAGCGTATTGCCTCCAGTTCAAACCAGTTTATGTGTTGAGCCGCAAACAATACCCGCCAAGTGCCCGACGATTGGCACCAGGGCCTGATAGCTATGGTCTCTCGCCCATCTGCCCCGCAGAGCGTGCTGCAAGGGGTGATGATGGATATGACCTAGGGGGACCTGGGCGTCCATCGAGGACAGGGAGCCTAACAGGGCCGAGAGGACCTTGCCAGTCAGAAAGGGCCTGAGCAATGACTGAAGTCTGTCCCACCTGTTCTCCAAAGGAGGACAGATGTAGGCTACCAGGTCCAACTGGATGCCCAGGAAGAAGAAAATCTGCTCTGGCTGAGACTGAACTTGGGAATGTTTGCTATCAGGCCCAAGTGTTGGCAGAGTTACAGTACGGTCTGTGTGTGATGCTGCCAATCCAGGTGCCGAAGCACCTGGATATGTTTGCTATCAGGCCCAAGTGTTGGCAGAGTTACAGTACGGTCTGTGTGTGATGCTGCCAATCCAGGTGCCGAAGCACCTGGATATAAGCCAATTGATCAGGTATGCACGGATGGGAATGGCTGAGCGGTGAAGCTAAGTAGCAACTGTCTCGGCAAACCTGGTCAACACCAGGGGTGCCATGGCGAGACCGAACGAAAGCACCCTGAACTGGTATATTTGGCCTACAAAGGTCAGGCAACTTCTCCCTCAGTGTCAAATGAAGGTTTGCCTCCAGCATGCAAGCAGTCCACACAAGTCTGGTGATCAACAGCTTGGGCAAAGTATCGCCTGGTCTGATCAGCCCTGCACTGCCTCCGTGATCTGTACAGAGCCCTTGTGGTCATCCAGGAGAGACCCAGGAAGTTGCAAGGAAGGATCCTCCAGCATTTCCCTCCAATGGCTCCACAGAAAGGCAGACTCAGACAGGTATTTATTTGACAAAACACAATTTACATGATACTGACAAGGTAATACAAAACATTGAATGAGTACACGAATAGAGATACACTAGATGCATTACCAAGAAAACACGTAAATGTCAGGATGACCCCAACTAAGGATGTACCATCCGCTGTCGTTGGGGCTACCTATGAATTGGTTTAAAGAAAAACAGGCTAGAAGTTGTCAACGACACAGTTTTTATCATAATTCACAGTAAAAGGTTGTATCACAAACCATATTTCAGAGTATCACGTATACAAGCTATTAGCTATTACATAAAAAACAATTTGCAATGGTACAAATGTCAGAATACTGGTTAAAGAGATGTAGCTTAATATACATGTATTTTAAGAATCCAGTATATGAATGTGTATGAAGTTTGTCGGTAATGTTATTAGGGATGTATTGACTAATTTAGGTATGAAGAAGCGAACACAATTTTGGGCTGACGGATGTTCGGATATGGTGTAACGTGGGACGTCACGGCTTTGGGTGGGGTATTGGTGTGTCACAGGTATTGTGGAAAATATATTAGAGAAATGTCCCAGAAGTTCATTTTTGCAGTATTTATAATAAAAAATTTAATGCCTTTTGGGCGATAATGTCTTTGACCTTGAGGGCGTTTTGATGCTTGAAGAGAGGCTTAGTATGGGCATTGAAATTGGAAAAGCAAATTAGGCAAATGGCTTTCTTTCAGTTTGACTATACGATCGCAGGAAAAAAAACCATGCGAGAATGCCATGGTGCAAAAAAGTGAATTATAGATAAGTAAAAGTGCGTAACTGGGTATAAATATTATTTTGAAGTCTTTTTACTACACCTATTATCCTGGAGAGTTTGTTAGCAATTTTTGCTAAATGGGCGTTTCAGTTCAGATTATCTTGGATTCTTAGACCTAAATAATCAAATTCTTTTGTTTGTTCAATATTTACGTCTGCAATTTTTAATTTTAAATTATAGATTAGTTTATGTTGTAGAAAATGGAATATCATATATTTAGTTTTAGATATGTTTCAGAGAGCTTGTTAGCTATCAACCAATTTTGTACATTTGTTAGTTCAGAATTTATATTATTTTCCATCTGCTTGAAGTTAGAATCCTTACCACATAAATTGAGAGAATTTAGAAAGGTTGTGTCATCAGCATACAGAATTGAATTGAATTTTGATGATGCCCAAGGCATATCATTTATATACATGTATATTATAAAAAGAAGGGGTCTTAGAATGGACCCGTACTAATAGGTAATAGATTTGAGGAAACATCATCCAACTGGACATACTGAAATCTATTTTGAAGGTAACTTTGGAACCAATTTAATGAAGTACCATTAACTCCACAGTAGTGCAATTTATGAAGTAAAATATTGTGATCAAGAGTATCAAAAGCTTTCGACAAATCAAGATATATAGCGATAGGTAACTCTCCTGTATTAAAAAATTGTTGGATTTTATGAATAAATTTGAGGACGGCCGTCTCAGTTGAGTGTAATTGTCTGAAACCATAGTGGCTTTTATAGAATAAATTATGTGACAAGAAATGAGAATAAAGTTGAATGTAGACCTTTTAAAATTTTGTTGAAAATGCAGGGAGCAGAGAAATCGGTCTGTAGTCATTCAACATAGTATCACCCTTTTTGAATATTGGTAACACCTTTGCAATATTTAGATCATTGGGGAAAATCCCAGTATTTAGCGATTGGGTGATTATTAAGGCAACAAGTTCGGCAATTAAGAGCACTATCCTTTTGAGGAGTTTCATGCAAATATCATAGTGCCCTGTGCTAGACTTGGATTTAAAATTGAGGATAATTTCAGAGATATCGTCTGCTGAAACTTGTTTGAAGGAAAAGTATGCCTCGAATCATTTTTGAGGTTTGTACTAAAATTTGGCACAGATGTTGAGTTGATGTTTGCCGCCAGGCCTGGTCCATTGTTTGTAATGAATGTGTTAAAATGTTCAGCAATTTCCCTTTTGTTTGTCACATTTACATTATCAATTTTGAAAAAATTAGGAAATTCTTTTTTTGTGGTATTTTGAAGAATTGATTTGATAACATCGCATGTTTTCTTTGTATCTGTTTTAAATTTTTGAAACTCATTTTGAAAATAATCTTGCTTTACCTGTTGAATATTTCTATTTAGAATCTGATTGTAAACTTTGAGATTATGTTTCCGCCTCATGTATTGTTCACTATCTTGTTTCGTACATTTAAGCTGTTTGTATAATTTATCCCGAAATTTTATGGATCGTAAGAGACCATTAGTTATCCATGGGGAGTTTATGTTTATATTTGTTGAATTTAACTGTTTTAGAAGGTAGATGCTTCTCTTTAGCATCAGAGATTAAGTTTCAAAGTTTATCATTATTTGCATTTGGATTGATGTTTACGTCCTTGTGAAGAAATTGGAGGATATTGGTATTGGTTAGTTCATTTACAAAGTTTTGTATTGACATCTCGTCTTTTTTTACAACCTTAATAAATTTTGGACAGGCTTGTGGTCTTAAGTTTTGGTCACAAGGCATGTAAAGTAGGGAAAATGGTCTGATATTTGAGTGAAAATGATTCCTGACAGGCATGTTTTTCTTAAATGTGTTAAGCTGCAGAAAATATTGCCAATTAAAGATGCATTTTTTTTTAAAGAAGCGAGTAGGTAGTTATTTTGGGTAGCAAATCGGAGTTAATCATCAAGTCGAGAAATTCGGAATACTTTTCCCTTGCATCAGTTTTGAGAAAATCTAAATTTAAATCTCCAACAACAAAAATTTATCTGATTGCTCACGAGACAGATTCTCAATGATAGGTACGAGATCATTCATGAACATGTCAATATCAATGTTTTGATCCTGGGGTCACCTGTATATGTTACAAAGAGTTACCTTTTGATTTAGTCCATTACCAAAGATATCAACAAACTGACCTTCCAAAAGATTGTTAAGCGAATAAAAGTCTCTGATTGCAAATTGAAGGTAAATTAACAAACCTCCATGAGAGCTACATGTGGCTCCAAGGGGTATACAGATATAATTATCTAGACTGTAGACAGAAACCGGGGGTCACATTAAGCTTGCGTCCTGCGTCATAGACAAAAAAAATAAAGAAATAACGCCTGGAAATTAATAAAACATTGTCATTTGCGTCTCTGTAGACGCACGCACAAAAACGCGATGCATTTTGAACGATAGGCCTGTAACTGCAAAAATTACCCCCAAGCGGCCACGGTGTTTTGCATCGACCATTATCAATATGATGATTTTGTATAAATCCTGATGGAATCCTCTGATGTTCATCTTTCTATGTAACCAGCTCTCTTATTTGCTAAGAAAAAATATTCCTGGGGTATCCCTCCAAAAATTTCCCGGAATGGGAAAGGATGTACGTCATCTCACTTCATTATAAATGTGCTAAGAACACTTCCAGGCTCCTAATTGGGTGGATTTGATCACATGCCGGTCACTGTTCAATCAAATTCGTTGTTGCCCATGTGCTTGTCTCATGTCTGCAATGTTGGGAAGGTACAAGTCGTATTACGCAAAGATAATTGGACCAAGATGTTAAATTTTCACATCATATTTTCACCAAGAAGACTTCCTTTGAACAAATATAGACACAGATAAAGGCTCGAGTGAAAATTCATTACGGACGGCAAGGAAAATACGCAGATTAGTCATCGCACGGTTACACGTGGACGAAGCGAAAATTTGCATTAGCATTAGCCGGCCTAACACGATGTTGTTCATCTCTGTCTCTGATGGGTCACGTGGTTATTGGTGTTTTATTTTTTATTTTTTTTAAACAAAATTTGGTTGTTTTGATTATTGAAATGTTTGAATGGACCAAATCTGTATGACAGAACAATATAGGAATGAAATTTACGATCAAAGGCCGGAAAAAATATACGTTCAACATAGCAGAAAACCATGCCGGGGTGCATGCCCGTGACAGGCTGTGCACACTCGCTTGTGTGTTGTTGTAGGCCTGCGGTGTTGCTTGGTGAAAAAAGCTACCACACGTAAGATCAGACCCTTAACACCGCCTACGGCATCAAGTTTTTCAGGTATATTGAAAGAGGATGTGCACAGAAATATAAATCATATAATTTCTGACGACCATTTCATCACGTGTAATCAATTGCAAAAATAACAGAGCCCAGGAATGTTCAATCATTCATGCCGCTTGTTGTGTAAAAAACTGTCCGGTGGCAGACGGTGTGCAACACCAGCAGATACTGGCACAGTGGCAGAGTGCTAGGGGTTAAGCCCCCCTTCACAACCATTTTTTGGTAGACCAGGGATGTGTTGTAGACTTAGTCTTAATAGCAGGTTCCTGGGTAGATTGAATCCATACTTGGTACAGTCAACAACTTTTAGACCCTTTTACATCAAGTTGGCATATTGGTAACTTTTTATTCAATCTTAAATTTTATAAAAGTGAGTTACCTACGTGAGCATACAGACCCTATGAAAGTTACAAGCATGTTTTATTTATTTATCATTTTGATGTATGCATGTTGATTATACCAAATAAAATCAATTAATCAAATTACATCAAATGAAGTCCAGTTTGCACAATTTCAGACTGGACCCATCGACTCAGTTCATGGACCCACTATTTTTCCTTAAAAAGAAGAAAGATGGGTCCAACGGACCCATACTGAAAAATTCTTAATGTGACCCCTGGAAACATCAGGGTCATCTCCCTCTACCCATGTCTCTTGCAGGCAAATAGCACTAAATTCAAATTTATCGTCGGCCAGGTCATCAATGAGCATTTTCAATTTATCAAACTTTGCATAAAGACTCTGAATATTTAAACCTAAAATAGAAAAAGGCATAGGGTCTTAGGAATTCAAGGGAGAATCAGAATTCAAGGGAGAATCAGAAACAATAGAAATTGCATTTTCCAGGTCGTCAAAGTTTTGCAGCAGGTGATTCAGGTTATTTCTAATTACACCACCTAAATTGAGTAATATTTAATACAAAGAGAAACTTAACAAACCTAAAACAAACCTAATTCTGTAAGCCCACGTACCGTTTGAACACTATCAAGTCCGATATTCTAAGAGCAAAGTCCTATTCCGTACCATTCACTGAAAAACTGTATTGTTCTAAATCATAATAGCAAATTAATTTATAAAAGGAACAAATTATATTCATAAAATTTGAAATTTACAAGAAAGTTTCAGGCATTATTAGCCTTTAAAAAATCAGGTCATCAGCAGGGATACAGCGCAAAACTTGTTTCGGTGCCATTTATATATCCTTTGCTAAGTTTGAACTGCTCATCGATTAGGCAATAAATAGAGAACTTTGGAAATTTCGAAGGTCATGTTTAGGGGACCAGGGTGGTAACCATGGAACACTAAATTGGAGAGGAAAAAATGAGTTTTTATTTCTAATATGAAGGGAGATGATAAGGTCTTGTTGTATACTGAAACGATCTGTTTACACACACACACATATATAAATGTATATATGTACACGTTATGATGCATTTAACTGTAGCAGAAAATCAAAAGCAACATTAGATTAGTGAGATTGTAAATCCGTTACAACTTTGGTGTTGGAGTGTCAAAAACACGGCAAACTGACCATTTCATACCGTACGTCATAATGCCATTTAGGTTACCAGGAACGGCATTTACATGAATGATAAAGTTAATCATGACGAAGTAAAGTTCTACTAGATGTAGTGTAGGCAAATAGAGATAGTACCTGTACAGTTTCAGTAATGTCCATTGAGTGTTGATTAAAATATCATTGCTAAGATTCAATTGAGGACCAAACTGGTACAGTCATTATGTCATTTACCAGCAGAATATTTGAATGATTAATTAATAGAATAATGTTACCAGCAATGGTATTTAAATGAATAGTCATAGCAATCATGATGTGATTCAAGTTACACACATATGGAGATGATATAGAAAATGATACCTGAATAAGGTGTTAGGCAACATCATCGCTTAACATTTCAAAATATGGAGAAATCATGAAATTTATCATCTAACAGGAAGAGAGATGTGTCCCTTTGACATGCAGTGATGTACATGTATGTATTAATATTATGAAAACATTTCGCATCGAAACCTTTAATAATATATTTCAACGTGATCCAAGTCGATAATCAAAACCAAGATGCACGTCATCGACTATGCAGATGAACCTACATCAAACAAAATTTCTGGGCCATGCAGGAATTGGCAGCAGACATTACATAGATACAAGTTTTACTATATAAGTTGGAAGATGAGTGAAAATATTCCTCGCAGAGAGGTTAATCAGAAGGAAATAAGAATTGACAGAGTACAAACATATAATATAGTTAAATATCTGGCTATTATATGCACAGGCAAGCCTGCCTGTATGTATGTGTACAGTTGTCCCTCTTTTGAGCGACCACCCCTGGCGCTGACAAAAAAGCGGTCGTATAATGCAGGTGGTCCCTCATTGGAGGAATTGCATATGCACCACCTCAAATCCATTTGTCCAGGTACTTAGGTAGTGAGGTACGCAAATTTCTGCCACCACCAGGTCATCATTATCGATTACATATGCTTTGAAAAAAAGTTATCATTTAACAAATTTACCAATTACAACCCTTAAAATCTTTATTTCAATAAAGAACTCTTGTCTGGGTGCTGAAAGATGTGTTTTGCAACTTGAAAATATTTGGCGGTCTTGAGTTTTGTCATTTTCCCATTATGCTCAATGGGCCCGATACATCGCCAGGTATGGAGCCTTCGCTTGCGAAGTAACCAGCTTAAAGTGTCATAAAATTGTTTTGATGGCATTACTCACTGTCTTAACTTTATTCTACACATTCGGTGGAGCCTAACTCACCGTAATTCATAAGTTATGTATCAAAATAAGACTCGTTATTTTCCCATTGCCACCACGTGTGTTTAAGGTGCCATGTTGACCTTGTTCTGAACCGTGGGAAAAATGGATCTGGTATGCACTTCGTCAGTGTCGGTTCAGTCTATGGCAGGCACTCGTAGGGGTATTTTCAGCATCTGGTATTTTCAAGTGCTCTTTTGCCAGTTTGATACACCTTTTCTTTGTGCCCTCTGCATTCTCTCCAACTGGGCCCTTTAACTCCTGAACAATCAAAGACCATTTTCGATTATGCATGTCCTTGTCAACTATTTTCATTGACAGAGCTGTCGCTATGTCAGAGGAAATCATTTTTGATTGTTACAACTTTCTCATTTATGTCTTGGACACCATTTTCTAACTCTCAGTTTGGTACTCATGGAGTCCAAACGCACTATAAGTCTGTCAACTTTAGCATTAAGGTCTCCAAGTTCTTCCCAGAAAACCTGTCTGATAGCCGCAACTATGTCAAGGTCACGTTGATTTGTAGAATTTTTGCGAGAGCCCGGTCGACTGCGCCCAGATTTGTTCTGACCCCCATCTTGTTCGAGGGACACCGTGTACAAAAAATTAGATCCAAAGCACACAGTTAATAGTTTAGATACATATCGATGGCAAATTTATTGGACTGCTTTGGGTACTGTAATGACCATATGTATTGTACACATTGTATGTTGCTATCACAGGGCATTGTGTCTGTAGTATAATATCAGGGTTATTCAAACAAAAGCTGTTTTCTTTTCACACAACAAGACTTGTAGAGCAAAGCCATCATCAATTACACGCAAGGGTATTCGAAATGTATATCCACATGGAAAATTTCCTGCAACTCACCTAAAGTCACTCTGATCGCAATTCCATGGTAGGCCAGGGAATTATCTAGCCATCCATGACTGTCACTGTACCAAAATATCCGAGGATCGGATTTGGTAAAGAGGTAAAAATGTGACAACCGAGACAGAGACACCACAACAAGCCTCGAGATCACATGATCAAACCCATGTGCCATGAGTCTTGGCCGTGAGCTAGTCATGAAACTCAGCTACAAAGGGTGAAAAAGGTATGGAACAAGACAACAGAGACAAGCCCCCGGCACAACAGTGCCAGACCTTTCCTACACTGGTGGTACCACAGCTTGGTCACCAAACAGGCTCTAAATAAGTGCTTTGACATGGTCAAAGCCCTTGGAAGGGGCCGATGCCATGCCCATAGGAGCAGGGGCCGGGACCCTCTGCAGAGCCCATGGTCACTGGCTCTCTGGAACAGTAAGAGCGCGAATAGCATAAACAGGGAGCCCTCCACCAAAGTCAAGATGTTGATGGACGAATCATACAACAAAAGCTCATCCTCTGCCTCGGTGTCCAGGTCCAAAGACTCTGGACTGGTGAGAGGGGCGATAGTGCCCAAAGCCTCGTCAAACAATGCATTGTCAAAGGGCAATGTCCTGAGCAGCCACCTGGGACAGCAGGATAACTGTCACCACACCGGGCATACCGGTAGTGAGCACCTACACAGAAGTAACTGCCACAGACATTGCTTCCATCTGGTCTTCGTACGTGGGGAGAGACAGGGAAGGCAAGGGAGGCTCATATGCCGAGATCTCAGTGGTGCTGACAGAGAAGTCTGTGGCCGGAGGGATCTGGCTGAGTCTCCATGGTGGAGCTCAAGTGCCGCCTGCCGCTTGAGAGAGTTAGGCAGGGAACCTGGCTCAAACGCGAGCGGGATTGCCAACTGCTCACTCTGGGGCAAAGCCAGCATAGGTGCAGAAGGAACTGCCGATACTGCTGTTGGGGCAACAGGAGATTCCACCCGGACCAAAGGTGCCAACACCGCTGGGGCCAAAGACCCACTAGGGGCAGAAGGCTCCCTCACTGGTTTAGGTGTCTTCCGCTTACCTCCACTATGCCAATGCTTAAGATCTGAGCTCTGAGGTCCAGGAGCTCGGACTGGTCGGGGTGCTGGCTTCCTGTGCTTCTCGGACTTATCGTCCGAGCACTCGGTCTGGTGGAGGTTCCGGAATACACTGGCCAGCACCCATAGGTTTCCACTCCGGGCACACCGGCTTGCGTGACTGCTGCTTGTCTCAGCACTTGGCCCCAGTGGACCAAGATGTCAACAGCAGCAATCTACACTTGGCAGACTTCTTTGGTGCAGAGACCGAAGATGAAATAGCCTGCTGAGAGGGGACAAACTACACACACAACATTTCAGCCTGCTGCATCATGCTCTGAGACATCACCTCCAAAACATGGACAACCTTTGGATTGATGCCAAGAGCAGATGTGGCAGTCCTTTGGGGCACAGTCGTTTGTGTGTCTCTAGCGACCTGCCGCCTATGCCTAGCACAGTCAGGCTTTCTCTGTGCCTGCTCACAAGACCACCCATTTGTCTTCTCCCCAATCCTTGCAATACATGTATCTGCAAGTTTTCTCATAAGAGCAAACTTGACCCAACTGCAGGTGACAACCACAGCAGTGAGGATGGTCATCCCAAACCACCATGTAGCGATTCTGGGAGTCCAACTTTATCTGCGACCCAATAAGGATGAGGATGCAGACAAAGCGATCACTGGACTGCCTCCGAATGGAAGCAATAGCCTGGTATGCACTGATTTTCCTCTCTCTGTTTTCTGTATGCCCGGACGCTAGCTTGAAAAATCTAAGCACAAGTCAAACGACCAACTTTGCACTTACTATTTCAGTAGTATCCGATCAAAGAAATCAGCTGTCTGGGTATTCTTAGATTCCCGGACCTCTGACAAAAGATTTTCCACAGAATAGGGTGTGTATAAAGCTGTGAGTGTGAACAGAGTTTCAATTCTCAAGGCAAGCCAGAAATAGTGCCAAAAGAGGAAGGATGAAAAGGAGAGCATGTGCACCAGGAGTCACCATCAGTACCACATGTACTGAGAGATTTTTTAAACAATTTTTTATTGACCACAAAATGACAGTTATATATCGTCTCACAGTGAAGATAGTACATCATGTACTACATCATAATTCATAATTCAATGATCATATACAATCAGATGTTCTAATGTCATTATATATTCTCAAATCTTAAATATTTCCATTTGTTATTGTGAGCTTCTGTTTTGTTGTTCCTCAGAGGTATTTGAAATTCAAATTCTTGTATATATCCTTGAAATAAAGTTTAAAATAATGTATACAAGGTTTACAATTATTTTGGTGGCAGCTATACAAATATTTTTTCCTACTATACAAATTAAGGGCCAGATCAAAATATTTATAAATTCTAGACCCATCAAAATTTATATTCTAGAAGGATTGACATTAATACTGCTAATATCTTTGACCCACTCGAAAATTTCACGCCAAAATTTTGTTGATTCTAGTCTACACAGTCGTGAAAAAAGTAAACCAGTGTTTCATTCTCTTCTTTACAAAATATTCAAAGTGGGTCGTCTTTTATGCCAATTCTACATAATCTGTGGTTTGTAAAAATGATTCTGTGTAAAAATTCATTTTGAAAAATTCGAATATTTCAGGAGATGGTACATTTGTATATTTGTTTAAAACAATGCTGCCAATATTCATTACTAACATCTACATTCAAATCAATTGCCTACATACTAATTACCAGACATTCAGTCTTTGTATGCCTATCTAATATCATAATTATCTCTCAAACCAGAATAAACCTCAAACACTTCAAAAATTTCAATCACTGCATCAAGACACTCTGTTGTTGCTACTATGGTTAAGCAGGTATCATCTGCATAATGACTTATATGTATTCAATTTCACTAACAATAAGGCCTTTTATAGAGGGGTTCTGTCAAATACTGATCAATAGATGATATTTAGGCACATAATATAAAGATATAAGGAGTGAGGGGACATCCTTGACGCACCCCTCTCGACAGCAAAAAAGACTCCGTTACCCATCCATTGTTCATAATCTGAGATGTGATGTTTGTATACAAAATATCTATCCATTGACAAAAAGATTCCCCAAAGTGGAAAAAGTGCAAGGCTGATTTCACAAATTTCCATTCTAAAAAATCAAAGGCTTCTCGAAATCTATAAAAACTGTCAATGCTTCTATATCTTCAAGATCTGCATATTCCATTATTTCAAGTAATCTCATAATATTTTCACCTATATACCTATTTCTCATGAAACCAGTCTGATCAGTGTTGATAACATTAACCAAAACTTTTCTCATTCTGTATGCAATACATTTGGAAATTTATTTGTTATCAGTGTTCCATAGGGATATAGGTCTCCAGTTTTTCCAGTTGAGTGGATCCTAATCTTTTTTTGGTAATAAAAATATCATCCCTTGTTGTTGAGAAATTGAAAGTTCTCCATTTTGGTTACCATACTGTGTGGTTTCTTATAAAAAAAAATCTTTTATATCCACCCAAAATACTTTATAGAACTCAACTGGTAATCCGTCAGTGGCTGGACTTATGTTATTTTTACATGTTTTAATTATATATTGTAATTCTTCTGCAGAGATTAAACCTTCACAGCTAACCCTTTTCCTCCTCTGACAGTTTTTTAACCACATTAATATCGGGTATGAACTCTTCCATTTTGATATCAGGTGGGTTTCTACTTTAGCATAGCTTCCTGTAAAATCAAGCTTCCTCTTTCAAAATTTGTGCTTTATCTTCTGTTACTACGTTATTAACTAGTCTTAACTGTCAAATAAACTTATTGTTGTAATGTCTTTTTTCTAAATTTAAAAACTATTTGGTGGATTTCTCACCTTCTTCATAACACTTTACCTTACATCTTATCCGTGCACCATAATTAGTTTCATACTTAATAATGTAAATTATATTTAACTTCAATTTTCTACTCTTCATCAATTTCAATATTTTTTCCTTGCATTTCATTTTCTAAAAAATACAATTTTTGCTCTAATTCTTTTATTTTATTTGACCTTTGTTTTTTCTTTAAAGAAGCATATTTAATTGTCTCACCTAGGATTCTACATTTTTGTGTCCCACAAAAGAGAGGGGTTTACATTGGAATTTAGTTCCTGTGTTTCTAGTGTTGTTGTTTTAACCCTTTCCCCCTCAAACCGGCCAAAACCGGCTGGTGGTCAAATGTCGTCTGCTTCATTGTTTTCAACTAATTTCAACAGTCATGAAAAACAATTTGCCTGAGAAATGTACATGAGACTTATCAAGATCACATGCCCCAGGTCAACAGCTTTCCTTGGCATGGGTTGGGCACTTAGTGCCCAACCCATGCCAAGGAAAGCTGTTGACTCAGTCTTAATTCAAGGGGGAAAGGGTTAATCTTGTTAGATTTACATATATTCTATATCACTTAATAATGAAACATTTAATTTCCAATATCCCGGACCACGAGGCGCATTTGGCCTACCTGCTAAAAGTGACAAAGTTACCATAGAGTGGCCTAACCAAAAGCCAGGTTGTATGTCACAGGTTTTAATCAAACTTGAGATTTTGAATGAAATAAGAAAGAAATCTAGCCTAAAATAAAAAAAAAAAAAATGGGTTTGGGTTATTTGTATGCCAGGTGAACTTAAAATGATTTGGGTTTTTGACTATCCATGTGTCAATAAGGTCTGTATCTTCCATCCAGATGTGGATAAGTCATTGCGACTTACTATTTGATAACGACCACCTTTTTTGTCCAAATGCAAGTTTAATACCAAATGATGTTTAAAATGTTTTCAAATATTTTGGTTGATCCTTATTGGGAGCATGTAGGTCACTCAATGTTAATCGCACGTTGCCAATTGTAACATCTACAATTAAATATCTTCCATTTTCATCAGGGCAAACCTTATGAATTTCCAGGAAAAACTCGGGTTTAAACAGAATACAAACGCCTCTGGCATCACTAGAGCCATGTGAAAATAAAATTGTATGTACCCCATTCTGCTTTCCAAAGGTTTTCAATCTCCCTTGTGCAGTGAGCTTCCTGGATAAAAATAATATTTGCTTCTCTTTTCTGAAAGTAATGAATTAGCACTCTTCTTTTGTTATTATATGTCAATCCTCTAGCATTGAAAAACTTGAACTTAATAGCTGACATCACGTGTACTTAGATATCAGTATTAAACATGTACTGAGAGATGATGCCACCCGACCATAGGGTTTTTAGGTTCAAGTGAGTGGAAACTCAATTTCTTGGGCGTCATGCCCAGACACAGAGGTCTCGGCAATGGTGGACGAGAGGTAACGCTACGTAACTAATACATATATATCACTGTATATATTTTATACACACACCTTGTGTACTGTTTTAAAAATGATAGAAATATTTGATCACCCCTTTCTCAACACAGGAGTATATAATGTTCACTTAAAATTAACCAAGAATTTAGATCAAGGCTTTTTTCCTACACTTTATACTACGTTTAACTTCAAACAAGCAGATCAGCTTACCTTTCCTTGCTAAAGGGCTGCTCATCTTGATCATTTCTTGAAGCCCCTCAGCTACAAATGCAACCATATCACCTTCTTGCACCACAGTACCCTGGGCCTGCAAAGGAGTGTGGGATACTGCTTGTATAAGTTCATCTGTGCTGCTGTAATCTCTTGACAGATCTGTAAAGTCACTGCGACTAGAGGCATCACTGTCTTGGGAATTTAACTGCTTTTGCCTTTCATAAAACTGAAGTGGCTTTGGCAGGGAAAGACTGTCTGGTCTTGGTATAGTACCATTTGCCATGTCATGCATATGTTCCTCCAGGTTTAATCCAGGTTCCTCAGTTGCACCATGTGAATCCTCTTTTGTGTGGCAAAGATGGGATTCGGTTGAAGGACTGATGTACTTTCCTCCCTGGTACACCTCAGCAACCACCTCAATTACCCTTGTATTACATGGGGTTTCAGGATCTACATCTAGCAGAGGTTCTGTGTCATCATCACCTACATCAAAGGGATCATCTACAGCCTTAATTGATCGCTCAGATTGAAGATAAGGCTTTGTCATAGAGTGCTGCGTCCTTTCATCATGATTTCCTGCCACTGGGACATTTGCAGGTAGATTACAAGGCTTCCCTTTTGCAGCTGTTGGAGTTTTCTCATTAGCACCACCTGAGTCAAGAATTTCAATTGAATCTGATGAGTCTTTGTCTTCTGCAATTACTTCAATATCTGAACTATCACCCAAAGTGCCACTCTCTTGGTCTCGAGCGACTGATTTTGATTTTGTTTGTATATCACTTGCTTTTATACCAAGACCATTATCACTGAAAACTGTGTGCCCTTGTTGGCTTTGCATCATTCTCTGTCTTTGCGTTTGGCCATCAGCTGAAAGAAGCGCGGACTCAGGGTCATATCCATTTTCACTCTCCTTTTGTTGTACATCAGGCTTCCCATTATCACTACCCTTGTAATTGTATCCTGTTTCCTCTGTTACTAAGTTATCCCCAGATTTGTTTTTATGTTTATGAATCTCCGTGCCATCTTTGACTTTGATACTCAAGCTTTTGCCTGATACTTTCCTTGTCGGTGGTTGTTTCGATCTTGTAGTTGTAGTTTTAACACTGACAGAAGTTGAACTGACATGAGAATGAGCATTTTCTGGCCTCTCCGTATTTCTGGATCTACTTTCCCTTCCCATGGTGGAATCCGTTAGAGCTTCTTTTCCTGTTGAAGACTTCCTCCTCTTATTTGCAGTTTTCTTGGCAACACTTGCCTGTTCTTTTGCCTTGGCCTTGCTGCAGTGGCTGTGCCGATTTGGACTTCCCTTCGGACTGCCAATGCTGCCAGTGGGGCCACTCATAGAATTACGCTTGTCTGACATCTTTTGGAACTCCGGTTATTGAACTGACTAAAACACATAAAGTTGGTTATTCGTTTCTCACTTTCATTTTACTGATTGTTTGGGCTTTTGCACTCCTACATTTCTGCTGAGTGTTTTGACAGCCATCTTAGCTGCTCATGCGTAGTACCGCCATTCATTTTACATCCGTATCCGGTGTATCAGGCTTCTTTCCCTCACGTGGAAGGATTTTACCTGGGTTTAGATTTATTTACAAATAATGTACGTGCTCTTAATTATGGCGACATAAAAAGCATATTAGAGATGATCAGTTTTCAAGCAATGATCCGTGTTGCCATATTTGTAGACTAAAATATTGTCTGCATAACGCGGAATGATTATGGTTGTGATGCGTGCTGACCGTCAGTGGTAAAGTTAACGGAAAAGTAAGTTGGCCTAACTAAACAAAACTTCCATTTCACGTCGTTTAGGGTACGGGCCCGAGGGTACGGAGAACATTGGCCCTGACAATGAATAAGCGTAGTCAGATTTTTAAAGTTGTTCGACAAAGAGTTCACAAAATTAAAACAAATTTAGAGTCATGCATTCATATAGATTATAGTTGAATATATATACAGCTTTACAGTCAAAATATCTGGACTTTCTTCGGTGAGGTACTTATCAGAACTTACAGAAGCCCTATCTGAGCTACCACCAATCATGGCAGATAAATAGGTGATAGAGACAGATGGAGTCTAATGCCTGCCATTAATTTTACTGTGCTATGGCGCTTATAGTTTCAGTGAAGTTGTTTGTGTCCATTCAATGCAGAAGATGTTTCACAGGTAGGTATATAGGTAGGCAGAGACTCCAACCCACAGCTTTATACAAACTGGAGAGGTAACAGGTCACTTCGGCAGCAAACCATTTCGGCATGCAAATTTTGGTCAGTTCGGCAGGAAACTGGGTCACATCAGCACAGAAAAAGATGGTCATTTCGGCACATAATTTTTTTTTTCTATTTTATGAAAAACATTGAAGACAGAATAAAGGCTATCTTCATAATCAAAGGACATCTCGTCATGAAAGAAGTCCAAATTACCCTTGTATTGTAATAAGTTGTAAATGTGGCATGTTCACAGACAGCGTGTCTGAATACCTGAACTAGCGAACTGCACATGCCGCTAGCTGGAGAGTGATGTAAATTAACATTTGCCTGGGAATTGAACTGCTTTTTGCTAATTTTCTTGGGTCACAAGTTAACTTCGGCACATGAAGAGAAGTAAGCTCAGCCCACCCTTCGCTAGAATTTGCACGGCCAAATAGCCTTGCAATTCTAGAAATTATGCTACATGTATGATCATATGAAGGTCAGTGAACATAATAACAACGGTATGATGTCACATGTGCATTTTGACAGGACGACCCAATATTATACAATATTGACCTGCACTGCAGAGCCTGCATAGGCAGAGTTTATTTCAGCTAAGGCTACATTTATTAAATAAGGGATAAGTAAAGATATTAGTCGGTATTCAAGTATCTGTAATCCTTTATTATAATTTATTCAATAATCGACCATGCCGAAGTGACCCTGCCGAACAGACTTATTTTCCGTGTCAAATTGGAGTCACTTCGGCATGCCGAATTAGCAAACTGCCGAAGTGACTTGTATTCACTGGAGATTCTACCTCCTGAGTACTATTGAAACTGGAAATGTGACAGAGCGCTGCTGGGGTCTGGGTCTGGGAAGGGCAGCGCGCCCTCCTGGGGTGGAAAAAATTGAAAAAAAAAGGAGTTAAAATTGTGTATTTTGATAATTTTTTTTTTTACCTCATCCTTTTTTTTTTTTGTGGGCGGGAAAACGGGAGAGTTTGAAAAAAGGGCCAAAAAATGGGAGCTCTCTCGCTGAAAACAGGAGGGTTGGAGTCTCTGGGTAGGACTGGTACAGAGGGCTGGAAGGAAGACTGGAAAAGAGGAGTCAGGGAAAAGAATGCATTAAAACTAGGAAAGATGATTTGCTGCATAGCAAATCAGTGTGTGTGTCTTCAAAGCATATTGGTATGGCAATGTACAACTAGTCCATAACACAGGAGTAGAAGTTGGAATGGCATCTCTATCTATTATAGCTTTGAAGTTATTCAAAATTTAAAATTTCTAGTGGTGCTATTTAGCATAATTTAAATGGCTACAAGTTTTGTTTTTGATTCATTACATGCACAACGGTCAATAACCCCCTAGTAGAAATTAAAATGACATCTTTGGCAAAAATAGTTTTGGAAGATATTCAAGTTTTAAAATTCCCAATGCACCTAATTAGCATAATTTAAATTGGTGCAACTTTTGTTTTAAATTCATTAGATGCGCACTGGTCAATTACCCCCTAGTAGAATATGGAATGACATCTCTATCTATTATACTTTTGAAGATATTCAAGATTTAAAATTTCAAATGCCCCTAATTTGCATAATTTTAAACGTCTTCATTCGTCTGTATAAAATGGTCAAACTCCTTGTATGGAGGTACAATCCTGCCAAGTTTGGAGTTTCTATGTATAATAGTGTCCGAAAAAAGTGTTGGACAAATTTGCTGGTGAAGAAGGAAGGAAGAAAGAAAGAAAGAAAGAAAGAAAAGCCACAATTCTGGGGTGCAGGAGTCAATTTCTTTACAGATTTATAGTTAAAACATGGCAAGGGTATGGTCCTGAGGGACTAGTGCGACTTTGCCAAATAAAAATTTTCGGGATGACATAACCAGCAAATGTACATGCCCCAATGCAAATAATAACAGTAAATATATGGTAATACAATCTAAAATTTCTATTCTTGAATACTAGGTGCTATTTCATAGGACTGTCAACTGAGTGTCCAATCTGGCATAATTCAGCAAAAACTATACCATTACAGAAAGATGATAGAGGCAAAAGTCTATGTTGTGTGGGGTAATGGTGGTACTACTGGTGGTACTACTGGTGGTATGAAGTGGAACTAGTATGAATCGAGATGCAGCTTGTAAATTTACACCAATATGCATTTGGCCAATGGTGACATCCCCCCCCCCCCCAAAAAAAATAACCTTGACTTAATTTCAAGGCCATTAAAGATGTAGTAAAAGATGCTTAATTCTACATTTTAAGAAATAGTAGCAATACCAAATCTTCCAGAAATATGTATTATGTACAGAAGTTTGATATTGCATAGTATGGATGACTTTGACCTACTTTCTCCAGGTCATAGAGGGAATACATATTAAGAAATTATTTTTTTTGTTATGGTCATTATGTCTGAACTTGTGCACAAGTATCAATCTACCATTAATGGAATATTAAGCAGACAAAAGTTTTATGACAAGTAGAGTCATGGTGGCACCACTGGTGTTAGCAAGTGGAACTTGCATCATAAGTATTAAAAGTACATTAGATTCATTATTTAATCATAAATTGAGATGGAAACTTTAAAATTTACACCAGATATGCATTAGGCCAATGATCAAATGTAAAATTTTGGATGACCTTGATCCTGTTTTTCAAGGTCATTATGGATGGAGTAAAGGACACTAAATTATACATGTTGAAAAATACAGAGGCTTACAATACCAAATGTACCAGGGATGTGTATCATATATAGAAACCCAATATTGCATAATGTGGGTGACCTTGACCTACATGTACATTCTCAAGGTCATTGAGGGAACACATGTCAGGGAATGATTTATATTTGTTATGGTCATTATCAGGGACCACTCTGACAATTAGCCAAATGCTTATGTTTCATGAATTTGGCTAAAGAAATGAGAAATGACTAGAATATTTTTAAAATGAATTAATACAAGGCACAACAGAGTCTTTGTTAATTGTGCCTGATTCCCAACTCAACCACGTACCTGAACGCTCTTGTCTTTATCATGTTTTTGTTTCTACATGCATTGAGAGAAGTTCCAGTCCATCAGGATGTGGTCCAGATCCATCTTGTGCATTGCATTTTAGTACATTGCTTGTTTTTTGTTTTATTTTAATTTTTCCCCGTATTTTCTAAATATGTATACAGTGTACACTGACTGTGCACTGGAAGTGTGTGGTTGGCTTTTATTTTTAAATGGGAAATATTTCACTGTGAAAGGGTGTCAGCAAAGCAAAGCTGAGCTTATCCGGGGCAGTTTAAATATTTGGGTTGTTTTGGCTAATTGTGCCAGCATGTTTAATGTTCCAAGCACAATTTAATTCTGATTATTATGTTTGAATATCAGGAAATGGGCAAACACAAGAAGAAGATATCAAAGTGTAAAGATTCAGAAAAGCTGTCCGATTTAAATGCCTGTGTGGTTGACCTCAAGGACCAGGATGTAGACAGGCATCTTGCAGAACATAAAACATCTCCAAGAACTCACCCAAGACAGAAAATAAAGTTATACAAAGATGGTGGTCAGAGTGAGGAGCACAAGAAATCTAGTCCAACATGTGACAGGCAAAGAAAGCAATTTGGTGTGAAAAGTAGAGGAACACCACTATATCATGATGGTGCCCAGCACCAGACAAATGTCAAGGGAAAAAAAAGGAAAACAAGAGAGTCCCATTTGACTGATGCATCAGAAAGAGAGAGCAGCCAGGATATCCCTGGCATCAGCAGCACACTACAAAGAGAGGACCACAGGGATGACAGGGGTACACCCACTGCCAGCAAAAAGAAGTGCAGAGAAATGTCTGATTTGGACACAAGTGGTGGACAAGGTGATGTGTCCAGCTCAGAGTCCTCTGCCAGCGAGCAAGGGCAGAGTGACATACAAAGGCAGAGTGACATACCTTGGGAACAGACACAGGTTGAAGATCCTGCATCCACAACAGACAGTGCTCAAAAAAAGTTCCATACAACTGAAGACATGCCTCATGGCTACAAGTAAGCTTCAGATAAAATGACTGACTTTTTAATTTTGTTTTGTTTTTTCATGTTATGCAGCAGCAGGATGCGTTTAAGGACACAAGATCTGCCAAGATAATTGTTGGCTGACAACCACATGTCTATGCTGATGCATTGAAAAGTGTGGATATACATGTAGAACAAATAGGCAAGGGCAAGAATACAAGGTTCAAGAGCTGCTTAAAAGAGGGCACTGCAGTCAGTGGAGGGTTAGGGTTGTATATTCCCATTACTTTACATTGTAATTTGCAACTTAATAACTTGAAAACTACTGCACGCAGAGACAACAAATTTCAGACAGTAAATCTATATGCAAAACTGAATACCTCACAAAAATTATATCTACAGCTACTAAAGTGACTAGTTTTTTAAAGGTTGCTTTAACATACAAACTAATGGGAATACACAGCTCAAGCTCTCCAAATGTTTGTATATTCAGTTGTGTATTGGGGGCAAATACACACCTTAGAGCTAATTGTGACCTTTCCTATTGAAAGTGTAGTTCTTAACTGTTTGTTTCTCCTCCCAGGCAAAATTATTCTATGTCCGGAGTAAGTATTTTGGTAGCTCTTTGGTTATCTGCCTTGATGTTGTTTTGATGTATACTGAAGATGAAGTCAGACACAGATGTTGGTTAGCATGACCACATTTGGAAAACCTAGTTGTGTCATGTAAAATATTAATACATTCAGTACTTTAATAGAAGCTCTCACACTATCAGATTAAAATATTTAATGAGGGAATTGATTTGCTTGTGAAAGAAAATAATTGGAACATATTAAGGTACCTTATGAAATCAATCCCTGTAATATGCAGGGTGCCTTGGCAGGTTACTTTCAAGTCAGCCCAAATTGAACTCCACTGCTTGGAATACACCTATATTGAATTAACGTGCAGTTTGCCCAACATGTAGCTTAAGGCATTGTAAACTGTTTTTCTCTGTGACAGCTGTTGTTACGATGCCCACCTTCAGAATATACTAGATTGTAGCAGAACTTAACAAAGAATGACAACCATGAGATAACTTTAACAATATATGTATAATCAAAAATCAGTTCAAAGTAGGTGAATGAAATTTTAATTCCCCTTGCTTACAAAAAACAAAAACAAAAACAACAACAACAACAAAAAAACACAAAAAAAAAAACAAAACAAAAAAAAAAACAACAAACCTGAACTAATGATAGCTATGCTTGCAAAACCTTAACTACATAAAAAAACAGAAACAACCAGGTTTGGGACCACAACTTGAACGTAAAGAGTATTGTCACAGCTGCTGGCAGCCAAGGAAAGCATTACAAAAGTTAAAATAAGCCTGAAAGGCATGACAATACAAGCTTCCCTAACAGTGGATCCCAAACCTGGCAGGGCCTTGTCTACAATTACACTTGCTTGGCTAGGGCTTTGGCTAAGGTGAATTTTGACTGCAAGCTGGGGCTGAAATACTTTAAGTAGGTGGCACTTGCCCAATCTCCCTGAAATTTTACTAGTTCAGCTGGAATATTACAACTGAATGCTAAAGTAGCTCCCCCTCTATGGAAAGAGTACCCAGCATAATCCCCAGGGTTAAAACCAGTAAGGGACAGCTTGTTCTTCATCTCTGAGAGAAATAGCCTGTAAGTCAAGCTGTGAATCCTGTCATCCTGTTTAAAATGGAAAAGGGGGGTATCTTTATTCCCAGGTGTAAGCTTAACAAACAAGCAAGCCAACTGCGCAGGACACAAAAAGGAGTGGGGTATATGCGACAAGGGAGTGGTTACCAGCCTCTCCCTAAACAGAATAGTCTTGGGACTTTAACCTGTGAAACTATGCCCTCTGGCATAAAAGTCACTGCACCTCTAGTAAGTCCCTGGTGGTGGTGCCGCTCATCAAAAAATAAGTTAGACCACCAAACACACAGGTCTAATACTGAACTGAAGTCCATAACGTTATAAAGTCTTTTCAAAATGTCCACTGTTACAGGCAGTTTAGGCTTAGTTTCATCCCCAAGAGTCCGCCTGATCCCCTTAAATAAGGAGGCCAGTAGCCATGTTTTTCCTAAAGCGTTTGAATACTCTGCTTCCTCATGCACAGTTCTCATAATATTAAGGTACTGCCTTATTAATGAACACTTTAACCGCAAAGTTAAATAGGCCGCATAGCACGCTAAGTTCACTTATTGGGACAGGTACAGTGTAGGTAGCTAAGTGGCAACTGTAAGTCCTTTGTGTATTGATAGAAAACACCTGTGCGTGAAAAAGTGCCACTTCTGAGTCCAAAGTCCTCAACAGTAGAGACCACTCACTAAGTCTGCTCCCTGAAAATGTGCACAAATGATGCCTCAGACATGTGGTTTCAGTAGTCAATAAAAGGCACATGTAATGCAACTGATTTACATAATGCTTGCTAGTTAATCTTGATATACAATCTGCTGTCACATTGAGTCTTGTGGACACATGGACACTTTTAAGTCTGAAGTTAAAAACGGCCGACAACCAAAACAATAACCTTAGAGCATTCATAACAGTTCCATTATGTGAAGTCCCTTTGTTTATGCTGAGACCATACAAAAATTGTCACAGGTCACATAAACAACAGGGTTTGCTAATGCAGGAGCCCAGCAATAAATAGCTAGCACTACGGCTAGCGTTTCCCTGCAGTTTATTGTCTCTTGAGCATAAGCGGGTTGCGAGACTAAGCAGTCACTTTCCGTCCGTCCGTCTGTCCGTCAACAAAAAACTTCGGAGTGGCTTGAATTACACATGGCGAGACATTCATGCCCCCGGGCATGACTCTGGTGTGCAAAAGGTGAGCCTGTGGCCAGTCAAGCTTGCAGTTCAGATAAAGCCAGTCTGACTCAAAGCAAGCACCTGCCACATCGGAGCAAGCATCAGAAATAATTCTCACCTTATGGCATTCGTTAACTATTGTTGCCACCAACAGATGTCCTGGTACAGCTCACTGCGCACCACAATATAATCTGACTTCTTTTTAAGTTTAGTAACTGCGTCTATCATGCGGCGGAGAAGCACTCTTCCACCATAGACCACTGCTGTGGCAAAGTTCAATAAGCCAATTAAACTTTGCAAATGACACTTCGATTATCGTTGCTCACTGCATGCCATAAGAGGTTGCTTTGAGTTTTTTGCAGCTTGCCTGCTGGCAAATGTTAAGCACATGTTATAAGTGCCCTCTTCCACCCTTAAATATATGATGCACTGGGTAGGATCTACTACTTTACTCCAGTTCACAGGAAGACCCAGTTTCCTGAGAAGGGCTATCTATGTATTCAAACATCAACTAACGCTGGCAAATACTAACCAACGCTGGCTAACGCCAAGCCCCAAAAGGCTTAATTGGATTTTGGCGTTTCCCAGCGTCTGTAATGCCAGCTAACGCGGTGTAATGCCGGGAACTGCCCCAAAACGCACCCACTAAAGCCAAAACAAGTTATTGGTGACTGTATATGGTAATTTTTGAGGAAATTGTGGGAAATCATATTTTGTGACCGTAGGTAAGTGTTACCACTGTATATTATATATGGCTATCATATTTACATTTTTCAACTTCTCAAAAAGTGTTTGGAGTGTTTCGGTTTTGCATTAGATGATCCCCAGGTGGACCTCTACCAAGTTTGCAAAGGAGATGATGATGCAATAATTTTTCAATTTTTTATGAAATTTCTACTTGATTTTTTTTGGGAAAAAATCTTCATCGCAAGAACTACTAGGCCAATTGCTTTTATATTGCACATAGGGTCACATAGTTCTTATTTTAGCTACCAGGTGGCACTGCAATTTTTTCTATTCTTTTATGACTAATATATCATATTTTGCTACCACAGTACATTTATATAGCTATAAAGGCTACAGTGCCTGTGTTGTAAAAGCATATTCCAGTCAGCAGAGCACAGGAATAATCATGATCTTCTTGTTTTTTGTGTAAATGAATTTTTTTTTTTTTTTTTATTTTTTTGTATACTGCATTTCTAAAACTGTCACTCAGATTATGCTGAAATTTGCTGGAAATGTCATTTGTAGAAAGCCCAACAAAATCCTTCATTAGGTGATAATACTGTGAACCCTGTTTTTTAATGTTTGCAATTCTGGAATTTTTCAACTCAGGCACTTACCACTTATTAATATGCAATGACAAGTATTCTTATTGATTGCTATGCAAGTCAGTGGGGTTGCAATGGTAAGGTTCTTCTGCAAAACCATTGGTTGTATTCATCTCAAACTTGGTGGGTATATACTCTGAGTGGATTTCTACCCAATGTGGTCAAATGGTCACACTCATGATTTTTTTAATTTTTGTGAATTCTTTTGTTCATTTTTGTGTAATATCTTTAAAAAATCATTTTCTCCCAAACTGCTCAGCCTATACTTTGAAATTGCATTGGGACAACTCTGGGCAGGAGGGACAGACTTTCACTGTACATGGGTGACTTTGACCTCATTCATGAGGTCACAGGGCCACTTTGGTGAGTTTAATTCTATATCTGATAACTTGAGAACTACTTCAGTAAAAAATTTTGATGTATTGTGTTGTAGTGGTCCTCTGTTAGGAACACACTTATACTGTATATGTGTGATCTTGATCTCATTCCCGTGGTCACAGGATCACTGACATAAAACATTGATAACTTGAGAACTTTTTGACTGAGGACCATGTTAGTGTTCTTCTATCAAGGTGAGACTTATCCAGTACCTGGTTGAACTTGACCCTATCCGAAGGTCACAGGGCCACTAGTGTTCTAATTTCTAGATTATATGGGCATGGGCTGTTCATACAGCTGCCTTTTTTTCTCCAAATGTTCAGAAACTGGACATCTCCATTTGTTTGTGATAAAAATAGGTTGACAATACTGAACATGTTATTTTGTTTTACTGTTTTCAGAGTGTTCCTGATGTCAAACCCAGATCATCTACTCCTGATCCTACCGCACCCTCAAGAATTATGTATGAGAGGCAAGGTTCAGATCAAGGCTCTGGTTGGCTGTGTTGAGATTCTGGGATATCAGGTTAAACCGTCAGACACCTCCTTTCCTTGTTTCTCACCAGAGGGCACCAGCTGCTTATCTATTAAGACAGTGCCTGTTGTTGATGATTTTAATCAGAAAAAAACCAGGAAGCACATCAGGTCACTGCTGCAGGAAGAGGATTTACAGGTCTTGAAAGAAGTGCTGACTCTGGCAAGTGACAGAAATAATGTGACTCTCCTGCTGAGCAGACTCCACTGTGTGCAGTGTGACTTCGTCATGAGTGTGGCGCCATTCCAGCAGTTGTTCTCCTTGCCACCAGGCGGCAGTACACACAGTGCCAAGTGGTTACAGCACATCGGAATTCAACTGTACAGCGAAGATCAATATGGAAGCAAAGTCCAGTTGCCCGAGGCTTATGTTGATGCAGCCAGAGAGTTGTGTGAGGCAGCAGAGAGAGGTAAGCCCTGTGTAGCATTCTGCTCTTGCTGCTACCAGGACCAAGGATGGTCCATAGAGTTATATAAACTGGAATTTATTCACCATAGGAAATGGTTCCTGATTTCATGATTAAAGGTAATTAAGTTTAAAAAGTAATATTTCGAAAAAGAATGTAATTGCAAAATGAAATGTTGCAATGTTCATATGAAGTTTTCAACCAGTCATTTCATGGAGAAAATGATAATTTGTGATATTTTGAATACCATGTTTAAGTTGTCATGTAAAAAAGGGGTTATATGCATGCTGTGCAACCAAACTATATACAAGTGACCACTTTTGACAATACCCTGTACAACTCAAGTTGGTGCTGGGTGCCGAAGCCAGACCAACCAAAGTGGCAGTCTATTATTTCCAGAGCAACCAAAGTGCCAGTCTATTATTTCCAGCCCAACCAAACTGCCAGTGTATTATTTCAAGACCAACCAAAGTGCCAGTCTGTTATTTCCAGACCAACCAAAGTGCCAGTCTATTATGGCCAGACCAACCAAAGTGCCAGTCTATTATGGCCAGACCAACCAAAGTGCCAGTCTATTATTCCAGCAGCTTGGCTACACAAATTCTTTTTTCCTTTCCATGAGATTGATTGTCTGTCAATAGTCTTTTAATGTCAAAGTGTTGTTTTGCCATAGTTCTATCCAGCTGGTTCCACTTGCAAGGGCTGTCTGAAAAGTTCGAAAGCTAACTGTGAAAGACTGGTACAAAGTTGATGCAAATCATTTATTTCTCTACTTAGTCCCCTTCCAGGTTGACACACATTTGCCAGCAATGCTGCAAGGCCTGGATGCTGGTCAAGAAGAAATTTTCTTCAGCCGCCCTAAAAAAAGTCATTCACAGCAGAAATGAAATCATCATTACAAGGAAAGTGGCAACCAGCTTAAGTTCCTTTTTCATTTTGGGAAACAGGTGGAAGTCTGAAGAGACTAAATTGGGTGAATGGGGGGGGGGGATGTTCAATGAGTTTGAATCCACAAGCATGCATCACTGACATGGCAACCACTGATTTGTGAATAGGAGCATTGTCTTGGTGAAACAGGACTCCTTTAGTGAGCATTCCCTGTCACTTAGCTTCACCCAGCTGTCTCAGTAGGGCAGCATAATATCTTCCATTGATAGTCTGCCCTTTTTCAGGACAGTCAATCAGCAAAATACCCCTGGAATCCCAAAAGACTGAACCCATCACCTTTCCAGCAGAAGGAACTGACTTGGCTTTTTTGTGCGTGGTGATCCCGGATGCTTCCATTGTTTAGACTGAATTTTGGTTTTTGGTTTAAAGTGACGAATCCAGGTCTCATTCATGGTAACAAATCGGGCCAAAAAAATGGGATCTGCTTCAAAACAGAGTAAGTTGTCCCGGGATGCCAGGAATCTGACACGATTCTGATCTGCTATCAAGAGCTTTGGCACCCATCTTGCAGAAACTTTTGTCATTCCCAACTCCTTGGTGATATTCTGCTCAACCCCATCATGAGAGATGCCCACAACATTGGCAAAAATGTGGAGTGGTCAATCGTTGACCATGCAGCCATAACTATGTTGTGCACCTGGGTAATGTTTTCGGAAATGGTTGCTGTTGAAGGCCTTCCTTGATGCACATCATCATCAAGGCTGGCTCTGCCACGCTTGAATACTGCAGCCCACTTCTTAACAGTGGAAAAGGAAGGGCATCATCCCCTAAAGTAGAGACCATGTCGGCATGTATCTGTGTTGGAGTTAGCCCTTTCAGTTGTGGGTACTTGTTGACTGCCATGTAGCCAGTTTTGTCCATTTCTGGTGATTTGAATGGATAGGCTCACAAAATGGTCTGGTACAACGACACTAATCACACAACAGTTGTAGTTCTTATGTCTATGATTCATTATATGATTGTTGTTGTTGGTGGCAAAAGTTTGTTTCAATCCGATTGAGATATCCTACTTAGACTTAGAACTTTTCAGCCAGCCCACGTATAAGACTTTAGAGGCCAGGTAAGTGACATGAAGGGATGGGCTTAGGGTTTGTGTACAAAAAAAAACCTGTCCAAAAATCCGAGAAAACCTTTGAAGGGGGGAGGGGGTTAATGCCAAAATTGGATTTTCGCCAATTCTCTAGAAAAGGCAAGTTTTTAGGTTTTTCTAGGACTTCAAATGATACATTTTATTTTGAAAACAACTGTGCTGAGGGAGAAAATATCTTGCAACTCAAAGTGAAACAACACAATGGCAATTCGAAACGTAAAATAAACAATGATTTTGTTATCAAAACTCAACAAAGAATAGGATAGTTCGCGATGAGCGATAATAGGGGTTACTCTCTACCGATGTTTCAGAAGTTTCACTAGAGCATGAGAGATGCCCACAACATTGGCAAAAATGTGGAGTGGTCAATCGTTGATCATGCAGCCATAACTATGTTGTGCACCTGGGTAATGTTTTCGGAAATGGTTGCTGTTGAAGGCCTTCCTTGATGCACATCATCATCAAGGCTGGCTCTGCCACGCTTGAATACTGCAGCCCACTTCTTAACAGTGGAAAAGGAAGGGCATCATCCCCTAAAGTAGAGACCATGTCAGCATGTATCTGTGTTGGAGTTAGCCCTTTCAGTTGTGGGTCGCTTTACTTACACAGTACTCCATTTTGTGTGTTCATTAAACATATTTTTACGTAATCTTTTCTTATGTATTATCCTGAAGAAGCTCCAACAGTGTGGATCTATCTCCTCACAATGACAGCTTATGAAGCATAATGGCATTTTCAGTAATTTCTCAAAGACAAAGTGACACTATATGGCACACTTATCAGTAAGTCTTGGCAAGCACCACACGCATTCATGCTATGTTAGATTAATTCATTAATTAATAAAGTACAATAACAAAGGAAAAAACATTTGTTTGTGGAATTGGTAGCTTGGGCAGAAGGATATGAAAAAAGGTGAATGAGATATTTTAATGAAAGACAGGTGCCAGATTATCTTTGAAAATTCTGTGAAAGAAAACCGGCCTATCATAAGCATCACCAAAACCTGGCAACACTTCACAAGATAAATTGATTTCAAAATCAAGCATTTTAAGTACATCAACACTGTTAAAATTTGTATGGAATATAACCAAAAGATCTTTTGTGGGTCTAACCTCATGCAACAGGTCAATTGTCAGACTGTTAAATCGTGAATTTCTTCACACATATTACAGATGTGTACTCAGAAAAATACAAGTGAAGAACAACAAATAAATAAAACTGAAAAATAATTAATAAATAAATAAGTTATTAGAAACAAAGAGAATAGACAGGTCAGCATTCACAAATTGATAAATTGTCAATCAGAGTCTATGCTGCAAAACATGGGACAAGTAAATTCAGATTCAGCATGGAGAAATTATTTTGTTTGGAGGACAAGTAAATTTTCTCTCCAACATGTCCTGAGATAAATGGCCAAAATCCTTACTGTCAAGCCCTAAACACCATCCACAAAAATCCTGCAAATACACGAGGAATATGTCAATCTTTGTGTGAACCTGCAGAAGAGGTTGAAACACAGTGTGGCAGTAAAGAAAGCATGTACAAGAAAAATGGAAAGTGATTCAGGGAGATGAAAAGATGGTCACAACAATGATGGACAACCTATTCCAGGAAATTGGTGATATTGAATAGGGGAGAGGGGAGGGGGTAAATTTCCATCCATGGTTTTATTGGATAGTTGGAAAGATGTTTTTTGTTCACGACCTCTGAATCCAAGAAGAATCATGTTGGCCTTCTGTGATAGCAGCTGGTAACTCCTTACCTAACACAGACTGTGGAATGCCTTCAACTTAGCCCTGGGATGGATAAGTGGTTTGACTACAGTGAACACTGTGTGTACATGTAGCTTTATTATTAATGTATTTTTTGCAGGAGACAGTCCCATCCTTGCAGTTTGTGGAGGCAAGAATGTGGGCAAGTCCACACTGTGTAGATACCTAGTCAACTGTGCCCTCAATGTGTGAGTAATTTGCTGATCATGACAATGATGAAAAACACTGGAAGGCCAGGCATCAAAGCTTTTACTTAACATTTGTGTTAAAAGTAATTAAGGACAGCTAAGACACCAAAAATAAATCCCACTTTAATCAATCCTACCTCAAAATGTATTTGTGTTAGGATAACAAATCATATGTGCGCCATACTCCAAAGAATTTATATGTCGCATATTTGGGTGTCTGTGATACTAATTGTTGAATAAACAATTGAAAGTTGACCGCAAAGTATCCACTCCATAAATGCAGATATAAGTCACTAGTTTGTGATAAAATTATAATTACGCTTGCATTGCATCTTAATCCTGATATATTTGGAACAAAAATGATGCTGCAATTTTTTATGTTTGGTTTAGATTTTCTGTTATCCATCTTTAAAGTTTGACATTTCAGTTTTCCCTTTGATTTCCCAGCTGTTCATTTTCTTCATAACATAGAAAAAGAACGAAGCAAAATGTTGAAAATTGCTGCATTTCTTAAAAGTTCAGACATTACAGAATCAAAAGCTGTCAACTGGATTAAATTTTGCCCAGCCGTTTTCTTGGAATAACCATTCTTAGGTGGGGTTCTCATCCTATTATCCTTTCAGAGAAAACAAGCTTCAAAGGCCTTCGATGTTGTTGATTTGCCTCTGAAACAATACCATATGCTCAAGTTTAGCTGATATTTGTACAAAACATAGTAAACGTCGTCCCTTAACATTTGGTGAAGTTGTCAATCAACTATAGGCCAATCACATGAATAAAAAAGCCTTTGAGGTAAGGAAATCATTATTCAGCAATCTGTCAAAGGGCAACAGGGACAATCTGGTTTCAAAGCATGACGTCACGGAGGCCGCCCTTCAGGCCCTGTGACCTGAAGCCTGGCAATGAAATTTGTGTTGCCTTGCTTCGGTTGGGTGGACAGGTGGCTGCTTATGGCCAGTGGACAGGTGGCGGTTTTGGTCTTCCGCCCCCTACCTCTTCATCCTGTTTTTAGGGATAGTGTTTAATTGTATTTACTTTTATCTGTATACTTTATGTAGTTAGCTTGTTAGACTTGTCTGTACACTTTACTTAGTAAGCTTGTCATTATTTTGTAGTTATTTTCTCAATGAGTTTCATTTCTCTATTCAACGTGAGTTTTGTATTGCTATTTTGTGTGTTTTCTCTTATGTTCCCATTTATGCTTATTTCGATGTGTTTACTTTTATTTTTATTTCCTCATCCTTTGGTTTCAATGAAATATTAGTATGTATGTGCGTATTATTGATTTAAGTTCCAGATTTTTTTTCCACGCCAGTCTTTGGTGTGCAGGACCACTGGGATTATCCATCACAGCACTGCCTTTGAAGGGACATCGTCTGAAGATTCCCGCTCCTTCTGAACATTTAAAGTCTTCCTTCATTAGAACGCAAAACAAGCAACAAAACTATAAAGTTAAACCGCTAAGGCTATGATACGTTAACATGTTTGCATCTTTGGCCTGACCACAAACATACTTATGGCATGCCGTCTGATTTCTCGGTGCCACCGTGATAGCACTCTCCTTTTGCCATGGGGCGTTGCTACCTGTAGCCATGTGACAGACTGTTAAGTGTGATTTACAGGAGGCATTGTGCCGCTTGGCGGCTGAAAACCAAAAGAATGACACGTGGACTTTCAGATGTCCACGCGCCTGTGTTTTTTTTTTGCATTTTTCTTATATTTCTACTTTAAAAGCTTGAAGTTTTGATAACTTATAGACAGGACATTCACCTTGTAAAAACCGTTAAAAGTCTCAAATCACCCATGCAAAGGTTTTTGGTGTCTTACCTGTCCTCAACTGATGATGATGATGATGATGATGATGATGATGATGATGATGATGATGATGATGATGATGATGATGATGATGATGATGATGATGATGATGATGATGATGATTTGCTTGTCAAGGCTAATACAGACAGAGAAAAAAATGCATGTGTTGTGCTCCACATTTGACTCTCAGTGCTGTTTTGAAATAGAAACCATAAATTTAATAATAAAGCTATTCAGAAATGCACTTGCTAATTTTTCTTTTCGCATATATTTAGGTGATCTTGTGTAGAACAAGTGTAAGAATTTTTCAGCTCTGCTGGCCCTAGCTCACAGAGTGTATGTAGAACAAGTGTAAGAATTTTTCAGCTCTGCTGGCTCTAGCTCACAGAGTGTATGTGATCACTCTGTATCTACCTATAAACTTTTTCTTGTGGAGGTGATTCAGTCCATAGTTTTCAAGTTTGCCCCATATAATGTTCAAAACTTATAAAGTGTATGAAAAACTAGGTCATGTTTGGTATTGATGGGGACACCTCTAGTATTACATGATATAAGGGACCAAGATGTGAAAATTTTAAGAATGCTGTTTTTCGAAGGGTTTTTAATGCATCAACACAAAACTTGCAGAAATGTTAATCAGACTAAAAGACAAAAATGCTTGAAAATTTGGTGGTGCCGCTGCAGTATTACCAAGGATATGGACCAAAATGCGTTTTGATACCTAATGTACCACTGATGGGTATAATAGATGTGTGACGTTTTATCTTGTATATGTTTAATATGGATGACCTTGACCTACTTCCACAAGGTCACAGAATACATTTCAGGAAATGATTTTGTTGTTATGGTCATGATGTCTGAACTTGTGCACATATATCAATATATCATTACAGGAATATTGTACAGACAAAAGTCTGATGTGTTGTGTCATGGTGGTGCCACTAGTGGTATTTAGTGGACCTAGCGCCATAAGTAATAAAAGTACATTAAATTTATTGTGCCCCGTTCCTAACGGAGGAGGGGCATATAGAAATCGCTTTTTCTGTGTGTGCGTCCGTATTTCGTATCTGGGGTATAATTCACTTGTCCTTCAACTCAGATTAATGAAACTTTACCCAAAGGTGAATCTGGACATAAGGGTGTGTCATGTACCAAAATTAGGTTGCTAGGTCAAGTATCTGGGTCACAATGACATATCCTTTTAAAATAGTCTCTGGTCTATAATTCCTTTACCATGTAACTTAGATTAATGAAACTACACACAGATGCATCTGCACATAATGGTGTGTCATGAACCAAAAGTAGGTCACCAGGTCAAGTATCTGGGTCACAGTGACATATCCTTATAAAATCATGGACGGGGTTTTATTCTTGTACTCTTTAACTTAGTTTCATGAAACGTGAAACACACGTATGTGTTAACCTAAAGGTGTGTCACGAAACAAAAGTAGGTCACTAGTTCTAGTATCTGGGTCTCCGCTATTCTTATCCTTGCTATAATTTGCTTGTCCTTCAACTTAAGATCATGAAACTTTACACACAGGTGCATTTGGACAGAAGGGTGTGTCATGTACCAATGGTAGGTCACCAGGCCAAGTATCTGGGTCACAGTGACATATTCTTGTAAAATCATGTCAGGGCTATAAATCCTTTACTATTTAACTTAGTTTCATGAAACTTCTCACACACAGATAAGAAGGTGTGTCATGAAACAAAAGTAGGTCACTAGGCCAAGTATCTGGGTCACAATGATACATTCATATAAAACTACATTACACTTTGTGCCTGGGCTACAATTTTGTTGTCCTTTGACTTAGAATCATGAAACTTTACTCACCTGTGTATCTGGACATAAGAGTGTGTCATGCATAAAAGTAGGACACTAGGTCAAGTATCTGGATCTCAGTGATAGTGTATTTTTATTGACTACATTAATTCCAAAACGAGACCTGTGATTAGCAAGGTTATAAATGAGGCAAGGGAGGCATGGATCCAGCAATCTCTGATTGCCTTTTAATTGTTTTTATTATAAATTGAGATGGAACTTGTAAATTTACACCAAATATGGGTTAGGCGAATGATCAAATTTCATAAATTTTGGGTGACCTTCACTTATTTCAAAGTTGTCAAGGATGTAGTAAAAGACTCTAAATTTGACATATTAGTTACATAATGTTACCTCTTGACCACCGTTTGCCAAGACCTCTGTGTCTGGATTGAATGCATATGAAATCAAGTTGAGTTCACACACCTGATTCCTGAAAAACCTGACAGTCCTATGGCGCCATCTCTCATTGAATTGATGGTGACTGGCAGTGCATGTGCTCCTCGTATCATACTTTTTTCTTTTGGGCACCATTTCTGGCTTGCTGTTTGGAGTTGAAGCTACGTGAACTTTTCTCACACTCATTGCTATAGTGCTTTATGCATGCCCTTATCTGCGGAAAATCTTTTTTCTGCGGTCCGAGAATCTTCAGAAACCTAGAAAGCTGATTTCTGAATGCACATACCTCTGAAGTAGTTGGGAATAAAGCTGGTTGTTGGCTAGATTTTCAAGATGGTGTCTCTACAAACAGATCATAGAGAGAGGGAGAACTGTACACACCAAGCAATTGCCTCCTTTTGGAGTCAAGCTATGGGTGTTGATCCAGTGACCACTCAATCTACATCTGTGTTGGATTGTTGACAAAAAAGTGGATTCACCATACCACTACATGATGGCTTGGGATGACCATTCACCCTGCTATGGTTGTTGCCCGCAGTTGGGTCAAGTTTGCTCTCGCAAACAAACTTGCAAATACTGTCAGGATTGGTGAGAGGATAAATGGCTGCACTTCCAGCTGGCAAGGAGAAAGTTGGATTATGCAAGGCGTAGGCAGCAAGGAGAAAGTTGGATTATGCAAGGCGTAGGCAGCAGGCGGTAGCTGCCAAACACAGACCTGAAACTACTGACTTCCTGGAGTCCTTGCTAACTTTTTCCCATGAGCAAAAGGTAGATTTACCCACGTGGTTCATCTGCAGGCTCACGTGGCTGATGTTTCTACACCAGAAACTCCTCAGGAGAGTAAGGTGAAGAGACATCGCACTCAAAAGTCATGAAGCAAGAGATCACCTCGTGGGGATCATGAGTGCCTGTCCTTGCCTCCAAAGGCACCTACTGCTGCTTTGAAACTGACCCCTCTGAGCCACAGGCTGCTTCTATTTCGGAATCCACTTTGAAGAGATCAGCTAAGCGTCGGCTACAGCTGTCAAGATCTTGGTCCTCCGGGTCCAAGTACTTGGAACTTCAGCCATACGAACTGGTACATCCAGAATGGAAACCTGCGGGTTCCTGTCTGGGTATTCTGGCACTTTGGCCAGTCCAAGCACTGGGATTGTAAGTCTAGAGTGCTGGCAAACCACTGGTGCTTAGGCAAACTTCCCGCGCTCTCGGGCCCAAGAGCTTGGTTTGTAAGCCAAGGCAACGGGTTGATAGAAGGAAGTCACCCATGTCTGCCTTCAGTGGGTCTTTGGACCCCGCAGTGTTGGCACCTATGGCGGTCCAAGTAACGCCTTCCATTCCACCAGCAGCAGTGATGGCAGTCCCTTCTGCACCTCAGGCAGCTTTGCAACAGAGTGAGCAATTGGCTATCCCGCTGGTCTTTGCGTTTGAGTGGGTACGCTGCCACTCTCCCTTGAGCAGCAAACGGACTCGTGCTCCATGAGGAACAGCAGTTGCGGTCAAAGACTGTGTCTTCTGCGGCATTGGCTGTCACTGCAGCTGAGTCTGAGCAGACTCTGATGGCTGAGCAGCTCACTGCTTCTGCCTTAAGCCAGCTCTATTTTGGCAGTGAGGCCCGGGAGTTCACTGAACTCCCTTCCGACCCCTCCTGCCTGCAGACTATTGAGTCAGTGGTGGTAGTAATCCCTGCACATGGATCCCCTGAAGCTCCCCTTTGCAGCCCCTTGTGGGCTCATCAGGGAGCAGCATCTGTGGTCACAGCAACTTCCACCTAAGTCCTTGCATCCCCAGCACCAGGTGTGGTGACAGATCCCCTGCTGTCACATGTGGCTGCCGCATTGCCTGTGGACAACTTGTTGTTTGATGAGGCTTTGGGCATTACCACTCCCCTCGCCAGTCCAGAGTCCTCAGACCTGGACACCGAGGTGGAGGATGAACTTTTGCATTTGGACTCGTCCGTCAGCAGGTCTTGACCTCAGTCGAGGCCTTGTCCATCCCACCATTTGGGATCTTAGATGCCCCGAGAACCAGTGACCAAAGTTCTGCTGAAGGTTTGGCCTCTGTTCCCATGGACACGGCACCTGCTCCCTTGATAGGCTTTGACCACGTTAAGGCCCTGATACAGAGCCTGGTTGGTGACCAAGCTGTGGTCCCAAATCAAGTGCTGTTAGGGTTTTTCTCTGAAGGAAACGCGGCAATGCACCCCCATCCCTTATTCAGCTTTCGTGGCTGAGTTTTACGACCAGGTCACAGCCAAGACTCATGGCACACGGGTTCCCATAGAGTGGCCAACATCTGGGTACCTGAGGCAAGTGCGACTCCTCCGCAAGCAAGATGTCCAGAGGAGATTGTATTCTGTGCCTCAGCTGATCTTCCCATCAGGTTTGCTGCTGGTGGACTTGGACTGGGAAGAGTTTGATGCTCTGCAGCCAAAGTCTGTCACAGCATCTGCTGCGGCCATTAGATGGTTGGAGGAAGATGCCAGGGGATCCGTTCTTATGGTGTCATACTCTGACGTCTTATTGGCCATCTTTGGTGGCTTCTTCCCCTGGATTCACAGCGTCACACACAGACCATTATAGAACTGTGCCAACAGTTGGGCCTTATAATGAACCTACCCAAGTCCAGTTTTCAGCCAGAGCAGACTTTCGTCTTTTTTGTCATCCACTTGATCTGGTTGCCTACCTCTGTTGTCCTTTGGCAGTCAGATGCGAGAGACTTCAGTCCCTGCTCAGAGCCTTTCTGATGGGCAAGGTCCAGTCAGCACAATAGGGGCTCACCCTGTAAGGCTCCTTGTCCTCGATGGACTCCCACGTCCCACTCAGTCATCTCCACCATCGCCCCTTGCTGCACGCTCTGCGGGGCAGATGAACAAGAGACCAGGGCTATCAGGCATGGATGCCGATTCTCAGCGAGGATCCCCCGAACCCTTCATGGTGGAACTTAAGGGAAAGCATCATGAAGGGACAGAGGCTGCAGCTTCAGGCCAAGCTCACCATGTACACTGACTCCTCTCTTACCAGGTGGGGAGCTCACAATGAGAGCTGGATGGATTCGAGCCCTTGGCCAGTGTCCTTCACGTCCCACCCCATAAACTAGTTGGAACTGGAGGCCATACGCTTGGCACTTCTCCACTTCCGAGACCTGGTGGAGCACAAACATGTCCTCATAATGTGCGACAACAGGACCACGGTGGTGTTGCTCAACAGGCAGGGAGGGACGAGGTCTAAGAAGCTGACGGGAGTGAACTGCACGCATCACCAGATGGTACTTCAAACACAACCTCAGCATGCACGAGAGGCACGTCCCAGAATATCAAAATGTCCTGGCTGACCAACTCACAAGAAGAGGTCAGCCAGTAGGACGGAGTGGTTCCTCCACCCATGGTCGTTCAGGTCATGTTGGCCAGATGGGGACTCCACATGTGGACTTATGCGTGACTCGGGAGAATGCGAAACTGCCGGTTTTGCCTGTCCCAGACCCCCAGGCCCTAGTAGTGAACACTCTAGCCATGGACTGAGCAACCTCCAGGCATACACTTTTCCCCCGTGGCAGATTATTCTGAGGGTACTGAGCAAGGTTGGGTCCCACAATTGCAATCTGATCCAGGTTGCCCCTTGGAATCCCTGGAGTGATTACTCGGTACACCTGTTGGAATTGAGGGTCAAGCCTCAGCTAACTATTACCAGCATGGTCTAAGCGTCTGGTGCAACCATGGTCGAGCATGTTCCACAGGAACCCTCAACCCTAAACCTCCACCTATGGCTTTTATCTCAGCACGACCATGACAGAGGCTTCTTGGAATCTGTCTTAGAGAGAATTGCCAGAGGAGGGCTTCCATCTTCTTCTCTGTTTACTTAGCGTGATGGCACTCATTTTCTGACTGGTGCACCAGTAGTGGAATTCACCCATGGTCTCCATGCATTGCGGACATCGCCGACTTCCTGTTCTATCAGTGGAAGTTCTAGGCAAGAGCTCAAGAACAGTGGAGGGTTTCCAACCCTTGCCAATGTCTCTGACGTTCTCATCCGTATATCTCCATGCTCATTGTGTCCTTCTACACGGACACACCGGCATCGAGACAGGTCCCACTTCAGTGGAACCTGCCACTGGTTTTAGTCATGTTGAAGAAGTGGCCATTTGAGTGCCTTGAGGATCCCCGGTAGTTGGACCCAAATACTGGATGTGGGGCTTGAAGAAGAGAGATCCAAGCTCTGGCTCATGACTGAATCCAATGGTCGCCTAACCACTCAAGGTGACACTGAGGCCTGACTTGGGCTCCCTTGGGAAGAACCTAGTGGCTGGAGATCTGGCTACGTCTTGTAAGGGTTTTACACTCCATGCTATTGATACTGCTCTTCCCCTTGAGGAAGGAGCCCAGTGTCCTAGGAAAGCCTTTTGCCGCTGCCTTCCATGCACGGATGAACTTGGAGGACGGATGTCAGCCCTCTTTCTACCACAGAGTAACTCGCGTAAGGAGCAAGTTTGCAGAAACCGGATTTCTTTGTGGATTAAGCAGATGATCCTTAAAGCCTATGAGATCTTGCTGGAACGGCCTGGTGCCTTGCAGCTTGACTCAGCCAGAGCTCACAAGGTGCAAGCCTTTTATGCTTCCTGGTGAGCCCTGCAGAATGTCGTGGTTGTCAACATTCTGAGGACCTTCTGCTGGCGATGATGTACGACTTTCGCCAAGCACTACTTGCCTGACATCACAGTGCTTGAGAAGGCATGTACACCTTTGCAGGCATCACAGGGTGCTTTGCTTAAGTTCTGATACTTGTCCATTGGGCCTTCTGGATCCCATCAGAGCAGCCACTGTGTTCCAGGTTATGGTGCCCTTGTGGTTTAGATTCAGTGTGGCCTATAGGTCGGTGCATTTCTTAACTTGCCCAGTCACAATTGAGCTTGCCCCAGGATGTTGGGCACCCCTAAATTCAAACCATGGTCTACCCACAAGGTGGACAGCTGTCATATTGGCTGGCGAGCAGTGGGCGGGGGGGGGGGGGGGGGGGAGGTCAGTGTGGTTCCATGCTGGTCAGGTCAGTAAGGAGGGTTTCTGTTTTTGGCTAGATTCTGCTGTTGCTGGCCTCAACACCACGTAGCTCTTAGGTTTTCCCGTCAGACATCACCTCCTCACTCGGACCGATGGTTACCCCAAGCTGCCAGTCCCAGTGGTAAAATGTGGTAAGTATGCAAGTAACATTGCATCCTCCACCTATACGCTTGTATATCGGCAAATGGTGGCCGAGAGGTAATGCTACGTAATTAATAAGAGATATTTTTAAGTAATAACAGCATTAGTAAGTAAACTACCTCTCGACCACCAGAGAAGCCCACCAGACTAACCCAGCTTCCTCTTAAAACTGACCTCAACTAACCAATCTTCGAAAAAGGAATGATGATATGGGGAGCCTGCCCACCAGGAGTCACCACCAGTTCCAAAGGAACCAAGAGATGGCGCCACAGGACCATTAGTTTTCAAGAAACAAGTGAGTGAATTCAACCCGATTCCTATATATTCAGCCCAGACACAGAGGTCTTGACAAATGGCAGGTGAGAGGTAAGTTAACTTACTAATACATGTACATAAAAATATCTTGTTTTCAGAAATTATAAGGCTATCTGTACCAAAAGCACCACAAATGTGTATCATATAAAGAAGTTTGATATTGCATTATGTATGACCTTGACATACTTGTTTGTCAGTTGTTCACAATACCATGAATACACAAAGGCAATTAATACATGAACCTGTAGTATACATGGTAAGGGATATCCAGAGGTGAGAGGTCCGGACCAGTTTTGTCACTGTGTGCACTCATCAGGTGACAGTTGAAAACACCATTATGTCTGTTGCTTATAAAGCAAGCAGTAATGTTGTTACTGCACAATATATTTGATACAGTTTTTCCAAGTTCTGACCACATTATATGTGTTGTATATATTAACTGTGAGTGTTTTGTGTATAGAGCTGAGGCCGTGGCTTATCTGGAGTGTGATGTAGGCCAGACAGAGTTCACGCCCCCGGGATGTATTTCTCTCAGCTTGGTCCAACAGCCAATCCTGGGTACGTGTATATTGAGCAACTTTGTAACAGCACACACTGATTTCAGATAGTCTAATCAAACCAGCAGGTAATGATGCTATTAGTTATAGTTACGTAACATTACCTCTCGACCACCATTGCCAAGACCTCTGTGTCTGGACATAATGCCCAAGAAATCGAGTGGAGTTTCTACTCACTTGATCCTGAACACCTGACAGTCCAGTGGTGCCATCCCTTAGTCCTTGTTGAACTGATGGTGACGTCCGGTGCATATGCGCCCCTCAACATCCTTCCTCTTTTGGGTGCCATCACTGGCTTGCCCATTTGAGTTGAGGGCTCTGTGAACTTTTGTTCACCGTCACTGTTCTAGTGCTTCACGCACTTTCCCTTCTGCGGGAAATCTTTTCTCAGCGGTGTGGAACTCTCTGGATGCCTAGATAGCTGACTTTTGATGTGGGGATACCATGGAAATCATATGGAGTAGAGACGGTCGTTTGGCTTGAAACCTAACTTTCCAAGATGGCATCTCAATGTTCAGATTGCAGAGAGAGGGAGGACAGTGCCTGCCAGGCAATTGTTGCTTGGCAGGGTCTGCGGAATTTATATCTAAGCATTCCTGGACTTACGGATTGCTTAATTTGACCTTACAGATGCCAGTGGGAAAAGTGGATCCAGGACTGGTAGGTGCTGGCTTGATACTTTTCTTTTAGAAGATAACGTTTCGGTGGGTTAAATCACAGACAGAATGAAGACAGTTTATTTGCTGTGGTTCAGAGACCACTTCTCTTTGCCCTTTTGAGGTAATTGACAGAAGTAGGACTCGCATGGCCTCTTCATGGCAACATGGATCAAGATTATTGCTTGGTTGTCACAAAACTTGACTTTGTGTGTTCTCTGAATACACATATGGGTTTTGTGTCAGGTTGGGAGATGACACTTGTCTTCTTCCTTGCATCTATAGTCGCAAGTCGGTTTGCAAGAAATCACCTTATGGGGAGCTTGAGCAGTAGACACTACCTGAGTGGCAACCATAGCTCCTTGCTCACTAATCCAAGACTTAGTCTTGGACACCTCTGCTCAGACCTAGATGCTATTGATCTGATCCATGTACTGTTTTCCAGGCTGTTGTTCTTCCGAGATTTCTTCAAAGATGTCAGCCATACTTTGACTGAAGCTGTTGGGTTCTCGGTCCTTCGGGTGTGGGTGCTCAGAGCAGAAGTCACATAAACTGATGTGTCCAGAATGGGAACCTTTGGGTTCCTGTCTGGGTCTGGGTATCCCGGAACCACGGCCAGTAAGTCCAAAAAGTACGGAAAGCTTCCAGCACCTTGGCCAGTCCAGGCGCCCAGGTCTGAGCGCTCGGATTGTGACTCCGAGAAGTCCGGAAAACCACCTAGTTCCCAACAATGGAGACCTTTGGGTTTCCATTGGAGTTTTTTGGAACCTTGGCTAGTCCGAGAAGTACGGGAGGCCCAGAGAACCACTGGTGCCTTGATGGGCCACTCCTGCCAGTGGATTTCTTAGTCGGCAGTGGCTGTGGACCCTAAGAGTAGAGACCTTGGGGTGTTTCGGAACCTTGACTAGTCTGAGTGCTTGGGTCTGGGCGCTCGGACCATAAGTCCTAGAAGTACGGGAAGCCCCCGGCCAGTTGGGGTACTCGGATTGTAAGTCTGAGAGGTCAGGAAAAACACCTGTGCCTCAGCAAACCTTTTGAGCTCCCGGCTCCGGGGGCCTCGGATCGTGAGCCAAGGTAGTGGGAGGTGAAAAGGGAGACACCTGGGTCTGTAGGGGAACCTTCCACCATTAGAGGACCTTTGGCCCCAGCTGTATTGGCACCTGCGGAGGCCTGGGTGACACCTTCAGCTCCCCCATTAGCAGTGTCGGCTTTGTTGTCTGAGAATCTGTCTTCCTCTGTTCCTGCCATCACCGTCTCCGAGTCTCTCTCTTGGCACTGAGACTCTTGGGGGGCCACCCACCAGTAGATTTCTCAGTTTCTGAGTCGGCGGCTGAAGCCCCTGTAAAGAGTCTCCAAAATGGAGGTCTTTAGGTTTCCATTTCGGTATTCCGGAACGTCGGCCAGTCTGAGCCCTGCAACCATAAGTCCAGCGGGTCAGGGAAACCAAAGCCTCTGCAAGCTTCCCGGGCTCCCAGCTTTGAGAGCTTGGCTTGTAATCCAAGGCAGTGGAGATAGAAGGAAGACACCCTGATCTGTAGGGGTGTCTTCAGCCATTAGTGGGCCTTTGGCCCCAGCAGTGGTGGCTTGGGTGACATCTTTAGCTCCCCCACCGGCAGTGTTGGCTTTTACAATTGGAGACTCTGTCTTCCTCCGCTCCCATCATCAGTGCAGCTGAGACCATGCGGACCCTGTTGGCAGAGCGGCTTACTGCTCCTGCCTTGAGTCAGCTCTATCTCAGCACTGGGACTCTCAGGGCCCCTCCTGCCAGCAGATTTCTCATTTGGCAGTGGCTCTGGTCCCTGGAACGAGTCCCCGAGATTGGAGACTTTCAGGTTTTCCATCCAGGTATTCCAGAACCTAGGCAAGCCCGAGCACTCAGTTCTGGGGGCTTGGATCATAAGTCTGGGACGTCAGGAGAACCAGGGGAGCACATCTCAAGCAGTGTTGGCCTTTGTGGTCGGAGATTTTGTCTTCCTCTACTCCCGCTGTCACTGCAGCAGTTGGAGCAGACTCCGTCAGTGGAGCAGCTCACTGCTTCCGCCTCGAATCGGTTTTCTCTTGGCACTTAGACTTTCTGCAGTGCCCCCCTGCCAGCAGATTTCTCAGTCAGCAGCAGCTGTGACCCTTGAGGATAGTCTCCAAGACACACAGCGGGATCCCTCTGGCCAGCAGACATCCGTCTGGCGGTCAAAGGGTCCACCGGTACCTCCCCTCCCTGGCTGCACGTGGGCTGAGCAGGCAGAGGTGGTGTTTGAGATTGCAGCGACTTTCACTAATGTCCTTGCTACACCAGCACCAGGCGTGGTGACAACGGAGATGTTCCCCACCGCGCCACTTGTGCTCTGAAAGGCTGAGCCCATCGGCAACCATGAGGGCTGTGGAACAACCTTCTGCACCAATGGACACAGTTCCTGCTCCGTTGACAGGTTTTGATTATGGGATGAAACCACCGTTATATTTACTGTATATTCTCATTAGCATAAAGGCGTATAACTTTTGTTGCGTCACTTTTTAAAATAAAGTATGCAGTTGGTGTTGTGCAGACACCTTTCATTGAAAACATTAAAGATAAAAAAGGCTAGTCTATAGATAGAATCATAAGTTATGCCAGTGTTTACCTGTCATAGCCAGGAAACCCGTGCTCAAAGCACGGCTTGCCAGCATTACGTCACTGCGTATGAATATGTGATTTGCCCTCTGTTTATAAAACTCATCATGGAAAAAATATCTGTCAAACCATACAACACAAACAGGCTGATAAGTTCATGTAATAGTCCAGCTGAAACAGTGGGGTAATTACAGGTAAATGGCCCCCAAAGGTGTCAGCACAAGACAACCAAGAACTATTTAGTGTGGTAACCTGCACCTGATTGGCCGCAATGGTGTATTCATACCTTCATTATGCAAATGACAATTAATATTCATGTTAATTATGCATATGCAATACTGACCCATACAAGTGTAATACTGTGAAAAGAAAATTCAGCTAACTGGTATACTTTTGGAAATATAACACTTTTTCTTTGCACTATCACAATGGATTCCCAATGCAATTTTAAGTGTTATGATCTGACCTCACCAATCAATAAAATCCATTATTTTTTTTTCAAAGATTTGATTTCATCTCAATTTTTTTTCACTTGGGTTACATTATTATGATCTGTTTGTAACAAAATAATACAGCTTGCCAGAAAAAACCTGGTCAGTGAACATACATTGACCTTGATACCACCCCCCCCCCCCTTAAAAATGATGGCTGCTGACTGGTACAAACTGCCTCATCGTTGCTCTAATAAAATTTTAACTATTGATGATACACACTTGTTAGTACACATATATATCAGTCTTATTTCTACCATCAAGTGGTTGCAAGGCCATCATGATCACTTTGTAATCCTTCCTGGTTTCCATCTTCATTTATCAAGTAGTTGGGGGCTTTTTCAGCTGTTTTTAGATATGTAAAGATTAAAGTCAATTTCAACATATTTTCCTTTGAAATATTATTCATCCCCATTCAATCTTCTTTTAAAATGGAGAATTTAACCTGAATATCATTTTAAAAGTCACTCTTTCTTCATTTTTTCCCAAAATATGCAAATATCATTGTTGTTTTGGTTAATACATGAAAATCCAGCAATGTACCCTATTGTAAACCATTGACACAATTTAATTGTTTTATTTTACATAAACAAATAAAGATAGCCATCTCAAATGGTTTGATCTGACAAATATAAGTGGTAAGGCAACATTTTGAGCAAATCAATTTGACATGAAGGTGAAATTTTAAAATTTCATCTGTCAGCATCAGTTTTCCTTAAGGGATGAAACCACCATTATATTTACTGTATATTCTCATATTAGCATAAAGGCGTATAACTTTTGTTGCATCACTTTTTAAAATAAAGTATGCAGTTGGTGTTGTGCAGACACCTTTCATTGAAAACATTCAAGATAAAAAAGGCTAGTCTATAGATAGAATCATAAGTTATGCCAGTGTTTACCTGTCATAGCCAGGAAACCCGTGCTCAAAGCACGGCTTGCCAGCATTACGTCACTGCGTATGAATATGTGATTTGCCCTCTGTTTATAAAACTCATCATGGAAAAAATATCTGTCAAACCATACAACACAAACAGGCTGATAAGTTCATGTAATAGTCCAGCTGAAACAGTGGGGTAATTACAAGTAAATGGCCCCCAAAGGTGTCAGCACAAGACAACCAAGAATTATTTAGTGTGGTAACCTGCACCTGATTGGCCGCAATGGTGTATTCATACCTTCAGTTGAAGCACTCATTCAGAGCCAGGTTGGTGACCAAGTACGGTTCCACCAGTTCTGGTACTTCCCAGACTGCATCTATTCACCTCTCAGCTCGTGCTCCTCTGGGACGTGATGCCCAGGGAAGAGCAGACAGTGCTCAACGAAGGGCAAGCTTTCTGGTAAAGGCAAGAAGACAGGAAAGGCTATGGCATTCCTGACTCTTGTACGCTGGATCACGCTGTCTCAGGATTGCCAACAGCTACACAGATGATTTGTTCGTCCTCAACATCCTGAGACACGGCTGCTCACTGCCCCTTTTAGCCAAGACAGGCCTCTGTTAAGCTGAGAACCCTTAGTGGTTTGAACCGCCCACCACAGAACCCAAAGCATCGGCGTTACTAGAAGCAGTTCACACCCTTCGGAGCAAGCACGGCATAGAGCCAGTAGAGGACCAGGGTTTTCCTGGCTTATACAACATAGTCTTCCTGGTTCCCAAGAGGGATGGAGGATGCTGCCTGGTCATAGACCTGTCGACGCTGAACACTTACCTAGAAGTCCCGTCCTTTTGGATGGAGGCATCCCAGTTGGTGACTGCAGTCTTACGGCCCATGGCGTGGACAACATCCCTGGATCAGGGACGCGTTCTTTCACATTCGCGGGCCAAATATACCAGGTCAGGGCACTTCCGTTCAGTCTCGCCAGGGCACCACTGGTGTTTTATCCAGATTTGGGCAGGCAGTTGCTGCTCAGCCATTGACATCTATATGTACTTTGAGGATTGGCTTGTCTGGGCGCTTTGGCGCCTCGATTTGCAGCATCACAGACAGACCGTTCTGAAACTCTGCCAACGCTTGGGCCTGATAGTGAACCTACCCAAGTCCAGTCTTCAACCAAAGCAGATTTTCATCTCGACATCCAGTTTCACCTGGTATCCTACATCTGTCATCTTTTGGAGGACAGGTGGGATAGACTTCAGTCTTTGCTCAGGCCCTTCCTGAAGGGCAAGGTCCACTCAGCGCAACAATGGCTCACCCTGTTGGGCTCCGTGTCCTTGATGGACTCACAGGTTCCCCTAGGTTATCTCCACCATCGCCCCTTGCAGGACGCTCTGTGGGGCAGATGGACGAGAGACGAGAGCTATTAGGCCCGGTACTGATCCTCAACAAGGATCAACCGCACCTTCAGTGGTGGACTGTGAGGGAGAATGTCATGAGAGGACAAACACTGGAGCCTTTTCAGGCCCAGCTCAGCATTTACCCGGACTCTTTTTGGGCTGGGTGGGGAGCTCAAGTGGAGAACCAGATGACTTTGGCCCTTCACCGGCGTCGTTCACGGCTCACCCCATAAACTGGTTGGAACTGGAGGTGATACGCTTAGCGCTCCTCCACTTCTGGGACCTAGAGCACAAACATGTCCTTATAATGTGTGACAACAGGACCATGGTAGCCTTCCGTAACAGGCAGGGTGGGATGCTGTCCAAGACACTGACGTAGTTGGCCGTATGCATCACCAGCTGGTGCTACGACCATGATGTCTGCACGCATGCATGCGAGGCATGTTCCAGGACATGTGAATGTCCTGGCTAACCAACTCTTGAAAATAGGTCAGCCAGTATAGTAGGGACGGAGTGGTTGTTCCTCCCCAGGATTGTTCAGGCCATGTGGGCAAGATGGGGAACTCCATACATGGATCTGTTTGCAACTCGCAAGAACAGAAAACTGCCAGTTTGTGCCTTGCCTGTCCCAGACCCCCAGGCCCTAGCGGTGGATGCTCTAGCGGTGGACTGTGGACGAACACCTTTCCGCCTTGCCAGATCCTTCCAAGGGTACTGCGCAAGGTTCGATCCCATGATTGCAATCTGATCGTGGTTGCCCCAGTGGTGGGCCCGGAGCGATTGCTCGGTAGACCTACTGGAAATAAGCATCGAACTCCTCGCTACGATTACTGTTATGGCCAAAGCTTCTGGTGCAGCCGTGGATGAGCCTTGTCCATCAGAACCCTCAAGTGCTCAACCTCCATGTTTAGTGGTTATCTCATTGCACATCCATGGCAGAGGCTTTGCAGAATCAGTCTCAGATAGAATTGCCAGAGGAGAGCTTTGATCTTCTTCTCTAGTTGTTGACTCGGCCCGATGGATAGTGTTTGCCAACTGGTGCACCAGTAGGACACTTCATCCCTGGGCTCCGTCCATTGCGGACATCACTGACTTCCTGTTATATCAGTGGGAAGTCTTAGGCAAGAGCTCGAGAACAGTGAAGGGGTTTCGATCAGCCATCTCTTCGACCCTTGCCAACGTCTTGTACTTGTGCATCGGGAGTGATCCTTATCTGTGTGGGCTCATCCCGTCCTTCTACAACAACAGGCCAGTGATGCGACAGGTCCTGCCAAGGTGGGACCTACCACTGGTTTCAGTCATGTTGAAGAAGTGGCCCTTTGAGTGCCTTGAGGACTTTAAGCGGGTTTTCCCTGAAATACTGGACATGGAAAACTTGTTTTCTGTGAACAATCGCTTCGAGGGCTAGGAGAAGCGAGAAGAGCCAGGCTTCGGCTCATGACCGAATCCAAGGGGGACCTGACCACTCCCAGGTGACCCTGAGGCCTCGCATGTGACTTTTTGCTAAGAACCAAGTGGCTCGAGATATGGCTATGGCCTTTAAATATTTTACCCTCTGTGCGATGGATGCTCTTCCCCTCAAGAAGAGAGCCCTGTGCCCAGTGAGAACTCTTCGGTGGTACCTTTCTTGCACGGACGGACTCAGAGGATGGAGATCCACCCTCCTTCTACCACTGAGTAACCTGCAAAATGAACAAGTTTGGAGAAACATTATTTCATCGTGGATTAAGCAGACGATCCTTTAGGCCTATGAGACCTCACTAGAAATGCCTGGCGCCTTGCAGCTTGTCTCAGCCAGAGCTCACAAGGTACGAGCCTTCAATGCCTCCTGGCACACCCTGTGGAACGTTGCAGTTGACGAAATTCTGCAGGCCTGCCACTGGCTATTGTCTACGACATTCGCCGAGCACTACTTGCGTGACGTGATAGTTCTAGAGGATGGCATGTATGCCTTTGCAGGCGTAACCGGCTCCTTTGCTTAGGTTCCAATACTTGTTTGTTAGTCCTTCGCATGTAACTACAAGGGGATGTCGTTAGTCCTTCCGGATGCCATCAGAGTGGCCATCATGTTCCAGCTTATGGGGCTCTCGTGGTCAATTTGATGCAGGCTTATATGTCGGCACATATCTCAATGGGGCTTTTAGGACTTCATGCCTAGTAGACATAATCTGGAACAGTCTCAGGCAGTTTGTTCTGTCGCCCCGGGGCTGCCGGTTTAACACAGGAATCCGCTGCCCACGGAACCATATACCGCCCCCAGGCTCCTACTAGTTTCACAACTAGGTCCTGTAAGATCTCGAGGCCTGATGGAGCTTCCTCTTACAGCTGATGTCAATTGACCAATCTCCAAAAGAGGAAGGATGTTAAGGGGTGCATGTGCACCGGATGTCACCATCAGTTCCACATGGACCAAGAGATGGTGCCACAGGACCGTCAGGTTTTCATGGATCAAGTGAGTAGAAGCTCAACTCAATTTCTTGAGCGTTATGCCCAGACACAGAGGCCTTGGCAATGGTGGTCGAAAGGTATGGGTACTAACTAATACTTATATTACTAATATCCCATGTTACTTTGTCACATTCATTATGTCTGTGTGCCAACACAGACATATTGTTTTTCTAGGAATTCTTTATTTCTTTCTTTCTTACTTTCTTCTTTCTTTCTTACTTTCTTCTTTCTTTCTTTCTTTCTGTCTTTTTATGTCTGTGTGCCGACACAGACATACTGTATTTCTAGGAATTCTTTATTAAAGTGTGGGTGTCGACACACACTTTTCTGCTTTTCTACGAATTCTTTCTTTCTTTCTTTCTTTCTTTACAGGCAAATTTGTCCGACATTTCATTTGAAAAGTATTACATGTAGAAACTCCAAACTTGGCACAATTATACTTCTACAGATAAAGTCTGGCCTTTTTATAATGAAAGGTCATGCTTTTCAAAATTATGCAAATGAGGGCTAATTAAAGTTTTAAATCTTCAATATCTTATATACTATAGTAGATGTGGTTCCGAGTGTATAGGAGTTTGATCATAGCAAGGTTAAGGTCATCTCAAATGTCAAGGTCATGTCAAGGTCAAAGTTCAATTTCAAGCCAAAATGTCATTTTTGAGGTCAAGGTTTGCTTTGGAGGTCATTTCAAGGTCAAAGGCCACTTTCCATGGTAACTTTCTTCTATCCATAACTTCGTCAATTTTTATCCAATTTTGATCATGTTGGGCTCAAATGGTAGCTATGGTAACACTGCATATTTTGAATTTTACATGTGACCTCTAAAGGTCAAAGGTCAAGTTATTTTGGACCTTTGAAAGTTTCATCCATCCAATTCTAATCAAGTTGGACTCAAATTGTAGGTATTGCAACACTGCACATTTTTGTAAGAACATGTAACCTCGAAAGGACAAAGGTCAAGGTCATTTTGCCCTTTGAAAGTTTCATCTTGCCATAACTTAGTCAATTTTCATCCGATTTGGTTCATGTTGGGTTAAAATTTTGGGTATTGTAACACTGCGCAATCTACGTGTCACCAACTTCTACCAGGGGGTTGTTGACCATTGCGCACCTAATGAATTAAAACTAAAAGTTGTAGCACCATTAAAACTTTTAAATCTTGAATAACTTCAAAGCTATAATAGATAGAGATGCCATTCCAATTTGTACTCCTGTGTTATGGAATAGTTGTACAGTGCCACACCGATATGCTTTGAAGACACACACACACTGATTTGCTATGCAGCAAATCATCTTTTCTAGTTTCTTTCTTTCCTTTCTTCTTTCTCCCTTTCTTTCTTTCTTTACAGGCAAATTTGTCCGACATTTCATTTGAAAAGTATTATACGTAGAAACTCCAAACTTGGCACAATTATACTTCTATGGTTAAAGTCTGGCCTTTTTATAATGAAAGGTCATGCTTTTCAAAATTATGCAAATGAGGGCTAATTAAAGTTTTAAATCTTCAATATCTTATATACTATAGTAGATGTGGTTCCGAGTGTATAGGAATTCGATCATAGCCAGGTAAAGGTCATCTCAAATGTCAAGGTCATGTCAAGGCCAAAGGTCATGTCAATGTCAAAGGTCAATTTTATGCTAAAATGTCATTTTTTAGGTCAAAGTTCACTTTAGGTAGAGGTCATCTCAAGGTCAAAGGTCATTTCAAGGTCAGAGGCCACTTTCAATGGTTGCTTTCTTCTTGCCATAACTTGGTCAACTTTTATCCAATATTGATCATGTTGCGCTCAAACTGTAGCTATTGTACACTGCACATTTTTGAAACTTACATGTGACCTCTAAAGGTCAAAGGTCAAGGTCATTTGGACCTTTGAAAGTTTCCACCAGTTATAACCTGGCCAATTTCCATCCAGTTCTAATCATGTTGGACTCAAATTGTAGGTACAGTAATACCTCTCTTGGGAGACCACCCTTTGGGGCCTCATAAAAGTGGTCTTTCAAGACAAGTGGTCTCTCATTAGAGGTACAATAACATTGGAAGAATAGGACTTGGGGTTTTACAAAATGGTCTTTCAAGAGAGGGTGGTCTTTCATTGGAGGGGTCTCTCAAAAGAGGTACCACTGTATTGCAACACTGTACGTTTTTATAACATGTCACCTCAAAAGGGCAAAGGTCAAGGTCATTTGGCCCTTTGAAAGTTTCATCTTGTCATAACTTGGTCAATTTTCATCTGATTTGGTTCATGTTGGGCTTAAATTGTGGGTTTTGTGATACTGTGCACTTTACATGTGACCTGTAAAGCTCAAAGGTCCAGGTCATTTGGACTTTGAAATTTGCATCCAGGCATAAGCTTAATGTGATGTGAAGTACCAGAGAATAAAAGTTGTAGCATTTAATATTTACAACTTTTGAAGGCGCACAGACAGATTTGCTTTGAAGCAAATCTTCTTTTTTAGTTTATTGATTGTCTTTTTACAACAGATGGCAACACATGCACACAATTCAATAAACAAACACAACAAGTTTTGTTCTGGTTCACATAGTTGGTACTAGTTCATAATTTTTACATCCATGTTTTAATTACAGTCACCTGTAAATGTACATCGGACAAGCCTTTAGTCCATTGGTGAGGGAGGGAGACTAGGATCCTGTTTCTCCATGAAAATAGAAGTTGTTTCAAGGCAAATGTGCATGTAGCAACCAACTATTACAAGGGAAATTGATTGTCTCCCTAGCATTTGCTGTTGGCGAAGTACTAACTTAACATGCCTCCAACCATCTGTCTGTCAACCCAAATCTTCTGAGTGGCATTATTTCACACACTAGACTAGGTAGAGCTTTCATACTGGGCGGGATGATTTTTAGTGATCATCACTCTAAACATGTGCCATCACTGTTGCTCTTCAGTGATCATGCTGTGCTTGAATGAGCATTGAAGAAAACTAGGGAGGGCCATTTTCTCTTAAACTGAATTAAGTAGGGCTTTGATATTGAGTAGTACAGTGCATAATAAATGTGGTCACTTTTGTAAATTACATGTGACCTCTAAATATCAAAGCCATTTGGCTCTCTGAAATGTTCATCTGGTCAGAATATGGTCAATTTTCAACTGATTATAATCATGTTTGGTTCAAGTCATTAGAATTGTAACAATGCACATCTTTGTAATTTTGTGTGACCTCTAAAGATTAAAGGTCAAGGTTATTTGGCCAACTGAAATGTTCATCTGGTCAGAATTCATCCACTTTTCATCCAATTTTAATTTTGTTGGTCTCAAATTGTAGGAATTGTAATAGTGTACCTTGTGATGAATGATAACACTTAAATAGTATCCTGCGTGATATTTATTATTTTTTGTTCCTCTTTTAAAAGGTGTGTGTGTGTGTGTGTGTGTGTGTGTGTGTGTGTGTGTGTGTGTGTGTGTGTGTGTGTGTGTGTGTGTGTGTGTGTGTGTGTGTGTGTGTGTGTGTGTGTGTGTGTGTGTGTGTGTGTGTGTGTGTGTGTGTGTGTGTGTGTGTGTGTCAAGCTGTGTAAGATCATGTTAGATAGTTTATTGGCTATTTTGGTTCAATAAAGCAGTATATTTTGGGTAAATGTATTGAGACTCATTTTATACATTTAACATCTGTAATAAATACCATAATGTTTGGTCTTACAATAACATTGCTGACAATTGCTGGCGAAACATTCATGCCCCGGGGATAGCTCTGGAAAAACAAATTTGAATGGTGAGCCATATTGCAGACACAGGCCCAGCAGCATGTGGACCCTTCGTGACAGGTGGCTATCAGGACAATCCTAATGTTTTGAGCCCCAAAGCAAGCATCAGGCTCAGAGAACGGTGATTGTCTTGATTCAAAGGATCAAATGTACAAAAGATTGCATCAAGTGAAATGCTGATTTAAATTTTCTGCCTGAAACCATCCTAGCTGCTGGCCATGGTCAAATGTCGTCTGCTTCAATCTTTCTGACTGATTTAAACAATAATGAAAACAGATTGAATAAAAATTATAGGTGAGCCTTGTCAAGATAACATACCCCAGGTCCACAGCTTTCTTTCGGGTGGGTAAGGTACTCAACCCATGCCAAGGAAAGCTATTGACTTAATTAAAGTGAGAAAGGGTTAAAAGTTGGTATATACAATTTCAAAGCAAAAGTTGTGAGGGACTTGTAGCTGGATTAATGGTGGAAGATTTTGATATGGTTGATGTAGTTTCCACTAAGTTGAAACAATGTAAACATTTGACTGATTTTATCGAGGTCCCAGGGGTCAGTTAGAGCTCTGAGCACTAGCCTGGACATGCTCTGAAAGTTATACATACATGTATGACCCAATTGAAATACAGCTTGGTCATGAAAACAGAACAACTTTCATTTAAAGAAAGGTTTAAAACTTTTTGAAGTAAGAGGCTAAATTGCAATGCAGTTTGAACAAAGTATGTAAAATTTTGAAGCTTGTATATATAAAACTGGTTTGAACAATGTGATGCATGGACTGGACGTTTGAGCAAGAAAAATTGACGTTTACATGTCCCACTTTTTACAGGTCCACCATTTACACACCTGAGGGATCCTCTGAGCATGAGTTTCCTTGGCTCGGCAACACCTGGTGATGACCCAGCACACTATGTTAATTGTGTGCACCTGGTTTTTGAAAAATACAGTTCCATGGAAAAAAAACCACCACTAATTGTCAACACAATGGGCTGGAATAAAGGTATAGGAATAATTTTTTGCTCAATATAGTTCTTTTTCTCTGTTAGTCATTTTAGTGCCTATCATGAAACTAATTGCACTTAGCTGAATAATTTTTTGCTCAATATAGTTCTTTTTCTCTGTTAGTCATTTTAGTGCCTATCATGAAACTAATTGCACTTAGCTGAATAATTTTTTGCTCAATATAGTTCTTTTTCTCTGTTAGTCATTTTAGTGCCTATCATGAAACTAATTGCACTTAGCTGAATAATTTTTTGCTCAATATAGTTCTTTTTCTCTGTTAGTCATTTTAGTGCCTATCATGAAACTAATTGCACTTAGCTGAATAATTTTTTGCTCAATATAGTTCTTGTTCTCTGTTAGTCATTTTAGTGCCTATCATGAAACTAATTGCACTTAGCTGAATAATTAAGATTATTGCACCTTCAAATTCCTCAGACAAAGAGGAGTTAGAGTGCCAGCACACCTCATCTGAATTGTGGAATTTAAGAGAAAGTTAATGACTGAGGTCAACAGGTTTACAGAGAACACTTTGGATGCTTTATGCCCAAAGTGTACAAAGAAAAACTGTTGAGTTTGTCTCCAAAGTTGCAGTTAAGGGTAAGATAGTGTGGCAGAGGAAGACCAGGCTGGTCTCAGTGCTTTGTTTTATCACTGACTGATGGTTCAGCCTTTCCTTCAGTACAGAGGTCTGCCCTGAGGACCACTTCTCACATGACACCACATTGTCAAAGCCACACTTTCTTGAGACTGCAGCCTATTTCTGTAATAAATTTACCTCTGTTTTAACCCTTCCTATGCTTTTTTTTTGGGTTGGGGGGGATGGGGTGGTGTAATTGCCTATCACGCTGAATTTAATCTTGGGATGGCCCCACAAACACGATCTTCAGGGCATCCATATCGATGTTTGTTTGCATTAACGAAGACATTGTATGCTCATTTCCGGTCAATGAAACTGTGTAGTTTTTGCTGTAGAAACAAATTTGTTGCGTAAATGTGACGATTTAATTCAAACAGACCTTTAAATAAACATCTAACCAATTGTTTTCACTACATTTGCCAATAAAAATCTGCAAAACAGTGTTAAAATTGCATATTTTGTGGCCTCAAACTTCGTACAATTCTCCTCTCAGTTCTAGGCATGCTTGGTATCAATGAAAACGTAAGGACCTTGTCAATTTCATCATGCTGCTTTCCTATTGGCTTAATTCTTTATTCCAGCCTACCAAACATTGTCACCTTGCATAAATTTACTATCTCTAAGGTTAAGATCTGAGAATAGAAGGCAGTGACATTCTTGCCCTGCTTCAGCGCGACTCTCGTCCTGCTCGGGCCCTGATTGGCTCAGAAGATCATGCAAATAAGCTGCACATGGTCAAGCATGAGTCGTTACTAGGGATACTAGTGGCGCCTCCCATAATTTGACAGAAGTTATGAGCCAAAATGTGGTTTACGATATAATATTCCATATTTGAAAAAGTAATTGGATTAGACTTGCCAAATTTATAAGATATATAGACCATGTCCAATGCTAGAATGTTATGTAATATGAATGACCTTGACATATTTTGTGAGATCACCATGCCTGTAAAGTTGAAAGAGGTAATTTTGTAATGGCATGGTGTAGCTTGGACATCAATGGCAAAGAGAATTGAGCCTCCAGATCAAAATTGCACTTGGTTACATTGTACATAAAACTGTACTTGGTGACCTACTTTTTTGGTCACCATGACTAAGTTGTTATGGAGTTTGGTGCTTGTCCAAATTTATTGTTTTTCTTCAAAAAAGTTATAACCCAATTCAAACAAACAAGCAGAGCATGTATGGAAAGCTAGATGTGAGATGCATATTTTTAAACTAACAATTTTTAATCCAAGTTGAAGGTCAAGGTCAATTGGCCAGTTTAAATACAGGGGTCATCTCATGAATGCTCTGCACCCCACAACTTTTTTATAAGGCCCATATAACATTTAAAGGTTATAAAGTGTATGAAAATATTTGTCAACATCAATGTTGGTGGCGCCACCTTTAGTTTTATGTAATATATGGGTCAAAATGTGAAAATCTTTTGACCATGACACCGTCCACAGTTTTTCAGTCAGCCCAATATAACCATCAGGATGTATAGGATGTATGAAAATTAGGTCCCTTTCGATATTGGTGGCGCCACGTACAGTATTATTAGATTAGATTAGATTAGATAATTACGGCTTGGTAGGAAATGTTATTCCATATAAGCCGCTCACAGTTCATTACACAATTGTCATATTGGGTTCAAGAGGATGATCTAGTGCTCTATAAGTATACAAAACTGGATGGTCCTTAAAATGTGAATCTAACTTAATTTTAAATGTTAATATGTCAGGAGCATGTACAATGTCACTCGGTAATGTATTCCACCAGTCTGAAATCCTTTGACCAAAGAAATATTTACGAACATTCGAAATGTTCCTTATTTTTAAAAGTCTCAGTGAGTGACCTCTAGATCTTGCATTTTCCAGGAAGGGTGGTAAGCAGGTATCCAGATCATAGTATTCCCCATGCGTGTACTTGTAAGCACAGATGAGGTCACCTCTTAATCTCCTGTAAACCAGAGTAGGCAATTTGAGTGTTCTCAGCCTGTCCTCATATGATAAATCACTTAAACCTGGTACCCTCTTGGTCGCTCTTCTCTGGACAGATATATTATGTAATATAGAGGCAAAATGTGAAAGCCATGTAAACACTCTAGCAGCTTTAATTTTTGGTAGATCTTCACAGAATATGGTGGAATCGTGTGGGAGGTCCAAATCTAACTGGCTAATGATACTAGTGGCGCCACCTATAATTTGACATAAATTATGAGCCAAAATGTGTTTTAATATATAAAGTTTCATCTTTGGAAAAGTAATTGGATTAGTGGCAAATTTGTAGGATTTATAGACCATATCCAATGATAGAATGTTATGTAATATCAGTGATCTTGGCCTATTTATGTTAGGTCACCATGCCTGTAAAGATGAAAGAGGTGATTTTGTAATGGCAGGTTGTAGCTTGGACATCAATAGCAATGCCAGGACAGCACAAGGCCCATGGGCCTCTTGTATTACATAATGTGGGTGACCTTGATCTTCTGTCCCAAGGTCACTGAGGACATAGGATGAAGGACCCACTTATTGTTGTCTTGGCACATGCAACAGTATCTATCACAGGAATTGCACAGATAAGCTATGATTACATGTGGAGCAAAGTGCCATCTGGTGGACATTTTATACGCTAAATGTACATAAGCTTTATAAGAAGCCACTTGAGGACTCACAGCTGTGAAATGAAGATGCAGACCGTGCAATTTAGCCATGATGCCAGCAGAGCATTAGGCCCATGGGCCTCTTGTTGTGGTCACTAGGCTCAGACATAGCAGTCAATAGCTTTGGTCCAAATTAGCTAGTACTGTGAGCTACCGCTGCAAAGCAGGGATCACACCCCTGCTATCTACTTAGCAACTGGCCTTTCTCTGCAATCGTCCAGTCATTATACTGAAATTACGTGGATACTGGATGTTCTTGTGTTGGACCTTTACCCCCAACAAAATGTCTTGAACAAATTCTGTCAAATTTGCCTGGTGGTTTATAATCTTCTGGTCTTTTCACCATATTCAACCACTCCCATCGTTTCTGTGTTTCTTTGAAGGAAAACTGTGGAAAGTTACCCCTTGCACCTAGGGGTATTTATCCAATTTACCCAGTGCTCTTGTGTCTGGCTTACAGTCAGCAACTTGTCATTGTAGCTTATAAATACTTCCGTTGTACGTTGGAAAATAACGATCAACTTTGTGATGTCATTTCCCTGTACTTTAACTATGGCGCATAGGGCTGCTATATTGAAACGACCTAACCTGCCGCAAGGTGCACCGGGAAATGACCCTGGCGCTTTAGTGGGTACCGACAGTACTAGCTAATTTGGACCTCAGGTATTCCTTTGTAAAATTTACTTGTGGTGACAGGTCACCTGCTGTATGTGGCCCTTTTTTCTTGGCAAAAGGGGTGGCCACATACAGCAGGTACCACTGTACCTGCAAGATGAGACCACCAGTGATGCTGACAAAAGGTACTGTACAATGTGAATTTAGGCAGAAAGGAACGTCCAGGAGAAGTTATAAATGAAGGCTACGTTTATCTCTTTGCTGCAGGTTTGGGGGTGTCACTATTGGTGGATGTGTTGAGCATAGTCAGACCCAGCACAGTGATACAGCTAGAGTCTGATAACAAGTACAAGAACTATCCTGCACAACTGACCTTCCAGTATATCAGTTCAACCTCTGGCTGGCATTATAACCAGGTAAGAAGCAATAGCCAAGTGTTGCTCAGCTCCTCACCCTGACCCTATGGTGCTGGCACTTCCTGGGGCAAGACAGCGTTGCCCACACTGAATGTGACCACAGCACAAGTTTTCTTATTTCTCTTATTTACTGTCAATTTGACTTTGGAACCATACCATCTTTAAAGCACTTGGACTCTTCTCAAGTTTGGTAGAGAAATGCATTGTAAGACAGAGATTGGCTGGCTATATTTGTTGACCTATTGTGTCGTTACTGTCACCTATTGACAGCCAATTTGACTTCATTCAAAGTTCCTGAATGGATTCCTCCCAAATTTGGTGTAGATTCATAATATATGTAGAACAAAGATAAGCTGATAAGATTTTCAGGTCACTGTGACCTATTTACTGGTAATATGACTTCGGAACCCCAGTATCTTTAAAGCACTTTGATGACTTCTCTAATTTTGTACAAAGATGCATTATAAGACAAAGGTTGGCAAACAAATTGAGTGAGTGACTGGGCGTATACTGTGACCTATTTACAGTCAATTTGACTTTGTGACTTCAATATATACAAAGTGCCATCATGGATTGTTTTCAAACTTGGTACAGAAATGCATTCTTAGGAAAAAATTAGCTGATTAATTTTGCATGTCACTGTGACACTCGATTTGACTGTGTTCCAGTAATGACATCGAATTGTCTGGAAAGATTTCATTCTAATCATATTCATCAGTGTTATTAGGAGTAGATGATATTGTCTGAATTTCATTTCAGTGTTACACATGGGGCACTTTGCAGCAAAGAGGAATTTGTCAAGTTGAGTGAGAATTGGGGGCAATCAGTTTATGGATAAAGTGAGCAGGGGAGACAGTAATTGCTTCCAGTCATCCTGCTCTATTTCTTTTCTTTCTTTCTTTCTTTCTTTCTTTCTTTCTTTCTTTCTTTCTTTCTTTCTTTCTTTCTTTCTTTCTTTCTTTCTTTCTTTCTCTCTTTCTCCCTCCCTCCCTCCCTCCCTCCCTCCCTCCCTCCCTTCCTTCCTTCCTTCCTTCCTTCCTTCCTTCCTTCCTTCCTTCCTTCCTTCCTTCCTTCCTTCCTTCCTTCCTTCCTTCCTTCCTTCCTTCCTTCCTTCCTTCCTTCCTTCCTTCCTTCCTTCCTTCCTTCCTTCCTTCCTTCCTTCCTTCCTTCCTTCCTTCCTTCCTTCCTCTCTGCAACAGATTTTGCCCAGAGTTTTTCTCACACACTATAACACCATAAAACACCACATTCTGCACAATTGATATAGCAGTGAAAGTTTGCAGTTGGTTTGGAATAGCCAACATGCTAAAAATTTTTCAAATTCCAGGCATTCAAATTTTTCGATAATACCATATCATATTGTAACTAGCTGTGCCATTTCAAGATCAATTCATCGGTTGGAGCTATAGACAAACCCAATAAAGTGTAAACACAAGTTGCATAATGTTTATTTGTGCTTACAGGGCCATTTGAAAAGTTGATATGTTAAATGTCTTCAATTCCAACTTTAATTTGTAGGTTTGTGCTGTGATTGCATCAAATGTAGAACAAACAAAAATTGTACAATTTTGATTTATGCAAATTGGGGACACTTGAACAATTTGAATTTTGAATATTTGATAAAAACTGTCATAGTTAGAGGTGCCAACATAAATTCAGTAGTTCATGCAGGAAGCAGACCTGATGAGGTACAAACTGAACTTGTTGTCATGGCAATGAGGGACATTTAGACAATTCAAATACTTCAAACTATTATAGGTAGAGGACCCATTCCAATGCACAGCCTGTAAAGAAAAAAAAAACAAGAGGGTCATAATGACCCTATGCTCTGCTGACTAGAATCTGCCTCTTCCACAAGTACAAACTAAATTGCTCCATTTCCTTGATGCTGGTGGATTTAAGTCCCCTATTCTGGAAAAAAATGCTGACTCAGTACTTATACTGCATAACTGTTTTGATATGGCACTCACGCATAGCTACCTCCATTGAACCATTCTTTATTGAGAATGGGGATTTGGTTGAGTGGATATGTGCGTTTACCATTTCAGCTAGGCGACTGGTGCCAAAGGTTGCAGGTTCGAGTCCCACTCGTTCCGAACATAAAATGTACATGTAATGTACTAGTGCTTACCAATAGTTGACCAAAAAGTGAAGTATTATCAAGATACCTATGAGCAAATTATACAAGCCTGGCCTTTCACAGCTGTTTGAAATCAGAATTTACACTGCCAAAAGAAACTCCATAGGTACCCTCCTATTTATGTTTAGTAGTATCTATGGACCTATGATTCACCATTACCAAGATATAAGTCAGTTTGACCTTTCAAGGGCACTTAAATTTAAAGCCAGCAACACCAAAAAGAAACCCTGTTAAAAAAAAAAAAGTTATACCCTGTAAGTGCTTTCTTATTAATGTTTGATATTAATGAATGTAAGTCAATATGTCAGAAAAGCCACAGATCCTTGCACATACTGCCCTGAGAGTCCAGTAAACCATGTACTGCCCTGAGTGTCCAGTATACCATGTACCGCCCTGAGAGTCCAGTGTACCATGTACCGCACTGAGAGTCCAGTAAACCATGTACCGCCCTGAGAGTCCAGTAAACCATGTACCGCCCTGAGTGTCCAGTATACCATGTACCGCCCTGAGAGTCCAGTGTACCATGTACCGCCCTGAGAGTCCAGTAAACCATGTACCGCCCTGAGAGTCCAGTAAACCATGTACCGCCCTGAGTGTCCAGTATACCATGTACCGCCCTGAGAGTCCAGTGTACCATGTACCGCCCTGAGAGTCCAGTAAACCATGTACCGCCCTGAGAGTCCAGTAAACCATGTACCGCCCTGAGTGTCCAGTATACCATGTACCGCCCTGAGAGTCCAGTGTACCATGTACCGCCCTGAGAGTCCAGTAAACCATGTACCACCCTGAGAGTCCAGTATACCATGTGCCGCCCTTAGAGTCCAGTACACCATGTACCGCCCTGAGAGTCCAGTATACCATGTACCACCCTGAGAGTTCAGTAGACCATGTACCGCCCTGAGAGTCCAGTAAACTATGTACCGCCCTGAGTGTCCAGTATACCATGTACCGCCCTGAGAGTCCAGTGTACCATGAACAGCCCAGAGAGTCCAGTAAACCATGTACCGCCATGAGAGTCCTGTAAACCATGTACCGCCCTGAGTGTCCAGTATACCATGTACCGCCCTGAGAGTCCAGTATACCATGTACCACCCTGAGAGTTCAGTAGACCATGTACCGCCCTGAGAGTCCCGTAAACCATGTACCGTCCTGAGAGTCCTGTGTACAATGTACCACCCTGAGAGTCCAGTATACCATGTAACGCCTTAGTGGACTACTGGCATGTTAACCCTCTGCACACAGTCATCTCTCTCTTCGTGCCTCTCCATTTGCCAGCAGGCAGTTACCTGTGTATAAAGTACATGAAAGAATTGGGGAGCATGTGATGCAGGAGTCTCTTTGGGGTCAAATAATGATGGCTTCAAGTGCAAATCTACCTTGGCAAGGCTACTAGCCTGATTCAGTCTCAAGGCCCAGTTTGAATCTTGATTTTTTTGATCTTGCAATGTGCCTTGCTGTAATATGGAAGTGCCAGCATAGTGTTAGCCAAAATAACTCTCACAGGGTTTCATCTCTGTAGCTGCCGTGCAAGCACTCTTCCTAGGTCTCCCTGTGCAATTGGGGGACTTTGATTTTGCGTCCATTTTCTTTCACTTCTTCTGTTTCTTGTTGTTCTTCAACACTTTGATGCAGACATGATAACTCAAGAATTTCAGCAACTTGATTCAAATTTGGTAGGGTAATATTACACATGAAGGTCTAGGTCAGGTTTGAAGATGTGTGACCTTGACTCAATTTCCAAGGTTAAAGAGCCACATTAATGAATTTTTTGATGCAGACACGATAACTTGAGAAAGACTTCACCAAAACGTCAATCAAACTTGGTAGGATAATGTTACTGACCAAGGTGTAGGTCAAGTTTGAATGTGGGTGACTTTGACCCAATTCCCAAGGTCACAGCCACATTGAAACCAATAGTTTCTGTATGATTTTAAGTTATTTAGCTACAGCTTTCATATTGTACAAGATTGTAGTCCTGTATGAGGGCTAAGTCAAGTTTGAAGATGGATGATCTTGACTCAGTTCTCAAGTTCACAGAACCACATTAATGGAATTTGATGCAGACATGATAACTTAAGAAGGATTTCAGCAAATTTACTCAAACTTGGGAGGATAATATTACACATGAAAGTGTAGGTCAATTGTTAAGGTGTGTGACCTTGACCCAATTCCCAAGGTCACAGCCACGTTAGTGAATTTCAACATGGATGTGATAATTCAAGAAGGATTTCACCAAATTTTATCAAACTTGGTAGGATAATGTTACTAACCGAGGTATAAGTCAAGTTGGAAGGTGGGTGACCTTCATTCAATCTCAAGGTCACAAAGCAACATTAGTGAAATTGACGTAGACCTGATAACTCAAGGATAACACCAAGTTGAATCAATCTTGGTCAGAAAATCAGTGATAAAGTTACTTACCAAGGTCCTGATGGGAATTGCAGATGGGTGACCTGGACTTTTTTTCAAGTCATACTGGCTAGCCTTTTCTTGAAATCACATGACTGGAAGGAGGTGTAAAAAGTTACATTGACTTTTTGTAGGTCACTGGGATTAGTATGAGAAATTTTTAAGGGCAATAACTGGTAAGGGCACACCGGGAAACATTCGATTTTCTGTTTTTTTAATATCAGACTGTTCTTTTTTTGGGGGGGGGGGGAGGAGATGGTCATTTGCATTATGACCATGCAAAAGTTTGAGTTTGTACTTGCAATGAATGTAGGGAATAAAGATATACAATAACATGTACCAGCATGTGTTAAATAATGCAGAAGTATAGTGAGGGCACACACTGCATGTGAAGACACACTGCTATAAAGCTTTCCGTAATTGTCCCCGGCCACCGAAGGTGGCATAGGGGGACATATAGTTAGTGAAGATTGGGGGCCATCCATCCTTCCATCTGTGTATTTATGACATTTAGCACAATAGTGTAACATACTAGAGACATCCGTCCATCCAGGAGCATATCTAAAGAACCCAAAGAGATAAAATAATGAAACTTATACCAAAGCTGCATCATACCACGGGCATGTGCACTGTATACAAGAACATATCCATCTTCATGCGTCTGGCAGCATATCTCTAGAACCCTTAGAGATAGAATAATGAAATTTATACCAAAGATGTATCATACCGAGGGCTTGTGTGCCATATACTGTCTTTGACCTTGACCTATTTTCAAGGTCACAGGGCCTAAGAACATATCAATTTTTGTGCATCCAGACATGCTGTATACATGGTATAGCTTTCTTCTGTACTCTCATGCTTTGAATGCTTGCTTGTAGTGGCGCCTACCCTATGCACCCTGTATTGGCATACCTCTGTCTATGCAAACTTATGGCTCGTAACGGCCAAAATGCATAATATTACACCTTCTATGCAGCAAGTAATGGAGTCTGACAGAGAAGATGACAGCACCTCTCAGACAAAAACACTCATCAAAAGGTAATATGTTTCAGTATATTATCTGAACCATTTGCATTGAGTGACCAACAAATAAATTTATAAGTATTGATGCAAATTGTTGAAGTACATGGCACAATTATCCATAACAACAATCCCCCGTTCAAGGTATATGCAAGCACTGTTAATATAAGGGACTCAAACTGATGTGTTTGTTAAAATGTATGGCCTAATGTAGCTAAATTTTCCTCTGTGGATGAAATATTTTGTATCCAGGTTGCTATGGACTGATTAAAGTAATAAAAAATGTGTTACATTGTAAGAAAAGTAGAATATTGCTGGAACAGAAATACCACACCTAAAATGCAGAACCACAATTTGTGGCCATGCCTAAACTTGCAGTACGTGAGGCATGCAAATACCATATATGCATTAGAAGTTGTATTAAACACTACGTACTAAACTTTATTTATTTATATATTCTACACACAGTATTAATAAAACAGTTGGGTATAAACCCTAAGGATGCATATGTTTTGATAATAAAAAGTGTTTCTAATATTTTACAATGCAAATCATTACATTGGTTTATTTCGTTTACTTTACACCAAGATACAGTCTCTCACTAAACAGAAGAAAGGGCATTAAAAAACACAGACTGCACACTCAGGGAAAAACTACAGATGCTCTTCCTGAATCCTGCTGATACTCCAACCCCTGATGATCAGATACATTTTCACTGTAAAACTCCAGGCCTACACCCAAGAGATCTTCAAGGTCCATAGTGCTTCAGACCTAAATAAAAGTAAATTATACATATATAATTAAAAGGTTTTCAAAACATTAGTTCAATATCAGTTAACATTTCAAGTGTTAGTTTTTTTCATCATCAGTAAAAACTCGCTCTTTTTTTAATTGATAGGAAAATAAAAATATTTTATCCGCCACTATTTGGTAGGGGAGTGGGATGCATTGGGATATTTTTTATTTATAAATTGCCAAAGATCTAATAAATAAACTGTGACCAAATATACATGTACCCACTACCATTTTTATATTACAAGGTTTGAAAGAGTTAATTAGATAAGACAGTGGAATCTTCCAATTAAAACCATCCAAGAAACTATCAAAAATGGTCTTAATTGGAAAGTGGTCTTTATATGGAGTATATTTACACAAAAAAATAAAATGGGATGGAAAGGTGGTTGCAATAGGCAGATTGGGTGGTTTTGGGGTGTACAGTAGAATTGAGTGCATGGGCAAAATATTAAATGTTTAATTCAATCATAGTTTTATGCCCCATAACTGTTCGCTGACTTTGTCCTGTTTTCATGTATTATCATGGTTGTATTGATAGTGTCAGGAAAAGTTGAAAGGTTACTAGTAATAGACATCAGTCTGGAGACACTGTTATACATGTATCATTGGAGCATTTTGCACAGACTGAGCTGCCAATTTGCAGCGTTGGCTGTGGCCATGGATTTCACATGGAATTGAATATTAGGCTGTATTTTTGCCACTTTCATTCACATGGATTATATTTTGCTGTGTGCTTATAAGTGTTTGGATAACAGGGGTGCATTTGCTTCTGTTTGGGTAGCAAGTTAGCCAAAATTAGATAAGATACTGAGGTATTTGTGATCTGAGGACAGCGACTGAGGGTTGGCATCAGACACAACTTGGCTATGGGGGGCATTAATTACAGCAATATGGATGCATGTTTCTTGTTAAAACGCATTCAGTTTTGTTAAGGAGACTTCCCTACACTCAACTGGGTAGTTCATATTACTTTTTACTAATGACGGAGATACTTAAAAGCTGTTTACTTACCACTTGCTGCTTTCCAAATGTTGTCAGTGCGGTGGTCTTGTTGACTAGAAGGTGATGCCGCGATGCATAGAGATCAAGTAGCATAATATTTGCATAGACTGAGGTATGCCTGTACACCGTGCTATGTGTAGTGGCACCTGAACTATGGTCATGGAAAGAGATGGTGTCCCTTTGTGTAGTGGCACCTATCCCTGTGTGTAGTGGCACCTTTGAATGCTTGCTTGTAGTGGCACCTGAACTGTGGTCATGGAAAGAGATGGTGCCTCTCAGTGTAGTGGCACCTATCCCTGTGTGTAGTGGCACTGTTTAAAGCATGTACAACTTATAGCCGTCCATGTGTCCGTCTGTCTGGGAGCATATCTCTAGAACCCAAATATTGTGGCGGGGGACATAGATCCTTTGGATCACTGTGCAGTTGTTCCCACTTGAAACTCATCATCATGAATCACACAATTGGTTGAGAGTCTTGAAATATTGCTAGAATAACAAGTTTCAAATAAAAATATTAATTTGCTTCAGGTGGAAAAGGACAATAATAGACCATACAGGAACATGCACAAGTTGCGGTCAGTTCAGTCTCCAGTCAGCAAAAGACGAGAGTAAGTTTTTATCTTAATCTATAATATTCACACTGCATGGTGCGAAACTTGACAGCAGCAGGTTGGCTATTTGCAGGGCTCTATCACATGCTCTGCCAATTAAATGAGACACACTCAAATGAAGTCTGTTATTCAGTAGTACTTCAGTATTGTGCTCAAAAGCATGATATTATCAGTAGGGCCGTTTTCAAGTTGTCTGGATATCTGTCCGGATGTGCACATTCTCATTACGGTGATATCTATAGAATGCCTCACTGGTTTTTGCTCAAATTTGGCAATATGGTTATCTTACCTGGCAAGATGAACTATCAGATTTTGGTGTCACCATGACCTAATTTAAATGAATGGCAGACCCTTCACTCAATGCTTTACATTGAAGGTATGTCTAGTTTTGCCTAATATTTAATTCCACAGCTATACCTCATGTGGCATTTCATTTGTAATGTTTACCCACTGAAAGTATGTTTGTTCGGATGCAAGGAAAGTGGCTGCATTGTAATTTTAGTGCATTTAACACGTTATATGCAACTGCATTCTCAATATGCTGGATCATTTGAATTACCCAGTGTGGAACTGTCAAGTGATTATAGTTTGTGGCTGTAGACTGGTCTTTTGGATTGATGTGGTCAAGTTTTTTTTCTCAGCTGACCGACAAGTCAGCTGAGGTTGTAGAATGATCCGTCCATCTGGCTGACAGTCCACAATTTATATTTTCGATTTTTCCAAAAGTATTGGCCAGATGAAGTTTAAACTTGGTGGGTATATACCTTGGGTTGGTCTCTACCAATTTTGTTCAGTTGGTTGCATGTCGTCCAATGATTTTTGTGTTTTATACGATTTTTAGCTCAGCTGACTTGTCAGTCAGCTGAGCTTTTGTGAGGGTCTGTCGTCTGTCGTCTGCCCATCTGTCGTCCGTCCATAATTCACATTTTTGACTTTATCTCAAAAACCGTCACGTAGATTCACTTAAAGTTGGTTGAGATGTGCGTTGGGTGCATCTCTACCAAGTTTGTTCAAATGGTCATGCTCCAGTGATTTTTGGAATCTTTTATGAATTTTTTTTGGTTCTTTATTGGGATAAACCTTAAAAAATCTTTTTCTCCAAAATCGCTTACCCAATTGCTTTGATATCACATGGGAACACTCCTAGGGACTCCTAGTTATCCCCCGCCCAGGAAGTGGGGGAGGGGATATGGTAATGGACACTGTCAGTCTGTCCTTCCATCCGTCCGAAACAAATTTTGTCCGGCCCATATCTTCTACATTATTAATGCTACCTCTTCGAATTTTTTATGGTGGGTAGACCTTAGGTAGTAGGTGTGCATAGGCATTGTTTTGTGTGGCTAATTACTTGCATTAATTAATTAATTAACAAAGTTCGTTAAGCAAGACAAATTTTGTCTGGGCCATATCTTCTAAACTATTAATGCTAGCGCTTTGAATTTTTTATGGTGGGTAGACCATAGGCAGTAGGTGTGCATAGGCATTGTTTTGGGTGGCTAATAACTTCCATTAATTAATTAAGTAACAAAGTTCATTAAACAAGCTCAAGCTACATTACAAATTTTGTCTGGGCCATATCTTCTAAATTATTGATACCAGCCCATTGATTTTTTTATGGTGGGTAGACCTTAGATAGTAGGTTTGCATAGGCATTGTTTTGTGTGGCTAATAAGTTCCATTAATTAATTAATTAACAAAGTTTGTTAAGCAAGACAAATTTTGTCCGGGCCATATCTTCTAAACTATTAATCCTACCCCTTTGAATTTTTTATGGTTGCTAGACCTTAGGTAGTAGGTGTGCATAGGCATTGTTTTGTGTGGCTAATTACTTTCATTAATTGATTAATTAACAAAGTTCATTAAGCAAGCTCAAGATTTATCCGGGCCATATTTTCTAAGCTATTAATACCAACCCTTTGAAATGTTTATGGCTAATAGACCTTAGGTAGTAGGTGTGCATAGGCACTGTTTTGCGGGGCTAATTACTTTCATTGATTAATTAATTAATAAATTTCATTAAGCAAGCTCAAGATACAATACAATTTTTGTGTGAAGCATAACTTTGCAACTAAAAGTGGTAACCCTTTAAGATTTTCAGCGTTGGTAGACCAGAGGTAGGAGGTGTGCATAGGCAGAATTTTTTTGGACTAATTACTTTCCTTCATTAATATATTAATTAACAAAGTTCATTAAGCAAGCTCAAGATGCAATACATTTTGTCAGGAGTATAACTTTGCAATTATAAGTGGTAACCCTTTAAGATTTTCAGGGTTGGTAGACCAGAAATAGGAGGTGTGCATAAGCATATATTTATGTGGCTAATATCTTTCCTTTATTTGTTTATTAATTAACGAAGTTCATTAAGCAAGCTCAAGATCCCAATACAATTTTGTCTGGAGCATATCTTTGCAACTATTAGTGATATCTCTTTGAGATTTGCAGGGTTGGTAGACCTGAGGTAGGAAGTGTGCATAGACATAAATTTATGTGTACTTTCCTTTATTAATTAATTAATTAAGAAAAGGTTGTTAGGCAACCACAAATTTTGTCCTGGCACTACCATGATTACTGTGGGCGGGGGATATGGCTAGCATCAGTGGCTACTTGTTCTTAATTTGTTTACCAGGTGGCATTGCAATTATTTTTCTAATTTTTATTTATTTTTGTGTGTGTGTTTTTGCTATTTTTGACTCCTTTTCCAGAACCATCACTCAGATTAAGCTGAACCTTGGTGGATGTGTTCCTTGTGAAAGGGTCAAAGAAAGTTGTTCACTAGGTGGTGCTGCTGTGGATTCCTGATTTTTAATGATTTTTTCAATTTGGGTACTTCTCAGTAAGTGCCCCTTTCCTGTTGATTACTGTGTTAGTCAACTGGTATTCTGATGCTAATTCATATTGTGGACTTCTTCTCTGAAACCATCAACCACATTGACTTCAAACTTGGTGGCAGTGTACCTTGGGTGGGTCTCTACCAGGTATGTTCAAATGGTCATGCCCCAGTGATTTTTGGACAAGTCTAAAAAATCTTCTCAAAAACCGCTCACCCAATTCCTTTGATATCACACTCGTAGAGACTCCTAGTTCTTAATTTGTTCAACAAGATGCACAGCATTTTTTGGGTATTTTTAGCTCAGCAGACTTGTCAGTCAACTGAGGTTATGTTATGACTAGCCATCTGTACGTCCATTGTCCATTGTACTTTCAAGAAGTATATGGATAAAGACCACAAACATGTAATCATGGGTGATTTAAGTATCATTCAAAACCAAAAATTGAGATATTTGTTTCAAAGAGGACCAAACTATAGAGAAAGACATAACATCAACTTCACAAAGGCAAGAAAGGAGATTAAAAGAGGACTCAACAGTTTGATTAAGAAACATAATGATTAGAAAGGAATCTGTAACAAGGCATTTGATGAATGGAAAGTTAAAATAATGGCGAAAGTGGATGAAAGAATTAAACACCTGAGAAAAGGACCTCTTCAAAAGTGGAGACAGATTAAACAAGTGCTGCAGGATTCACATTGTAGTCAGGAATTGCAAGACTTGCATAACAAGTTTGTCATCACACCTGTTGACAAAGCTAGCAATAACATTGCACTAACTTGTAAACCATACTACATTAATACAATACTGAGTGAATTAACTTATGAAAGTTATCAACCGGCAGAAACCTCTGATACTGTTATCAAGGACCAAGTGGATAAAAACAAGGAGTTGAAATGCATTGTCTCAAATAAGGACAAGAAATTACCAATTATATATGCAATTGTCAAAATGCATAAAAACCCTGTTAAATTCAGGTTCATCATTGCAGCAAAGAAATGTGTTTCGAAACAAAACGAGTCACTAAAGTTCTCAAACTTGTCAAAAAATCACAGACTAACTACTGCAGAAAAGTAAAAATGTACACAGGAGTGAATAGAATGTGGATTACAGATAGCACAAATGATATTCTACTAGACATTGACAAAATCAACAATAAGAATGGTGCCAAATCAATTCATACCTTTAATTTCTCAACATTGTATACAAAGATCAACTTGATAGACCTAAACAATGTGTTCATTTCAAAGTTGGGTAAAGCGTTCAAAGGTGGCACATGTCAGTATATTAAAATATCTGGTACTGAGGCTAAATTTGATAAAGGTAAGAGCAAAGGAATATCTTACACAAAGCAAGAGTGTGCTCAAATGATAGAATTCATTATCAACAATGCTTACTTTTGCTTGGAACCAGTGTCTATCAACAAATAGTAGGCATACCAATGGGAACAGACCCAACCCCATATATTGCCAACCTTTATTTACATTATTATGAATCAAAATGGATGGAGGAATTGCCAAAAACAAACTTTACAGCTTCAAGAAGATCCTATTCTCACACAAGAAGATTTATGGATGACCTGTGTGCTTTAAACAATGGAGATGAAATAAAGGGAAATTGGAAAAACATATATCCCAAAGAACTAATATTAAATCTGGAAAATGAAAGTAATACAAAAGCTATTTTCTTTGATCTGCATATAGAAATACAAAAACAACCAGTATGTAACAAAAATATTTGACAAGAGAGACTAGTTCAAATTTGATATTATCTCCAACCCTCATCTGACAGGAAACATTCCAGAGAAACAAGCATATATAGTTTGTATTGGACAAGGGATACATATTGCTAGAAACAGCACACTTTTTAGCGTTTTGTCAATAGTCAGAACTTTGTTGCAAAAACTACAACACAAAGGTTATAAAAAAACAACAACTACACAAAACTCTGTTGAAATGTTTCCAGAGATATGACCAAATACCTGACAAATACAACACAAACTCAAGAACATTAATCAAACTGTGTCAAGATGGAGCTTCAAATGACAAAGTGTAGTCCTGAAAGTGTTTAGAGTGGTAAGAGGGAAAGTACCCGGGGTAAAGTATACTTAACCCTTCCTCCTCTGTAGGCGAGAAAAAAAATGGCCAAAGATACTTGCTTCTCCCATACTGCAGGAACACTCCCTTGGACTCCTAGTTCTTAATTTGTTCACCAGGTGGGGCTGCAATTTTTTTCTATTTTTTATAAATTTTTTGTGTTATAGCTATTTTTGACTTCTTCTGTAGAACTGTCACTCAGATTAAGCTATAACATGGTGGATATGTTCCTTGTAGAAGGGTCAAACAACGTTGTTCACTGTGTGGCTGCTGCAGATTCCTGATGTTTAACAATTTTTTCAATTCGGCTCTTTTTCAGTAAATGCACCTTTCCTATTGATTACTATGTAAGTAAATGGGCATTCTAATGCCAATTTACATTTTCAACTTCTTCTCCAAAACCGTCATCCAGATTTACTTCAAACTTGGTGGGGATGTACCTTGGGTTGGTGTCTACCAGGTTTGTTCCAATGATATTTGGATTTTTTAATGATTTTTTTTCAAAAATCTTTACAAAAGTTTTAATAGGAAAGTTTAACATGGGAATTTCTTGTAATGGTTATAACTTAAATAATTTTGTCCAGATTTACTTCAAACTTGGTGGGGGTGTGCCTTGGGTGGACCACTACCAAGTTTGTTCAAATGGTCACGCTCTATTGATTTTTGAATTTTTTATGAATTTTTTTGTTCTTTTTTGAGACAAACCTTAAAACTCTTCTCCTCTGAAACCGCTCTCCCAATTGCTTTGGTATCGTACATAGACACTCCCAGGGACACGTAGTTCCAAATTTATTCACCAGGTGGCGCTGCAATTTTTTTATAATTTTTTGTATGAATTTTTTGTATGGTTTTGCGATTTTTCACTTGTTCTCTTAACCGTCACTGAGATTAAGCTGAAATGTGATGGATATGTTCTTGTGGAAGGGTCAAACAAAGTTGTTCACTAGGTGGCACTGCTTTGGATTCCTGATTTTAAGGATTTTTTTCAATTATGGTACTCACCAGTCAATGGAGCTTTCCTATTGATTACTATGCAAGTCAATGGGCATTCTAATACTAATTCGCAGGACAACTGACACGAAATTTATTGTTTACTTGATACCTTGAGATCTGTTTTGAGTTAGTAGCGTGATGCAGCAGGTTAATGTTTCTGTATGAAGGTCATGCTTAGACAGTACATGAATGACCTTGATCTCGTTTCTGGGGTCACAGTGCAACATACATGAATTTTACTCTTCATTATAACTTGAGACCTACTTGAACCTTGATGTTGCACATGTTAGTGTTCTTCTACAAAGGTCAGACTTACTCAGAACATGGGTGACCTTGATCCTTTCCCAAGTTCACCGAGCTGCAAGTGTGAATGTCTAGGTCAGCTGAGCATGTGCTGTTCACACAGCCTGCTTGTTTGGATTTTTTGTTTGTTTTTTGGGGGCAAATCTTAAAAAAATCTTCTCCAAAACTGCTCATCCAGTTGCTTTGATATCACACAGGAACACTCCTAGGGACTCTAAGCTTTTAATTGTTCACCAGGTGGCACTGCATTTTTTTCTATTTTTTTTTCTAATTTTTTTATTGATTTTTTTGAGTGTTTTCACTATTTTCATCTTCTCCAGAACCGTCACTCAGATTAAGCTGAAACTTTGTGGGTATATTCCATGTGAAATTGTCAAACAAAGTTGTTCACTAGGTGGCATTGCTATGGATTCCTGATTTTGAACGATGTTTTCAATTCGGATACTTATTGGTAAAAGCACCTTTCTTATTGTCAGATTACTATGCAAGTCAAGGGTATTCTAATGCTTTTTCACATTTTGGACTTCTCTGAGGAAACTGTCTGTCAGATTCACCTCAAACTTGGTGGCAGTGTTCGTGGGTCGTCAGGCTCCAGTGAATGTTTTATGATATTTAGCTCAGCTCACCTCCTTGTCATCTGTCGGCAGAGCATTAGGCCCATGGGTCTGTTGTTCAGAAAAATATCTTGATATGTTGGTCCTAAAATGTAATCTCAACTTGGCCTGGTCTCTCAAGCCAGCTGTCACTGTATTCCCTTCTTTGGCAACAAATTATGAAAGGTACAACACCAAAAACTTTAAAAAATGGAGAATATTCTGGAAGCACATCATATGCACACACAATTATGTGTCTACCAAAAATACCAATCGACCAACTGGTCAGTTTGCCGCCACAGATATACATTTTAGGCCCATGGCCTTGTTTGATGATTTTTTGTGTGTTAAATCTTTTTTCGACTTTTTCCTCTCGAACCGTCACTCAGATTAAGCTGAAACTTGCTGGATATGTTCTTTGTGGAAGGGTCAAATAAAAGGGTCTCTATGTGGCAATGCTGCATATTCCTGATTTTTCATGATTTTTCAATTCAGGTTGTTACCAGTAAATGCCGCTTTCCTACTGATTACAATGCAAGTCAGTGGGCATTCAGGTTCTAATTCACATATTTTGACTTCTCCCAAACTGTTAGTCAGATTGACTGTAAACTTGGTGGCAATGTATGTTGGGTGGGTCTGTAGCAGATTTCTTCAAATAATCACGCTGCATTGATTTTTGGATTTTTTATGAATTTCTTTGTTCTTTTGGGGGGCAAATCTTAAAAAATGGCAAGGGTATATGTAAATGTCAACTGAGTACAGGACAGTCACTGTGTTCTTGTTTTGTGAATTTTTGTGTGTTTTTGCTGTTTTTTACATCTCCGATGAAATCTGTATTCAGACTTTGATGAAAGATTGCAGGAATGTTCCTTGCAGAAGGGTCAAACAAGTTTGTCCACCAGGTGGTGTTTCTGTGGAATTTCTGATGTTAGTGTCGTATACATTACCTATAGACTACATTTGGTATGATGAGATTCGTATCACTCCAAAACTGTTTCTTATCAGAAAAACTCTCCTTCTCTTATATATCAAAGGATGCCCAGCCAAGCACCGGTTGAACGCTTGACATTCCTGCCCACACTGTTCAGTCTCAAATATTTGACATATATTTTAACGCTTTCAGTGTCAATCATGTCTAAATTTGATATACTAATGTCAACCTAGTCTGAATTATCATTAGGATCCCAGATTAGTATTCCTCGTGAAAAGACCTTTCATTCAAGTACCAGTGTGCCTGCAGTTCCATCAGAATACCCCAGGTCAACAGCTTTTCTCGGCATGCATTACGCCCCATGCACACAGAGAAAAGCTGTTGACTCAGTTCAAAATTTGGCACTAAAACGGTTAATAGGAGTGCAGACTGTTTAACCCTGCAAACTGTCAATACCTGTCATCCTTCATCCCCAAACATTAAATTTGGATCCGAACCCCCTAAATAAATTTGTGAAGGCTGAACACTGCCATTGAGTGAACAATAAAAAAGAGCAAAATGGTGCAAAATTCATAGTTCTCATGCTATTGTACCATATCGCTTTTCATTTAACGACACTTTAACATTATACCACCACTTCAGGGGTGTTAAGGGTCTCTTGGAATGTCTCCCTTTGTGTTTGTAGGGATGTTAATAGCACATCCTTGACAAAGCTACAGTAATTAAATAAAGTGGCACATCCAGAGATCATGCTGAGTTCAAAGAATATTGCACCCTGTGCTGCATTACACAGAGATCCTACTCAGTGAGTGTTTCTACCAATTCGTTCAAATAATCACACTCCAGCGGTTTTTGTATTCTTAACTCAGTTGACTTATCAGTCAGCTTATAGGATGGTCAGTCATCCACCATCCATCTTTCTGTCTGTCCATCAAAGTCATCATTCAGAACTTCCCCCAAACCATTGACCAGATCTTCTTAAAGCTTGCTGGGTATCTACCGTCAGCTGTCCCAAGAATATACTTGTAGGGTGACTGGGGAGTACATGATCGACTTATGGGGAAAATTGCCACTTGTGAGGTGATCCCCGCAAGTAAGTGGTGTGACTGACAAGTCAGCAGAGCTTATAAAATCCTTTTGTGTCCATTTGTTCCTCTTCATTTGTCCACTAACATTTCTTTGTGGGTATTTTTGCAGCCAGCAGGACCGGTTCAAGGCTGTAGACTACAGGAGCATGACTCTGCTGGCCTACTTTGTGAAAGCTGCTGGTGTGGGACCCATGTTATACCTCAACAGTGCACAGCCATACCAGATAGCCTGGCACCAACTGGCGGTACATGTGTGCCATGCTTCCATACCCAACAGTCAGGTGTTGTATGCTCTCAATGGCAGCATGGTGGCGCTCTGCTGTGCCCCTCACCAACAGGTGAGCAGTCATTTTACTGTCTGTGAGGACAAATTTTCCTGAGATGTATTTTTCCCAACCAGTACTAATTTTGGGAACTTAAAAGCTTGGAAATATTCAATTTCAGTGTATTATTCAGCTTGACTGACTGTACGTCACAGAGCTCAAGTGATCACTTATGTCTGTCTGTCTGTCTTTCAGTCCATGTACCTTTCACTTGCAAATACGGTACAGTGCACAATTGACTTTGGGTGGGTCTCTACGAAATTTTTAAATGGTCATGCTCCAGTGAGTTCTGTTGTCTTTAGCTCTGCTGAACAAAGGTAGAGCTTATGCGATCTGTCATGTTTGGCTGGCCATCATTCAATCCTGCCCTTCCATAAACAATTTGTCAACACGATAGCCTCAACAATTTTAAAGTTAGCATTTTGAATTTGTTTGGACATGTTCTATGAATGAAAATCGAGGTTCCTTTTATTTTGTTATTGGAGGTGCCACCTACAGGATTACATGATACACAGGCCAAATGTGAAAAAGTTGCAAACACTCTGGTGTCCTTCATTTGTGATGGATCTTTATGAAATTTGGTGGAAATGATTTGGGAGGCTAATATGTGGAATCTGAGTAATACAGATGAATGGAAAATATGAGCCAATATGTGGTCAGACCTATGAAATTCAATATCATGAGAAATTATACAGTGCTGCCACTTTATACTTTTTTTTTTTATTATGATGCTTTGTTTTCACAGTTTTACTTTTTTATACTTTTTTCCCCAAAAAATACTTTTGTATACTTTTTTGGACAAATTTTTGAACTTTCGATTCAGTTAGATATTAAGGATAGTGTTTTCAGCATTCTCACTGTCTTTCTGAGTGTCTTTTTAACAGGCATGATGAACCATCTTCCCACTGAGTGACAACCATGTGCCCCGGGCAACTTTCATTCGTGTCGGACAACTTAATTTCCTTTGCTAGTTTCCCATGGGGCAAGCTTTCTATCTTCAGCAGAACATATCATTTCCAACAATTATGGGAACATTAAATACAGTTCCTAAATTTTTTTGTGCGGACACACTGTTTTCATAGTGGTGACAAATATAGCTCTTGTTCATCTATATTTGCAACATTTTAAATATCAGTGTCTTTTAACAAGCTTACTAGTAACTACAATTCTCATGTGGTGGGAAAGTGGGCAACTTTCTGGAGGCTTGGGCAAATTGAAAAAATGCTGCGATTGCCCTGGAAAAACTTGAAAAATAGTTACTTTCTACCCTTGATGGGTGATTTTTAGTTCAGCTGACTTGTCAACTGAGCTTATGTGGTGATTGGGCGTCTGTCGTCTCTCTTTTGGCGTCCACAATTCATATTTTTGACTTCTCCAAAACTAGTGTCCAGATTTACGTCAAACTTGGTGGGAATGTACCTTGGGTGAGTTTCCACCAAGTCTGTTCAAATGGTCACGGTGCATTGATTTTGATAAATGATTTTTTTTGTCTTTTTGGAGGCAAATCTTTAAAAAGTCTCCAAAACCACTTGGCCAATTGCTTCAAAATTGCTTAGGGAGACTTCTGGTGACCGTAAGACCTTAATTTGTTCAACAGGTGGTGCTGTGATTTTTCAAATATTTTTTATGTAAAAAAGTGTTTTTGCTTTTTCGACCTCTCCAGAACAGATTATGCTGGAACTTAGTGGAAATGTTCCTTTTAGAAAGGCCAAGAAAAGTTGTTCACAAGGTGGCGATGCTATGAATACCTAATTTTAGAGGAATTTTTTAATTCAGGTACATATTGGACATTGCATACAGTGCTATTGATTACTATATGTAAGTGAATGGGGATTGCAATGGCCATACACATTTTTCACTTTTTATCCAAAACCACACACCAGATTCATTTCAAACTTGATGGGAATGTACCTTGGGTGGGTCTCTGTTAAGTTTGTTCAAATGGTCCTGCTCTGCTGATTTTTGGATGTTTTATGATATTTTTGTGTTTTTTTGCCATATCTTAATGTCACTGGACAACTGACATGGAATTTACTGTCCACTTGATAACTTGAGATCTGTTTTGAGTTAGGACCTTGATGTTGCACATGTTAATGTTTCCCTATGAAGGTCATGCTTAGACAATACATGAGTGACCTTGACCTCATTTCTGGGGTCATAGTTCAACATACATGAATTTTACTCTTCACTATAACTTGAGAACTACTTGAACTAGGACCTTGATGTTGCACATGTTAGTGTGCCTCTTTTAAGGTCAGACTTACTCAGTACATGTGTGACCTACATCCTATACCAAGTTCACAGAGGAGCAAGTGTGTTGAATGTCTAGGTCAGCTGAGCATGTGCTGTTCTCACAGCCCTCTTGTTTTTTGTTTTTGTTTTTGTTTTTTTTTGTTCATTTTTCAGCAAAATCTTTAAAAATCCTCTTTGAAGAAACCGCCAATCTGGTTGTATTGAAATTGCATAGGGACACTCCTTGCGAACCCTAGACCTTGCTTTGTTGAACAGGTAGCACTTATTTTTTGTACACGTTTTATGTGGTGTCATCATTATCAACTTCCCTGAAATAGTCCCTTAAATTTTTCTGAAACTTTGTAGAAATGTAGCTTGTAGGAGGGTCAAACAAATTTGTCCATTAGGTGAAGATAGTCCACATCTCTTACTTTTATCTCCACTGACCACGGGTTGCAGAGCTTTTGTGTTCACTTATGTATGTCCGTCTATCCTTATGTCCATCCGTCTGTTCGTAAACTTTTTGCGTGTGAGCACGATACAGTGCCCAGTTTTCAAGATAGTTCTATATAACTCTCAGAACTTATCAAGCATATGAAAACCTAGATTAAGCTCAATATTGGTGGCTCCACCTACAGTGTTATGTAACATATGGTTCAAAATGTGAAAATCTTGTTACTGCATTAGCATCCTTAATGTTTCACAGACCTTCATGAAATGTAGTGGGACTGCGGAGAAAGTCAAAATCTCAGTTGCATGTAATACTGGTGGCCTCACCTATCATTTGACAGAAAGTATGAGCCAAGATGTGTTTAAAGATATAAATTGCTATATCTCAAAAATGAATTGAATTAAACATGCCAAATTGATAGGATATATAGGTAATGTCCAATGCTAATATGCATACCTATCAACATTCCACAGTTCAAAAAAGGGCAATTTTTGTAATTTTAAAAAATCCATGTGGGAGATTTGTATTTTTACAAAGAATGTAATAGAAAATACTCAATTTTCATGGGGGAGAATGTGCAAAGTGGGAGACTCCCACCTAATGAGGCAGACTTGACAGGTATGAATATGATATATAAGATCAGTGACCTATTCCTATTGTAGTTAGGTCACCAGACCAGTTAAGTTGGAAGAGGTGATTTTGTAATGGCAGGGTGTATCTTAGGCATCAATGGCAAAGAGAATTGAGCCTCCTGATCAAAGTTACACTTTAGTACATCGTATATGAAATTGTACTTAGTGATCTACTTTTTGGATCACCTTGATCCAATGATTGTCTGACCTTGACCTATTTTTTCAAGGTCATTAAGCACTTATGAAAAGGAAGTTTAGTTCAATCTTGATAAAGAACAAGGCAACTGATGTGAAATATACCACAAATGTGTACATGTATCATGTGGATGTTTGATATTGCATAATATGGCTAACCTTGATTAAGGATAGGTCACACACGAAAAACCTTTGCATGGGTGATTTTGAAATTTTAGTGTTTTTTACTAGAAAAATGTACTTTATATAAGTTGGCAAAATTTCAAGCTTATACCTAAAGTAGAAATATGAGAAAAACGCAAAAAAAGACACAGGCATGTGGACATCTGAATGGCCATGTGTCATTCTTTTGGTTTGCAGCCGCCCAGTGGAACAATATCACCTGTCAATCATACTTAACAGCCGGTCAGGTGGCTACAGGTAGCAAAGACCCATTGCAAAACATGAGTAGTATCATGGCATTGCAAAATCAGGCGGCATGCCGAAAATATGTTCGTGGACAGGGAAATGATGCTAACATATCATAGCCTTGGTGGTTTACTTTACACTTGCTTGTTTTGAGTTCAAGTGAAGGGAAACTTTAAATGTTCAGGAGCAGTGGGAATCGTGAGACGATGTCCCATCAAAGGTCATGCCGTGATGGATTACCCCAGTGGCCCTGCACACCAAAGACAAGCATGAATAAAACTGGAACTTTAATTAACAATACCCATGTACACAATAATATTTTATCGAAACCCCAAGAATGAGGAAACAAAAGTAGAAGTAAATACATGAACATTGAAGTGAGCATAAAGTGTGCACAAGTCAAGAGAAAACATACACAATAGCAACAGAAACCTCATGTAGGAAAGAGAAATGAAACTCGTTGAGAAAATAATTACAAAATACTGATGAGCTAACTGAGTAAAGTATACAGACAAGTCTAAAAAGCAAACTAAATAAAATATACAGACAGACATACATACAATAAAACACTATCCCAAAAAATGGGATGAAGCAGTGGGGGGCACGACTTAACCCGCCACTAGTCCTCTGACCACGAGCGACCATAAGCCGCCCCACCAAAGCAAGGCCACACAATGTTCATTGCCAGGCTTGAGGTCACTGAGGCTGAAGGGCGGCCTCCATGATGTCACGCTTTGAAACCAGATTATCGCTGTCACAGTTTGACAGATGGCTGAATAATGTTTTCTGTATTTCAAAGACTCTTTTATTTATGTGATTGACCAATAATTGATTGACAACCTCACCAGATGTTAAGGGACAATGTTAACTCCGCTTTGTACAAATATCAACTCAACTTGAGTCAACCTTATTGTTTGAGAGGCAAATGATAAACATCAGAGGCCTTTGAAGATCGTTTTATCAGAAAATTATAATAGGAGGAGAACCCCACCTAAGAATGGTTATTCAAAGAAAATGGCTGGGCGACATTTAATTCAGATAAGGGTGTTTGATTTTTTAATGTCTGAACTGCAAAAAAGATTCAGCAATTTTCGAAATTTTGCTTCATTCTATTCTTATGAAATGAAGAAAATGAACATCCTGGAAATAAGAGGAAAAATTGAAATGTCAAACTTTGAGGATGGATAAAAACTGAGCCAAACATAAAAAAATTACAGGATCATTTTTTGTTGCCAATATGTCAGGATTGAGATGCAAATGTTATCATGATTTTATCACAAACAATTAGTGACTTATATCAACATTTATGGGGTGGATGGTTTGCGGTCAACTTTCACTTGTTTATTCAACAATTAGCATCACAGACACCCAACCAAGGGACATATAAATTTTTTGGAGAATGATAATTACGCACATATAATTTGTTATCCAAATGCAAATACATTTTGAGCCAAGATCGAGTAAAGTGGGATTTATTTTTGGTGTTGTAGCTGTCCTTAATTTTTAAAGTTCATGGATTGAATACATTTCAGAAAATGATTTTTTGGTGATGGTGGTCAGCAGAGCATTAGGCCCACGAGCTTCTTGTTTTCACTAAAATTAGCTCTTAAAAGTGATTAAAAAAGAGAAAAGTTCGATTCTGATAACCATGGTAACTTAACAAGTTGAGTTCGGAAAGGTCACTTCCTATCCCTAATGACCTCTCTCCCAAACAGAGAGCAAGCTTCACTGGGCTCGTCAAATTGGCTTATAAGCTGATTGAAAAAAAAAAGAAGAAAGAGAGAGAGAAAAAATACATGCATGCTTTCACTTAGTGTGAGACTGCTTGCCCATCTTCCAGTTGATCTTGTTTATCAGTAGTTTGTTAGTCTGTTCATAATCAGGCGACATATTTATATGTAGAGTTAGAAGACAATCCCTGGCTGCTACAGCCAGTTTGACAAGGCTCAGGTTTACCAAACAGAAAATTTTTATGGATGACCTTAGCTAAAGAAAGCAGAGTTTGTCTGCTACAGTGTATGTGTCAGTCACTGTAGCCAAGCTGACCACACTGGAAGAGGTCCTTCAACTGGGCTAGACACTTGTTGGCAAAATTAAGAATACAGTGGTCCCTGTCTTGGATAACCACTCCGATGAGAGACCACCTGCCTTGAAAGCCCACCTTTTTAACATACTTTTTCTCAGAAATTTTCTTGTTACTTATACCTCCTATGACAGACCACCTGTCTTGAGAGACCACAATCCACAACTTTAATCAGGTCTATTTGATTTAGTTTCAGCGCAGGCAGGAGCCCGGGATGCCACAATTTTTAGCGAAGACCCCTGTGTGTCAGTGTGTAGGATTTGGTAAGTAGCCAGGTTACTTTTTTCTCACATTATTGCACTCTCTGAGAAAAAGTTTGACAGCAAGGCTTTGATGGCTGTGTGAAGCCTCTGCTGCATCAGCCCTTTTCAGATCAAAGGACTCGGTTTCAATTTTTAAGCAGCAAATTTGTAAAATTGCAAATATGCTCAATTTTTTCACAAAAAATTTTATTTCCATTCTCAAAGAGGGCAATTTGCTAACCATCACAAATTTTGAGTTATAAAATAAATGTACTGAAACTGTCGAAAAAAAATGTATATTTTCATTATAACTGCTGTCCAAACAAGTTTAAGTTCTTTCATCATTAATTCAGTTATAATCTTTGAACACAATATGAGAAAAAGATATTATGTGGTTAATCAAAAAACAACAGTGTTTGCACAGAATTACTGACCACGCATTTGGCTAAAATCGCATCTTAGTGAGTCTTTAGCTGTGCTGACTTGACAGTCAGCTGAGCTTATAAAATCTGTTTGCGTACATTGTCCGTCTGTCTATTAAACTTATAAACTTTTTACTTCTTCTCAAAAACAGTGGTATGGAATGTTTTGATTTTACATGTTGTGGTTCCCCAGGTGGTCCTCTACTATGTTTGGGGAGAAGATGATGATGCGATAGTTTTTCCATTTTTAGCTGCTGACCAAAGGTTGCAGAGCTTATGCGACTGCTCATGTATGTCCATCTTTCCGTCCGTCCATAAACTTTTGCTTGTTAGCACAATACCTTCTACAGTTTCCAAGTTAGCCCAATATAACTTTCAGGACTTATAGGGTGTATGAAAATCTAGGCCGAGTTCGATATTGGTAGCGCCACCTTCTTTATTATGTGATATAGAGATCAAAATGTGAAAATCTTGTGAACACTCTAGCATCTTTAATTTTTGGTGGATCTTCACCAAATTTGGTGGGATTGTGGGGGAGGTCAAAGTCTTAATTGCTAATGGTACTAGTGGCCCCACCTATAATTTGACAGAAATAATTAGCCAAAATGTGTTTTAAGATGTAAAATTCAATATTTGGAAAAGTAATTGACTTGTCAAATTTATATGATATATAGACTATGGCCAAAGGTAGAATGTTATATAATATCAGTGACCTTGACCTATTTTTGTGAGGTCACCATGCCTGTAAAGTTGAAAAGGTGATTTTGTAATGGCCGGGTGTAGCTTGGACATCAATGGCAAGAATTGAGCCTCCAGATCAAAATTGCACTTGATTACATAATACAGAAAACTGTACTTGGTGACCTGCTTTTTTGGGTCACTGTGACACAGTAATTATGGAGTTTGGCGCTTGTCCAAGTTCTTGTTTTTCCTGAATAACTCGAAAAGTTATTGCCTGATTTGAACAAACAGACTATATAGGAAAGCTGGATGTAGGGCGCATATTTTGAACACTAACAATTTTTTAAATCCGAGTTGAAGGCCAGTTTGAATATTGGGGTCATCTCGTGAATGCTCTGCACCCCACAATTCTTAAGATAGGCCCATGTAACGTTTCGGAGTTATAAAGTGTATAAAAATCTTTGTCAACATCAATGTTGGTGGTGCCAGCTATAGTATTATGTAATATATAGGTCAAAATGTGAAAATTTTGTGACCCCAGTACTGTCCACAGTTTTCAAGTTAGCCGAATATAACTTTCAGGACTTATACGGGGTATAAAATCTAGGTCCTTTACGATATTGGTGGCGCCACCTACAATATTATGCAATATAGGGGTCAAAATATGAAAATCTTGTGAACACTCGAGCATGTTTACTTTGTGGCAGATCTTCACCAAATTGGGTGGGACTGTGGGGGAGGTCAAAGTCTAATTTGCTAATGATACTAGTGGCGCCATCTGTAATTTGATGGAAATTATGAGCCAAAATGTGTTCTAAGATATAAAAATCCGTATCTTGAAAAATAATTGGATTAGACTGGCAAATTTATATGATATATAAACAATGTCCAAAGCTGGAATCATATATAATATCAGTGACCTTGACTTATTTTTGTGAGGTCACCGTGCCTATAAAGTTGAAAGAGGTGATTTTGTAATAACAGGGTGTAGTTTGGACATCAATGGGAATGTCAGGACAGCACAAGGCCTATGGGGCTCTTGTATTACATAATGTAGTTGACCTTGATTTTCTCTCCCAAGGTCACTGAGGACATAAAGTTAAGGACTCAGTCATTCTTGTCTTGACACATGCAACAATATCCATCACAGGAATTGCACAATTAAGCTATGATTACATGTGGAGTGAAGTGCCATCTGGTGGACAAACAAGAAATTAAACACACGTACAGTGGTGATTAGAACTAACTGCCCTGCCAAACACAGATAACGGGGTTGAGTATTGCCCTCCGAGCGTGCTTGAAACACGCTTCAAGTGTAAATGACTCTAAATTTCAAAGTGTCAATTTTCTGTGTTGTTGTTCTATTTTTTTTTCAGCGCACTTATATGCAAATCGATAAATTCCGTTGTGATGCTTGCTCCTGTTCTGTTCACGGGTACGCATTTGTTGCAAGTCCAAGCGCTTTCAAGTCTAGTCTGTGTTGGATCCTCACTAAGTTTAAACGTGACAAAAATGGAACAAAGTGAACAATCAATGGGCACTGGAATTAGGCCTTAGGCTACCAGAGACATAACTACTATTAATTTGCCATAACAGTACCTTTCAGTCCACTTTACTCTTTGAATTAATTCTTCATGTAAAAAATGTGAAATGAACACACCAAAACAGTCGCTGTCTGTTCCCGCATTCACAGTACTAGGAACAGGTGTCGGCACATGCGGTGTGGCAGTGGTATTTTGATCGATTCTGTGTCATAGTTTTCGGTAGTGACATTTCATTTATTTGTCCATGCAGTAAAAATATGTATATATATATATATATATATATATATATATATATATATATATATATATATATATATATATATATATATATATATATATATATATATATATATATATATATACTTTATTTATTGAGGGTGGCCCATTTAGCATTTCTGCTAATCTCCCCTGAGGCCCTCAAGGAAAATTTATACAATATATTTCATACACATGAATATAATATAATAACACTAACAGTCGTTTTTTGGCAAGTAAAAGAGTTGAAACTCGCAGAACAAAATGCAAGTTTCCGCAAGTTTGCTTTCCTTGTAGGGTCACATTTGTTTGCAAATGTCTGGAATGTTTGGTACCATGGGAAAGTCCAAAAACTGTTCTATTTTGGGATACTCTCCTCCGATTGGCTAAATTTTGATGTGTGTTGATATTTCCCGCTGTAAAATCAGTGCTGTAAAAATCAGTTAAATTGGATGATAATATCCATATTTGGAAACTCATTCAAGGTTATGGATCCAAATATGGTACCGAAATACATCGGAAAAGCACCACAGGCTGCTGACGATAGCTGGAAATTACTTTGATTCTGATAAGTGCTGAACAAAAGCATTGAACAGAACAAACATGCCGGTCTTTGGTGAACTCGCAAAAACTGTTACAATAAATGTGACACAAGAAATTTATAATTACCGTCCATTATTGAAATTTGAAGGAGGAACATACCACACAAACATTACTAAGGGGGAAAGGCACACTAGGACATAAGCCATGGGAAGACTCAAATTCATTGAATGCGCTGAATATGCATTGTAAACTGTACCCAGTCACAGCGTAATGTTGATCGATGGTCTTCATCACACGATCAGTAATTTCACCGAAGAAATGCTCCATCCTGCTTTTTAGTTACAATTTTGGTATGGCGATATGACGGGAATGATGCAAAAATGTATTCTTCAGCAGGTGGTTTTCATGATTTTTCTATAAATCTATTAAATGACTTGGAAAGATTAGTCATGTAGACCAAGGCAATATGAGTGTGAAGATGGCTCAGACCATCACTTTTACCGGGACTTCCGCCCAGGTCTGAACATGCCATTGGTGAAAATCTGGCTGTTTTGATGCTGTTAAAGTGTTAAAAAAAATGTGATATATCCGTAGGACTAGGACTCCGATAATTCTGAAGCTTTCGGTTTCCATTGCAAGACATAGGCCTACTGAAGGATAGTTACTGTACTGACTACTGTGTACATTTGGTGATTTGCCAGGTTTCGTGCTGATGTGTGATGGTGAGAAAGTAAATGCAACGTGTTGTGACTCCATTTGAGCATTGGAAGCATTGTTTTTACCAAACATGTCAGTTTTCCTTCAATAAATTCAACCGCTAATTATAAATAACTTGTAAATCAAACAAGATAATAAGATTTGATAGCGTTACTTTTACTTCGAAACTTTCCCAGCCTTTTGCATCATGGTAAGTGTTGGCAGTGTTGCGTATCAACCTTCACTGCAGTTATTCTCATTTAATTGCAACTGGTCGACGATCTCGCATAAGCGCAACTTTTGTTTTATGCGCAAATATGACACAGTTACATTTCTACATGTACACCATTTTGTTCTGATTAAATGGGAAAATTTGAGCAATGTATTAATTTAGCTTCTTGCACTTACCCTTTGAACTCGCTTCAAGCGCAACTACAGCGCATCTGAAGTGCACTTCGAGTGAATTTAATTGTGCGATTATAGGCTCGGGAGGGAAGTTATTTCTAAACACCACTGTAAGCTTTACATGTTCAAAAGTCACTTAAGGACTGGCAACTTTGAAATGAAGAGGTGCAATATAGTCATAGTGCCAGCAGAGCATTTGCCCATAGGCCTCTTGTTTATCAATTTTAGCTCTGCTGACCTGTCAATCAGCAGAGCTTGTAAAATCCATTTGTGTCTGTAGTCCATTTGGCAGTTAAACATTTTTACATTTTTACTTCTCAAAAATTGTTGCATGGAAGATTCTGATTTTGCATGTGTAATATGAAAGAGATGATGATGCAACATTTTTATTTTTTTAGCTCTGCTGACCTAAGGTCACAGAGCATATAGCATCACTCATGTCCATCCATCCATCTGCCGTTCTGTCCGTCCGTCCATTTTGCCAAACTCCTAGGGGTCAAAATGTGAAAATCTTGTGAACACTCTAGCCTCTTTAAAACCACCAGTTGCCTTTTGTGGGTGACTGCCTGTCTCAAGTCAGGAGTGAAATTTGTTTCCTCACATTGGTATTGGAAGATGAATGTTGATTGTTTTGGTAAATCTGGAATCTCTTTACTGTCATGTTGGGTTTATGAATATAGGTCATGTTTTTCTACATAAGTGTATCATAGTAGAGACATCTTGTCTGTCTGTCCATAAACTTTTGGTTTGTGAGCACAATAACTTTAAAAGTTTTGATGTAAGCCCAATGTAACTTTCAGGTCTTATAGAGTGGATGAAAATGTAGGTTCCATTCGATATTGGTGGCGCCACCTATAATAATATGTAATACAGGGGACAAAATGTGAAAATCTCGTGAACAATCTAGCCTCTTTAATTTTCAGTGGATCTTCACCAAATTAGTAGGATCAAAGGGGAGGTCAAAGTCTAAGTTACCAGGGATACTAGTGGTGCAACCTGTAATTTGATGGAAATTATGAGCGAAGATGTATTTTAAGATATAAAATTCCATATTTGGAAAAGTAATTGGATTAAACTTGCCAAATTTATAGGATATATATAGACCATGTTCAATGCTAGAATGTTGTATAATATCAGTGACCTTGACCTAATTTTGTGAAGTCACCATGCCTGTAAAGTTGAAAAAGTGATTTTGTAATGACAGGGTGTAGCTTGGTCATCAATGGCAAAGAGAATTGAGCCTCCAGATCAAAATAGCTCTTGATAACATAATATATAAAACTACTTGGTGTACTAATTTTTGGGCTACTGTGACCCAGTAATAATGGAGTTTGGCACTTGTCCAAGTTTATTGTTTTTCTTCCAATAACTGGAAAAGTTATTACCTGATTTGAACAAACAGACTATATATGGAAAGCTGGATGTGGGGCCCATATTCACTAGTAACTTGTTTCGGCGTTAGTGGGTGCGTTTCGGCGTTTCAGGGCGGTTCCCGGCGATACACAGCGTTTGCCAGCGTTAGACGGCGTTTGCCGGCGTTACAAACGCCGGCAAACGCCGACTAACGCTGGCAAACGCCGAAATCCAATTAAGCCTTTTGGGGCTCGGCGTTTGCTGGCGTTAGTCGGCGTTTGCCGGCGTTAGTCGGCGTTTGCCAGCGTTAGTCGGCGTTTGCCAGCGTTTGACACCCTTTCAACGCCGGCAAACGCTGTGAAACGCCGACTAACGCCGGCTAACGCTGGCAAACGCTCAGTTGTCCTCTCAACAAGCAAACTCAATGGGATACATGTAAAATTTGAATTCAGTTGAACTGGGATTAGAAGGATCCATGGAAATTTGTGTCTTGTACTTGTACTAATCATCAATGTACACCTATTTTTTATACTCATGGGCAATACAACATAATTATCTGTAATATTATGATGATGATTTATCCATTGAGGTGTATGTGTAATGAATGACTTTGCTCATGATCACTGATATATATATATTTTGGTCACTCCAATCTTGGTTGCAAAGTAAAGACTAACAACCCTGTTTTCAATTTTATTTAAACACAGCACAGCAATTTTTTATTATTTGTACCCCACAAGTCAGCAATGCATAGCTTCGTGCTAGCATAGATGTAATCCCTGTGAATATAATACATGGAATTTATTATTAAATCCCATGTATCATATTCACCCGGAATCTATGCTAGCCCATACCTGTCAACATTCCACACCTCAAATAGGAAGATTTAAAAAAATTTTTAAATCCATGGGGGAGATTTGTATTTTAGAATATAATAGAAAATACTAAATTTTTATGCAGGAGATTCTGCCAAATTTGCAAAATTTTGCTTGTAAATAAAAAAATTGGGGTGAAAAAGTGGGAGATTCCCACCTTATGGGGGAAGACTTGACAGGTATGCTAGCCCAAAGCTATACATTACTGACTTCAATATAATACCTGGAATTTAATAATAAATTCCATGTATTATATTCACAGGGATTCACATCCATGCTAGCACAAAGCTATGCATTGCTGACTTGTGGGGTACAAACAATAAAAAATTGCTGTGCTGTGTTTAAATAAAAATTGAAAACAGGGTTGTTTGTTTGTCTTTACTTTGCAACCAAGATTGGGGTGACCAATATATATATATATATATATATATATCAGTGATCATGAGCAAAGTCATTCAGTACACATACACCTCAATGGATACATCATCATCATAATATTAAAGATAATTATGTTGTATTGCCCATGAGTATAAAAAATAAAAGTATATTAATGATTAGTACAAGTACAAGACACAAATTTCCATGGATCCTTCTAATCCCAGTTCAACTGAATTCAAATTTTACATGTATCCCATTGAGTTTGCTTGTTGAGAGGACAACTGAGCGTTTGCCAGCGTTAGCCGGCGTTAGTCGGCGTTTCACAGCGTTTGCCGGCGTTGAAAGGGTGTCAAACGCTGGCAAACGCCGACTAACGCTGGCAAACGCCGACTAACGCCGGCAAACGCCGACTAACGCCAGCAAACGCCGAGCCCCAAAAGGCTTAATTGGATTTCGGCGTTTGTCAGCGTTAGTTGGCGTTTGCCGGCGTTTGTAACGCCGGCAAACGCCGTCTAACGCCGTCTAACGCCGGCAAACGCCGTCTAACGCTGGCAAACGCTGTGTTACGCCGGGAACCGCCCTGAAACGCCGAAACGCACCCACTAACGCCGAAACAAGTTACTAGTGATTTTGAACCAAACAATTTTATCACCCTCCTCAAGTTGACCCTTGGAGCACTGAAAAAAATTGCATTTCCATTTTGCTATCCTGTTGATGCCATCTCATTTCCCGATCCAGTACAGGAGGATTTTTTTCCCCAGTACATGGCTTTTCTTAAGTGCACGATGTAGTTTGGCACTTGTCTCTACTGTAACCAGGTCTTGGTTACATGACCACGTGACAGCATCATGCCTGTGAGACGTCATGTTAAACCAGCCAGCTTGGACGGTTTGACTGGTAGTCTTATCATGCGTTTTGGCATGCTCTTTCTGTGACGTCTACTTAACACGTGTTAGCAACATTACCCCTTGCTGTATAAGCAGCAGTTTACGAAGTTCCAACTGCCACTGATGAGAATCGTGGAAGATTCGAAACTGGTCTAGCTTTTCTGTGTTTGAGGTTTATCCACCACTGGTCTTGCTCGGTCATAGTATGGTCCATCATCTGTCTGTCCACAATTCACATTTTCTACTTCTCTGAAACCTTCAGCCAGATTCACCGTAAAGTTAATGGGGCTGTACCTTGGGTGGGTATGTGCCAAGTTTGTCCAAATAGTCATGCTTTGTTGTCTTTTTTTACTTTTTGTGATTTTTTTGGTTCAAATTTTTTACAAAACAGCTCAGCCAATTGCTTTGAAATTGCATACACACACTTCTAGGGACCCCTACCTTAATCATACCCCCCTTCAAAGACGGCGGGGCATATAGCTTTGCTCATGTCAGCCGATATGTCGGTATAGAGACTGGTTTCCACAGCATAACTCAGGAGTTTTTGAAATAGGACTTTGATAGTGCCCAGGTATATACTCCAGTATAAGGGCTAGGTGAAGTATGAAGGCGGTTGACCGTGACCCTATTTCCAAGGTCATGGAGGTACTGTAATAACTTTTGGTTTCCACACAATAACTAGAAAAATTTTTGTAATAGGACCGTGTGTGGTGCACAGTCCTTATCCAGGACGAGGTCAAGTTTGAAGATGGGTGACCTTGACCTAAATTCAAAGGTTACAAGATTACTTTAGTGAACTTGGTTTCTGCATTGTAACTCATCTAAGTTATGACTTCAATTTTGCACGTGGTAATAGTCCGCTATGAAGGCTTAGTCAGCTTAAAAGAGGGATGATCTTGACCAAATTCCTAAGGTTACCACCTAGAGTCCTATTAGCAAACTTGATTGCCGTATGATAACTAAAGATGTTTTGGACCTAGGGCTTATTGCTCAGGAACATAGCCTTCTATAAGAGCTAGGTCAAGTTCTGAAAAGGGTGACCTTGGGTCAATTCCCAAGGGCACAGAACTACATGACTGAATTTGGTTTCTGCTTAATAACTGTAGAATTTTTTGAGCCAGAGTTTTTGATTTGTATATGTTTATAGGCTTCTATCAGGGCTAGATCAGCTTCACAGAAGGGTGACCTTGACCGAGTTTCTTAGGTCCCAAGGCCACTGTAGTGAATACAGTTTGTGCATCCACTTCCCAAGGACATGAGGGTGAGCATAATGAGGAGGGGGGGGGGCATCTATGCTTTAGAAACAGGTCTTGTTTGTTCAGGAGTATGAACAGGGATGCCATTGCCTCTTGCTGAAAAACTTTGAAATAACTGAAATAACATAAACTTCAGGATGTCTAGTAAAGCAATGTACCAGTCTATTTTCAACAGCAAGAGGCCCATAGCCCTAATGCTCTGCTGGCACTGTAGCTATATTGCACCTGTTGATTTCAAGAATAGCCTGCATGACGGTTTTCCAGGAAGAATTGAAAATAGCCTTAAAACACAAAAATTCATAGGTATCAAAACACATTATTTTCATTATTGTGATAATAAATTGGGACAGAACTGCAAAATTAACACCAAATATGCACTATAGGCTAATGGTCAATTTTTGGTGAAATTTTAAAGCATGGGTGCACACAACTCATGAAGTTTGGTACTGTGTTAGTTGGATGGCCTTGACCTACATTTTCAAGGTTATGGAGGGAAAGCATTTCAAAAAAAGAATTGTTTTTAATGGTCATCACATCTGACCTTGTGAACATATATCCATATAGTATTACAGGAGCATTTTAAAGGCAAGATTCTTATTTCACGTGAAGTCATGGTGGCCCCAGTGGTGGTATTAATTGGAACTACTCTTATACATGTAGGTATCAAAAACACATTAAGTCAATTTTTATGCAAATGAATTGAGTTGGAACTACAAAATTTACACCAGTTATCTCTTGGCTCAATAGTCGAATTTTGCGAAATTGAGTCACCCTGACCAATTTTTTAAACATCATTAAGCACTGCAGAAAAGGACACTAAGTTCAACATGCTGAGAAAGAATAATGCTAACTATACCAAATATACTGCAAATGTTTATCAAATATGGAACTTTGATATTGGTTAATATGGATGACCCAGACATTACCAAGGTCCTGGAGGGCATGCATTTCATCAATTTTTTTTCTAGCAAAGCTAGACTGAGAAGCTCAGAATTGATGAATTGTAACACTGTACATGCATGCATGCACACACACAGACACACCTACTCACATACATAACTAAAAGAATATGAATACATGTAGTTTATCTTGTACATTTTCAACACCTTGTATCAACAGTACGTAGGTACTAGTCATTATGATTGGATATACTGTTTTTATCTTGAAACACAGCAAGTTTAACTCAGTACAAATTACGTGGATAATGACAATAAAAGGCACGGTGTTGTATTGAATTGCAGTGCTGATAACACAATGTATTATAAATTGAAAAGTTTTATCCAGAAGTGCAATATACACCATTTTCCTGCAATATCATAATAGAAGGAGCAAAAGGATGTGGAAAACACTTTAGAACGTGTACTTGTTTGTTTGTGAATGCATTTATGTGAATAATTATTAATTCTAATTATCTGAGCTTGAAAAATGACATGCAATAAAATCTCTTCAGCAGTGTGCAAAATATACATTATATCTTTCAATTATTGTGCAATATTGGATATATCATATTTGGGAAAAACAGGAGAGTGTGTTTTAGTTTACTAAAAAAATCGCAATTTCTTTTTTTATGGAAAATTTTCTGTTTGATTTCTACGTTTGCGATTAATTGATTTATGCCTTCACAATTGAAAAATTTATCTTGGTTGCCTCATATATTACACAGCAACAAAACTGTTTTATTGAGTGTGTATTTTAGAAATAAGCTGTTCAATAGGGTCTGTTACATGTAACACTTGCTGGAACTGAACTTACTCATACATGTATATGTGACACTACTTCATGTTGACAACCAGTAACCCATCAGTGAGGGTGGAGCAGTCTACCCACCAGATGGCGTCACTGGTGAGGTGCTAGTTACCAAGCTTGTGACACCATTGGCATCATACATCCTCCATTAGGGCCTTCTGACTGGATTAGTCAGTGAGCAACATACATGTAGGTTCCAATTTGCACAAACAATAAAGAATCTGTAACATGATGGCCAAAAAAAAAAAGAAAAAATGCAGATGGCCAGTGTTGGCCGGCAGGCCTGCTTGGTTTCGGTGACCTGAGCCTGTTACACGTATGGTCAGTAATCTTTGTTTGTATTGTTTCAGGTATTGTTCGAAGTATTAATCCTGAGACACAGACATATTACATCATCACGCCAGTGTCACAGAAACAGTTGTCCGGTGTCAATTGCTTGTTGAAGGGAGCTGTAGATATACCTGGCCAGCTGTTACTTAAACAGGTAAGACAGTGATGACATGGAAGAAGAGAAGTTGGGCAGGCTCCTCATACAGTGTGTCAGGGCCATACACTAGTGCACCTCATTGGGCACAAAGTAGTGACTTTTTAGTGCTGCAGGTTACAGACTACAGTTGTGATTGGCTGGTTGGGCATCCCAATGGAGATAGTCCGTAATTGTGAAAATACTGTGTTTTCAGCATGCTGTAGCTTCTGTTTAAATAAAGTTAGCTAAGTCAGGTTTGCTGCATCGCAGAGTTGCTTCATTGGTGGTCATATAGGTGCACTGTCTTCCAGGCCAGGTGGGAACTTTATGGTGGGGAAGGACAATGATGTGACCCTGGCAAGAGCACAGTTCATACACCTGGCGTTTCCCAGCGTTTGTAACGGCGGCAAACGCCGTCTCATGCTGGCAAACACTGTGTAATGCTGGGAACCGCCCTGAAACGCCATTACGCACCCACTAACGCCGAAACAAGTTACTAGTGTAAGGTCAAAGAGCCATTTTCGTGAATTTGGTTAACATGTGATAACTTGAAAGTTTTTTGATATAGCCCTGTCTAATGGCAGGTGATTACAGTCCAACATAATATCTCGGATGAGTTTGAAGATGAGTCACCTTGACCCAATTCCCTAGGTCATAGAACCATTTTAATGAATTCAGTTTTCAAATGATAACTTGTACATTTTTTGACATAGGCTTTTCATATTGCACACGATTGTACTCTTGCCTAAGATCTCTGACGAATGTGAATTTGGGTGACCTTGACCCTATTGCCAAGGTGACAGAGCCATTGTAGTGAATTTCAAATAGCAAATTACTGTAGTACTGCATTGGGTCTTGGATGTGTTTGGTGATTGGTGACCTGGACCCAATTCTCAAGGTCATGTAAATTTGCCTACTTTTAAACACCACTTGCCATTATTCACCCTTTTTTCTGGTAACAAGTGCAGTCTTAAGATGCTTAAGTAGCAACTGCTATTATACTGGCTATTAATGTTAACAAAAATGACTCATGTCAGTGCTGACAGCAGTAGGATGGGGGGGGGGGGGGATAGTTCTAGCAATCTCTGGTTGCATTTTAATTGAATTAGACATCCCAAATTTATAGAATATATAGGTTATGCCCAATGCTAATATGTTGTGTCGTATCACTGACCTTAACTTATTTCTCTGTAAAGTTGGAAGAGGTGATTTTATAATGGCAGGGTGTAGCTTGGACATCAATGGCAAAGAGAACTAAGAAAGATGATTTGCTGCATAGCAAATCAGTGTGTGTGTCTTCAAAGCATATTGGTATGGCAATGTACAACTATTCCATAACACAGGAGTAGAAGTTGGAATAGCATCTCTACTTATAGCTTTGAAGTTATTCAAGATTTAAAATTTCTTTTAGCATAATTTAAATTGCTACAACTTTTATGTTTAATTCATTTGGTGCGCAATGGTCAACAACCCCCTAGTAGAAGTTGGAATGACATCTCTATCTATAATAGTGTTGAAGATAGTCAAGATTGAAAATTTAAAATGCTGCTAATTAGCATAATTCAAATTGCTACAGTTTTTTGCTTTAGATTCATTACATGCTCAATGGTCAATAATTCCCTAGGAGAAGTTAAAATGACATCTCTATCTATAATAATTTTGAAGATTTTCAAGTTTTAAAATTTCAAATACCCCTAATTTGCATAGTTTCAAACATCTTCTTTCCTGTGCATAAAACGGTCAAACTGCTTGTATGGAGTTACAATCATGCCAAGTTTGGAGTTTCTGGTACATGTATAATAGCATCAGAGAAAAGTGTCACACAAATTCACTGGTAAAGGGAAGAGAGAGAGAGAAGAGAGAGGAGATGAGAGAGAGAGAGAGAGAGAGAGAGAGAGAGAGAGAGGAGAGAGAGAAGAGAGAGAGAGAGAGAGAGAGAGAGAGAGATGAGAGAGAGAGAGAGAGAGAGAAGAGAGAGGAAGAGAGAGAGGAAGAGAGAGAGACGAGAGAGAGAGAGAGGAGAGAGAGGAGAGAGAGAGAGAGAGAGAGAGAGAGAGAGAGAGAGAGATGAGAGAGAAGAGAGAGAGGACGAGAGAGATGAGAGAGAGAGAGAGATCGAAGAATTGCACTTGATACATTGTACATAAAAGAGAGCAAAATTGCACTTGATTACATTGTACATAAAACTGTACTTGTTGGCCTACTAGTACAGTGGTGAGTCCACCAAAAAATTGAAACCATTCAACGAGCAAAATACCCAGCTGAATTTGGTGCCAAACAAAAGACAAGAACATGAAGTTTAAAGATAGATAGGGTGTACTATTAATTTCATGGTCAGTTTTTAGCTCTGCTGACTTGTCAGTCAGCAGAACTTATAGAATCCGTTTGCGTCCATCGTCCCTCTGTCCGTCCGTCCTTCCATCTGTCTGTCTGTCGTTAGACTTTTTATATTTTCGACTTCTTCTCAAAAACCGCTACATAGAATACTTTGATTTTGCACATGGATGATCCCCAGGTGGACCTCTACCAAGTTTGCAAAGGAGATGATGATGCAATAATTTTTCTATTTTTTATGAAATTAATTTATTTTTTGAAAAAAATTAAAATTTCTTCATCTAATGAACTACGAAGCCAATTGCTTTGATATTGCACATAGGGTCACCTGGGGTCAACTAGTTCTCATTTTGGCCACCAGGTGGCGCTGCAATTTTTTCCTATTTTTTTTAATGAATTTTTGCGTGTTAAGGCTATTTTCGACTTCTTCTCCAGAACAGCTTGATAGAATTGCTTAAAATTTTATCAAAATATAGTTGGACATTAGACAATGAAAGTTTGCGAAAATAATGTGGATATGTTAATTTTTGACAAAGTTATGCGATATCAGACTTTGTGATTGTAAGTGAGTGCTGCCACTGTACATCGGCAGCCATTGAAATAGCAAGGTATGTCAATTGATTATACATGTACTACCATCAGCAGAACTTATAGAATCCATTTGCGTCCGTCGTCCGTCTGTCCCTCGGTCCGTCCTTCCGCAAAATTTATTTTAAGGACAAACTTTGCTACCACTCTACATACATGTATATAGCTGTACAAATGTAGACTGCAGTCCATGTGTTCCAATACTGTAAAAGCAGATCCCAGTCAGCAGAGCACAGGATCATAATGATCCTCTTGTTATTTATATTGGTTACCATGGCAACGAAATTCAGTTTACAAGAAATAAAGCTAAAAACAAATTATTAACCATAACCTTATACACATACAAGGTACTACCTCACAACTTTACATCAGTATACCTACTATACAGGTGTTTCATAAAAAAAAAAACCAATTTGAAATAATAAGTGTCAACAGTTGGTTGCCATGGCAACAGAATGTTTGTAAAAATCACTTAAATTTGCAAATAAACGTTGGAAACTTGTGTATAGTTTTAAATTGCAGGGATACTTTTCATCACATTTAATGTTAAACTGTAAAGAGATTCTTTCTGCACTCACAGTGAGGTCAATTGAGTGAAGAAACAGTGTTTTTAGGTAGCCTAGCAAAATTCTTTTAAATGTTTGGATTACTCAAAATGAGCAGATTTTTGTGAATATGGCAATTCGTCAAATGGCCTGGGCTGTGCATTGCTGAGAAATTATACATGTGGTAATACTGCCGGTAAATGTTTCTTTAAAAAAAGAATACTTAGCTAAATGTGGTATTAGGAAAGATAGTAACCTGAAGTTAAAAGTGAGGTAGAGTGAACTGTCAATTTAATGGCCTATATATGGTTTTATTGGTTACCATGGTAATGAAATTTTGAGTTGGAGAAATCTAGGAAAAACACATTTTTTACCATTACTTTAAAACAAGTTATCACTTCATACCTTTCCACCAACATACCTGGTATAGACACACTTCATACGAAACCAATTTGAGGAAACATATGTTAACAATTGGTTGCCATGGCAACGGAAATTTAATTAAAGAACTTGAATTTGTATTGAGACACTGAAAACTTTTTCTTGCTTTACCTTTATTATGCACAATTTTCATTAAACATCATGTTAAAATATAAAGAAAGTCTTTCACAATTAAGCTTCAGGTCAATAAAGTCGAATGAGATGATGATAGTTGCCTAGTAACGTTCTCTTAAATATATAGATCATTCAAAATTTGCATACTTTGGTTGTTACTGGTGATTTATTATGGCCAGTGCTCTGCATTGGGGGAATGATACATGTGGTACCACTAGCAATAGGTTTTGACACAAACTTTAAAAAACCTAGCTGAAGTTGGTATCAAAGGAAAGATAGCTACCTGAAGTTTCGGGTTAAGTATAGTGTACTATCTATTTCCTGGGCAATATGTGTTTTTAGCTCAGCTGACTTGTCAGCCAGCTGAGCTTTTGTGAGGGTCCATCCTCCGTTGTCCGTCGTCCGTAATTCACATTTTCAACTTCTTCTCAAAAACCGTCAGCCAGATCCACTTCAAACTTGGTGGGGATGTGCCTTGGGTAGGTGTCTACCTAGTTTGTTCAAATGGTCACAGTCCAGTGATTTTTGGATTTTTTATGATTTTTTTTTTGTTCTTTTTTGGGCAAATCTTAAAAAAATCTCTTTACCACTTACCCAATTGCTTTGATGAAACCACTTACCCAATTGCTTTGATATCACACAGGAAGACACCTGGGACTCCTAGTTCTTAATTTGTTCACCAGGTGGTTTTCTTATTTTTAGCTCAGCTGAAAAGTCAGCTGAGCTTTAAGAAGGGTAGGCCATCCGTCGTCTGTCGGTCGTCGGTCGTTCGTCCGTCGTCCGTACGTCCACAATTCACATTTTCGACTTCTTCTCCGAAACCGTCAGCCAGATCCACTTCAAACTTCGTGGGAATGTGCCTTGGGTGGGTCTCTACCAATTTTGTACAAATGGTCACGGTCCAGTGATTTTTGGAGTTTTAATGAATTTTTTTGTTCTTTTTTGGGGCAAATCTTAAAAAATCTTCTCTGAAACCACTGACCCAATTGCTTTGATATCACACAGGAACACTCCCTGAGACTTCTAGTTCTTAATTTGTTCACCAGGTGGCAGTGCAATTTTTTTCCTAGTTTTTTATGATTTTTTGTGTGCTATTGCTATTTTCGACTTCTCCAGAATTTTCACTCAGATGAAGCTGAAACTTGGTAGATATGTTCCTTGTAGAAGGGTCAAAGGAAGTTGTTCACCAGGTGGTAATGCTGCGGATTCCTGATTTTGAACGATTTATACCTCAGTTGACTTGTCAGTCAGCTGAGGTTTTGTGAGGGTCGGTCGTCTGCGGTCCATCCGTCGTCTGTTGTCAGTCGTCCGTCCATCCGTCGTCCTTAATTCACATTTTCGACTTCTTCTCAAAAACCGTCTGCCAGAGCCACTTCAAACTTGGTGGAGATGTGCCTTGGGTGGGTCTCTACCAAGTTTGTTCAAATGGTCACGGTCCAGTGATTTTTGGATTTTTAATGAATTTTTTTGTTCTATTTTCAGTAAATCTTAAAAAATCTTCTTCTCCGAAAATGCTCTCCCAATTGCTTTGATATCACACAGGAACACTCCCTGGGACACCTAGTTCTTGATTTGTTCACCAGGTGGTGCTGCAATTTTTTTTCTAATTTTTTATGAATTTTTGTGTGTTATAGTTTTTTTCGACTTCTTCTCCAGAACCGTCACTCAGATTAAGCTGAAACGTGGTGGATATGTTCCTTGGGAAGGGTCAAACAAAGTTGTTCACTAGGAGGCAATGCTGGTGATTCCTGATTTTTAACGATTTTTTCAATTCGGGTACTTATGTTAATGGAGCTTTCCTATAGATTACTATGGAAGGCAATGAACATTCTAATGCTAATTCACATTTTCAATGTCTTCTCCAAAACCGTCATCCAGATTTACTTCAAACTTGGTGGGGATGTACCTTGGGTGGGTGTGTACCTGGTTTGTTCCAATGGTCATGTTCCAATAATTTTTGGATTATTTTATGATTTTTTTTCAAAAATCTTCACAAAAGTTTTAATAGGAAAGATTAACATGGGATTTTCTTCTAATGGTTATAACTTAAATAATTTTGTCCAGATTTACTTCAAACTTGGTGGGGATGTGCCTTGGATGGATCTCTACCAAACTTGTTCAAATGGTCACGCTCTATAGATTTTTGGATGTTTTTATGAATATGTTCTTTTTTGGGGGAAACCTTAAAAACTCTTCTATCTGTAACCGCTCACCCAATTGGTTTGATGTTATACATTGAGATTCCCAGGGACACCTAGTTCCCAATTTGTTAACCAGGTGGTGCTGCAATTTTTTTTCTAATTTTTTCATGAATTTTTTGTATGGTTTTGCTATTTTTCACTTGCTCTTTGAACCGTCACTCAGATTAAGCTGAAATGTGATGGATATGTTCTTGTGGAAGGTTCAAACAAAGTTGTTTACCAGGTGGCATTGCTTTGGATTCCTGATTTTTCAGGATTTTCAATTCGAGTACTTATCGGTCAATGCAGCTTTCCTATTGATTACTATGTAAGTGAATGGGCATTCTAATGCTAATTCACAGGACAACGGACACGAAATTTACTGTTTACTTAACAACTTGAGATCTGTTTTGAGTTAGTAGCGTGATGCTGCACATGATAATGTTTCTGTATGAAGGTCATGCTTGACAGTACATGAATGACCTTGACCTGGTTTCTGGGGTCACAGTGCAACATACATGAATTTTACTCTTCACTATAACTTGAGAATTACTTGAACCTTGATGTTGCACATGTTAGTGTTCTTTTATTATGGTCAGACTTACTCAGAACATGGGTGACCTTGATCCTTTCCCGAGTTCACAGAGCTGCAAGTGTGATGAATGTCTAGGTCAGCTGAGCATGGGCTGTTCACACAGCCCTCTTGTTATTGGTAACCATGGTAATGCAAATTCAGTTTTTGAGTAATCACTAAGAAAAAACACCTTTAACCATAACTATGATAACATTCTCTATATACAAGTTGCCACTCTAAATCAACAGATCTACTGAAAAGGCTCTTCATGATAATGCAATTTGTTGTTGTCAGTGTCAACAGTGGGTCGCCACGGTAAAAGAATTTTGAATAAAATAACTTAAATTTGCCATCAGACATTAGATACTTGTCTGTAGCTTTAAGTGGTATGAAACATTTCATCAAATGTCATATTATAATGTTAAAACAAGAGGACTGTGACAGTCCTGTGCTTAGCTGACATGTACATGTACCCTTGCCTTTTAAGATTTGCTCCCCACCCCCCCCCCCCACCCCCCAAAAAAGACAAAGAAATTTATGCAAAATCCAAAAAGCAGTGAAGCATGACCATTTGAACAAATCTGGTAGAGCATCACCCAGGTTACATTGCCACCACGTTTGAAGTCAATCTGGTTGAAGGTTTTTGAGGAGAAGTCGAAATGTGAATCAGCATTAGAATGCCCCATAGTTATCAATAGGAAAGGTGTATTTATTGATAAGTACCAGAATTGAAAAACTCTTTAAACATCAGGAATCCACAGCAATCCACACAAAAAACACAAAACACAAAAATCAAAAAAAAAAAAAAAAAAAGAATAGAAAAAGTTGCAGCACCACATGGTGAACAAATTAAGAACTAGAAGTGTTGCTGTGTGATGTCAAAATAATCAGGTGAGCGGGATCAGAGAAGATTTTTTTAAAGATTTGTCCAAAAAGAGAAAAAATCATAAAAACTCTAAATATCAATGGAGTGTGACCATTTGAACAAATCTGGTAGACACCTACCCAAGGTTGAAGTCATACTAGGGACGGTTTTGGAGAAGAAGTCAAAAATGTGAATTAGAATTAGAATGCCCTTTGACTTACATAGTAATCAATAGGAAAGATGCATTTACTGATAAGTACCAGAATTGAAAGAATCGTTAATAATCAGGAATCCACATGATTGCCACCTAATGAACAAGTTTGTTTGACCCTTCTGCAAGAAACATATCAACCAAGTTTTAACTTAATCTGAGTGATGGTTCTGGAAAAGTCAAAAATAGCAAAAACACACTTGAAAAAAATTATATAAAATAGAGAAAAAAAATTGCAGTGCCACCTGGCGAACGAACTTTAAACTAGGAGTCTCTAGAAATGTGGCTTTGTAATATCAATTTTTTAATGTGAAGGTGAAGGTCATATGGCCACTTGAAATACAGGAGCACAATGTGAAAATCTTGGGAATGCTCTGTACCGTACAGTTTTGGTGTTGGGCCCATATAACTTTAAGACTTATTAAAGATACACAAAACATGTTGACCTCAATATTGGTTAAAATCTTGTAACCAGTCTCACATCCTTGATTTTATTTTTTTATCTTCGAGAAATTAAATGGGATTGTGAAGGTTAAAATCTTGGTTTTATTTGACACTAGTGGTGCCACCTATAACGTAGAATTTAATTTTCAGAAAGTATGTCTTAAAATGTCTTGAAAGATATAAATTCCACATTTCTAAAACTTATTGTGTGAGACCTGCCAAATGTATGGTGTATTGATCATGGCCAATGTTAATATGTTATGTAATAGTGACCTTGACCTATTTTGTGAGGTCACCAGACCTGTTTAGTGGGAAGAGGGGATTTTGTAATGGTAGAATGGTTTGGATATAAGTGGCAAAGAGAATTCAGCCTCCAGATGAAAATTGCAGTATACTGTATATAAAACTCTACTTGGTGACCTACTTTTTGGGTCACCATGACCCAATGACACTGTGAACTTAACTTATTTTTCAAGGTCATTAAGCACTGAAGAAAAGGACTTTTTATTCAATATCTCAATAAAGGATAATGCAAATGATGCCAAATGTACAAATATGTATCAAATGGAAGTTTGATACTGCATAATATGGATGACCTTGATCAATATTTCAAGGTTGTAGAGAGAATACATTTCAGGAAATGATTTTTGGTGATGATGGTCACAGAGCATTACATAGAGGCCCATGGGCCTCTTCTTCAGGAATTTGAATGCATGTTTACTTTTCTTGACTTTTTCTCCCAAACTGTAAGTTGGGTCCTCATCAGACTTATTGGGTATGTAAGTGGAGTTGATCTCCACCACATTAAATTTGTTCACTGCATGGTGTTGCTGTCATTTTCTGATTTTTAACAAATTATGAAAATTTGGAAAAATTGGTAAGAGAATATGTCCATGTTAGCAACGGTGATGATGGTCCTAAATAAATGGGACCTTTATATGATTCTGAATATCACAGGACCACTTTAGTTTGTGCTTGTAAGGTTAGCTGAGCACAGGAATGTCAAAGTCCTCGTGTTTTTTCTTTTTCTTTTTTCTTTTCTTAAATTGAATTTAGATATATACAATTTCACTACAAGGCATTTACAGTTTTGAGATTATCTGAAGAATTGCCTAGCTGAATAAAGCGGGTGGTTTTGAGACTATCCAAAGAATTGCCTGATTGTTTTGAGTATGTGGTTTTCATCTTTCAGAAAAGTGCCACGGATACGGTACCTTATGTAGGTCAGTCCAGAGATGTGACTGGAGCCAGATCAGTCAAAGCAAGGAGGTACATGAAAAGGCGCAAGTACTCAGCCTCAGCAGAGAGCCTGCCACAGATATGAAGTATAGGCACAGAGCGCTGGGTCAGTTGTCAAATTTACTCTTTGCTGTCTGAGTTTTCACATTCGATGGTGTCTGATGTAATTCTGGAAATATCTAGATGTATTTATGTTGCTATGTTCAGTTTGATCTTACATTTGTATCTTAGAGTGCTGTAAGTTTTAACCCAAACTAGAAATATGTTCGCAGGAGCAAAAGTAAATAATTTCGTCAGGAGGAGTCTGCTACCAAGATGGTACCATTGTCTATGCCCCTTATTTCCATGTACCTTTATCCATCCTTAAGAGCAACAATGTGAAGTTCCCCGTCCTCTGAATAAAAAAAAAGTCAATAAAATATGTATTTTGAGACTATTTAGAAGTGATTTACACTTCCTGTCAGAATCATGGCAAGAATGAGTTTTATGTGCAGGTTTCGACACTGATGATAAAAAATAACTTGCCTGGGAAGCATACTCACCTCACTTTTTTTACGGAGATAAACGGAGCAAGGGTTGAAAGTCCAAGGTGAATTAAGTCTTTCCCAAAGACAACTGTGCTTTCAGTCCCCCTTTTCCTGGCATAGGTCGGCAGGTCTCATCAGGTTTCACTCAAAATGATTTTGCCTGCCTCAAATATTTCACACTTAATGCTTTTTATCACAATCATGAATAACATGAAATATTTTTTCATACTCACAAATCACAGGAAATAAAAATTCCATATCACACTTGAAGAAAAATACCCCCTTGACACATGCATGAGCGCTTGCACACACAGATACACCACAGTGACACTCGTATTACACAAATCAGTGTCTTTTACACTTTTCCATTTGTGGACTGAACACTGCATCAGTTGGGAATGTGTTACACTTATAAAAAAAAATGGTTGTACTAGGGGTACTGGTACGTGTCTTACAGTGTGGCTTGGAGTGAAAGAGCGCATCTCGAGGGTGAGCCGGATAATATACCAACCTCAAAATAGGTACCCCTCAGGAACCAATTGTATAACACGATCAGTGACAGTAGGCAGTCCAAGTGTAAATATTTATGGGTAATGAAGTCACTTTTCCCCCCTTTTCTCTCTCCTTAGCAAGTTCTGTGCAAGTTTACCCAGTGTTGTTTATCATTTGCTCCAATGTGGCACTCAGATTATGACCTGGGCCTAGTGCTGTGTGGCACGCAGGATGAGATCAGAAATAGCAGCTAATTGGGTTGTAAATGCTAATACAAACGGAAGCAAGTATATCTGTTAAAATATATGATTATTGAAGTCACTTTCACGCTGCAAGAACTGCTGCGTACAGTCGCTGGCCTTGGTAGGGCCTACCATGGGATTAAGGCAATCCCCAAAAATGACGTAGTTCTACGCATGCACATTTTACACTATTTACATTTCAAAATTTAATGTTCCGAGATTCGATAACATCCAAAATTCACAATGCAGTGAACTGATAATAAACTAGCTGGCCGGGAGAAAGTTAAACGTGCACATAAAATAAAATGTGTTTACAGAAACAGATGAGTGATACTGATAGGGAACACATGCAGGCACAGCTGACATGCCCGCTAGCCCAGGTTGATGATCGTTAACGTCGACCCATGGTGCATTGCTTGGGGTTTTAACTTCAGGCAGAGATATCGTACATGTACTTGCATCAGTACTTATTTCTTATTGCATGTTGGGAAATAAATGTGGATTTCCTTTTTTATTTGAATTTAGTCATAAATGTATCCAAATAATCAGGATATTGATACGAGGTGGGCGATAGTCAAGGCAGTTGACAGTTACCGCGTGATGTGACATTCATAAAAATTGGAATAAATACATGATGATTCCCAGTAAAGTGCATTGACTAAGTTGGTTAGATGGAGAGGAGGGGCAGACGTCTGAAAATGTATGTGTCAGGTCCATACATATTACCAGTCTGAAGAAAACTGCTAATGATATGATTGGAACTGTCATATTAGACCTGAAAAAGGCATTTGGTATTATTGATCACAATATTCTTTTGGAAAAATGACAGCTGTACAGGTGTTCTACAAATGCACTAGACTGGTTTAAGTCATACCTGCAAGAAAGGTCCCAGCAGGTTTATATTAATAAAGTACTGTCTGAACCGAGTGAAGTTAGGTACAGAGTGCCTGAAGGTTCTATTTTAGGTCCACTTTGGTTTTTATTTTCATAAATGATTTACCTTTATCTGGTAACAAAGCTCATGTAAATATGTATGCAAATGATACAACCATCCATGTTGCTGGTAAATCTGTCTCTGAGATTGACACTGAGCTGACTGAAGTAGCTGAGCAGGCTGGTAGTTGGTGTAAACAAAATCATATGCTGGGGAATGAGAAAAAATCAAAATCAGTGTGTCTTCCAAACAGAAACAAAAGCAAAATAAAAATAACTGTGTTAATGTATTTGTAAATGATAAACTCATTGAAAATGTTGATCATCACAAAATACTTGGGTTGCAAATAGATAAGCGTTTGACTTGGAGAGGCATGTAGCATCTGTATGTAAAAAAGTGTCAGCCAAATTAGGGATCTTGAAGAAGATTAAAAAATATTTACCTTTACCTGTGTGAAAACTGTATGTCAATGCTTATGTCCTACCACATATTGATTACTGTTGCACAATATGGAGTAATTGCCGGAAAGATTTTTTTAGTAAAATCAAGCGTCTGCACAAATTAGCAGCATATCTGATTTTGAACACACGTGGTGGACAAAGCTACAAAGTTTTGATATCCAGATTAAACTGGATGAGTATTGAAGAAAGAATTGATGTCAAAAAAGCATTGCTAGTCTACAAGTCTCTAAATGGTTTACTGCCAGACTATATGCAAAACATGTTTAAGTTTGTGTGTGATGTATACAGTGCAAATCTGAGATCTGCAGCTAATAATTGTCTCTATCTTGAGAAACCAAAGTCAAAGACATGCAGCATTTATTTAGTTACTGTGGGTCCTGGATATCACTATAAGCCCAGAAAACATCTTAAAGCAAACTTTCTTCTTTAATTTAGTCTTATGGTATCTTATTTAAGACTCTTAAGATGGTCTAATATCTTTTTCCTGCCCAGTCAGAAAAAGAGAAAGTGAGTAAGACCCAGTAAGAGGAAATCAAGTCATGCTATGACCATGAGGGAAAGGAGCAGAGGCAGTCAGTCAATTTTCAGACCAGGTAAGAACTTCAGTGGCTGCCTCATTAGCATAATGAGATGATAAGAGTATATTCAGACTTGGAAAGACATTTGGTACCTGGCTCATTAGCATAAGAGAAAGGCCTGGGGGTAACAAAACTATTATAAGATCTGGTAAGATGTTTTGGGGTTAGGGTAATTAACACAAGTAACACGATCAGATATACCAAGACGTTGTAATATGTAGGCACTAAGATATCCACAAAGTGTCACAAAACAGTATACTCTATGTATGCACTATCTTACTGAGCAGCATGTCCACTGATTTTCCATCCTATGTCCTCCTTTTCAAAATCAACTCAGAATCCAGACCATGATATATCTACCTAGCTAGAGATACACATGTACAGTACATACTCCCACTCATGTATGTTGTACCCACAAACTTTACCTCACCTGGCCACTATAGTGGACAGTGTATTCACAAGGCCATCACTGATGGAGGGCAATGTGTTGAAAGTTTAAACAAACAATACTTGTGGTCCAAGAACTGTGACAGCACATGTATATATGCAGCCATCCATTATAGCCTATCAACATGCAATGCTATGTGTATGGCTGTTTAAAAGCCTTTTTTTTTTCTTTTCTGTACTGTGTACCAACCATTATTTGTACATTTTCTTACTTTCTGTACCTTGTACCAGGGCAAAGTTGTTACAAGCACCAGCATATATATTAGCTCCCCCCTCCCCCTACTGCAACATGTCTTTGTTTATTTTAAATTGTGAGTGGACATGCTGCTCAGTAAGATTATGATAGTGCATACATAGAGTATACTGTTTTGTGACACTTTGTGGATATCTTAAGAGTCTTAAATAAGATACCATAAGACTAAATTAAAGAAGAAAGTTTGCTTTAAGATGTTTTCTGGGCTTATAGTGTATGGAACACCTTGCCTAAGGAAGTAAGGGAAGCAAGAACTGTACATGAGTTCAAACGGCTGTGTACAAAAGACATTTGGGAATCAAGAAAATAATCTTTGTACACTGTTGTTTGATTGCTGTGCATGACAGTACAACTCAGTACTAAACTATATTGCATTGTTTCTCCTCACTCATGTCTGTAATATTCATACTCAGTGTATTCTTGCATTACTTATGTACATTCACATTATATACTGTATACATGTATTCTACAGGCTTATGAATTAATGTATATTATGTACCAATTTTAAAGAGGGCCCTGGGGTAGATTAGTGTTCTTGGCACTAACTGGGTCACCCTCTTAAAATAAAGTTTTGTATATATATATATCTGAATTTTCTTTAAAAATTTCGAGGCAAAATGGTGAACCAAAAACAATACTTCGTCAGAGTCATGTGACGTGATGAAATAACTAGGGCAATGTCTGAATTCAGTACTTTCCGCCGAAGCTGGCGCTGCAGTCGACGCATGCGCATAGACGCGCAAACTCGCCTTGCGGGGTTCAGGCTTGTGGCACCATTGTGAATGAATAGAGAGGACACCACTTTTTAATGCCTGCAAAGTTGTCATTATACTGCATTAAATGGCTTGACAATCATTGATATCGACTCTACTTTAGTGAAAAGATTGGCTAAAGAAACTTGTCAAATTTATATACTCAGGGCTTAACTGCGAACATGCTAATCGTCTGACAATAGTGGGCCACACGTAGCTGCTACCCCACTGCGTACCAGTAAGTCATGGTAGCCGTTTCAGCCTCAAAGGTGTCATAATCCCATTATCAGGTAATGAGCGCTACCGCTGGCTTGGGCCCCATGGGGTGTGAAATACACAAACTTGCGCTTTGTGCCTGGACAGTCCTACTGGCATTAACTGTTACGCTTTCCTTGTCATTTTACTGCTTTCCCATTATTCTGATAGAAATTAAATTTTCATATTTGGGCAAAGGACCGTTTTGGTACTGAGTAGATATAAACAATGAAATAATCCACGTGTAAATTTGCCTCAATCATGTTCACTTTTTAAGCGAAAGTTGTGCTGCTGAGTCTCGCCTTGGCAAGGTGACTGCCGTCTTGCAAGTGACAATAAAGTGAGGAAACAAAATTAATACTCTGGTTATGATCAAAAGATACAATGTAACTATTTTGATACATATTAAACAACAGTGACAAGTTCTATCTACAAAGCAGAACCATGATAAGACCGAGTAGAAAAAAGACGCAACTGACTTGGAGACACAAAACTTTTTTCACTTTGCCGGCTCTGAATACCACATCTGCCCTGACTAACACCCTTCGCGTAGGTAAATTTTCAATGTCTTTTGCTTTCACATTTATCAATTCTCCATTGGTTGGACAATCTTTTACAAATCCAAGGCTGAGTTTTGGTATAACGGCAAGTTTGTCAGTCCATTGGTCGCCACACCCTTCCATATGTCTGCAAAGTCGATACATTCATGACCGGCAGCTTGATCTAATGTTACTTTTTTTTTTGCGTTAGTTGTAAACAAAATCCTGTGAATGAGGCTTGCTTTTTTCCCATTCTTCTTTCTCCTAAGATTTTGTAATATTTCCTTCAGTTCTGCGTTTGTTTTTTTGGCGAGATCGCCCTCTGTATACATGTTCTCAGCCATAGGAAATACACTGTGAGTGAATGGGCTCGCGTATCTGACCCCCGCAAAAGCAATTTTGGCCGCGAGAGGTCTCTGAATATCATTTGGAACCGCAGCGCCGCGTGGTGGCGGCAAGGACTGAATTTGGCCAGGCCCTTAAATTACTACAGTGTGTATGTTTCAAGCAGCATAATATGATTAAGACCAGACCCAAGTGAGCTGTGAGGTCAGGTACAATATCCACATTGTAATTTGACAGTGATGAAACAAATCCTTCAAGCAGTCACAACTTGTGGGAAAACTGAAGTGCCAAGGAAGAAGAAAGATGTAAAAGTTCTCATGATGTTGTAAGGTTTACATCATGCTGGTAAAGGTGCCCATGATGCTGTAAATGCTCATGATGTACCTTGTAATGTTTGTAACATGATTGTTGTTGGTCTCATGATACTACAATGGTCACACCATGATGGCTGTCAGTGAGCAGAAAAGAAACTAGCATGGATAGATTTGCAAGCAAATCTGTCTTGGTGCCAATGAGAGCCTGATTTGAAACCCACTCTGATACTGTTTTGTGACATCATCAATCGTGGGTCATCAGGTACAATCTGCTGACAAGTAGTAGTAGAGTAACCAGGCAACAGGTGTATTGTCAATAGATGCAACTTGAGTGGCTTATACAACTACCATTGTTTTTTCAGGCAACAGCGAAATAGAATATTTTTTTTATTTTTTTACCCATGACTTTAATGATGTATAACATATCAGTAAATCCACACCAGGTACACAATTTCAGCTGTCATGGGTCTCATAGTATGTAAAATTTCAATATTGTAAGTTGTATAATGGCTGAGAAAACTGTGTCACAAAATGTGGCAGAAATGTATTAAGAAATAAAGAAAGAAAAAGGTACTCTTACAAAAACAATATGTCTGGGTTGGCACCCAGACATAATGACTGTATTGCAGCATCGCACCTGTCAAGTCTTATCAATTTTTGGGCATTAATTTCTGGAGTTTTCAGTAGAAATTTTGCCTGTTTGAGGTAATCACCACTGTCAAAAATCATTTCTTTCTTTCTTAGTTGATTATGAAATCGCCATGGAAGCCAAAAAAAAATCTGCCCCTTTGTTGTCAGACAGTTTGAGTTTTGACAGGTGTGCACTGTGCTGGCAGGTTTAGCTCTGATTACACCACTGTGGTACCCAAGTTGATGCACTCCCACAGTAACTAAAGGTGGCTGTATAAAGGTGGCTGTATAAAGGTGGCTGTATTGGTAGGCAGACTGCAGGCCACACCTGCTGCAGTCTAAACAATGCATTCCACATGGTGGTGCCACAAGGATACAAAATTCAAGAAAATGTTCAAGTGCTTGAGTTGTTTTACTGTACAACACAATATATGTATGAGGGCCCAAGGACAAATAAAAAGCTACATTAATGAAACCAGTACACGTGTTTTTGGGTTTTTTTTTTTAAACTTATTTTTTAAAAACAGGACAAAAATATGGTAAAAACTGGTGACCTGTACACTCAGTTGTTAGTCACCATTCACTAACAATGAAAATAAATGCTGAAAAAATGATGTAACTGCCAATAATTAAGGCTGCTCTTTACATTTGAATACTATTTTCATGGTTTTGAGTTATAGTGTACATCATTTTTAGATAAATATAACATTTTGAATGTTAATTTACTTGTAAAAACCGTTGTTTGATGTCCATCCATGCTGAGGGCAGTGTGGAGGTGCACAAATATATGGGACATGGTAGTGTTTAGATATGTAGCAAAACAACAACAAAAATAACTGAATTTTTATGTATGTATGCAAAAAGTAACAGGTTTGATGTATTATTATGGAAACAAAAAGAAGTGCTCATCGTTACTGTAAGTTGCAGTTTATTGACAAATGTAGCTAAATTGCTAAATAAAATGACAATTTTTAACCTTACTTTCATAGCATTCCCTGTCAAATTTACATCATGTGGCCTGTAAAAATCTTGGCCAAGCCGAGGGTTCTGGACCAAGGCCAAGGACGTGAAACAGTTCATCCTGCACTTCAGACAATAGTAAGTTGTCCTCAGACCACCACAGATCATTGTGTGATCATGACACACATCTTGGGTGTGTACATGTATATTAAATGGAGATAGTTTTGAAGGATAAAAACAGAACCAAATAGAAACATATGACAATTGACAGAAGTACGCCATCACTTACAAGTTCTCCCTACTGTTACAGGTCTTGGAAAGTGATAGATGTCATTTGGTTTAGGTGTATGCACAGAAAAACAGGCATATACATGCAGACTCAAAACCCTGTATATTGGGGTATAGGTCTTGGACCAGTAACCTAGGCCTAATGCACTTACATGTTAAAATAGCGACATTCACTGGCTTATTTCTCCTATTTGAAACGCAAAACCGCAACTTCCTTTGCATTCTACTTCAAGTTTATACCGATAGCAACAAGTTAAAACCAAGAAAATGGGGGGTCATGTGATTGAATTTATTTTTACAGGTGTATTTGTGTACCTTACCTCCATGATTGACCGTTCCATGCCAAATGTGTCTCCAAAAATACACAAAGTTATCAAATGATTTAAAATATTTCTAGAGTAGCAGTGCCTTTGTAAAACTCAAAGTTAATAAGTATTTTCCTATCCAAAATGATGATGGGACTTAATTTGGGATGCTCTTCTCCTGTGATATTAACATCCAATAGACACAGCAACAGTATTCGGTACTCAATCAAAAGTTGTGGATCAGTTGACCTGACCTTGAGGGGTTACCGGTCCAAGACCTATAGTTTCCACTAGTGCAGAACAGACCTGTCAATGTACCATGACCGAAATTGGTGTCCTAGCTGGCCTGTTTTTGCCTGAGGCAATGTCAGTCTGCTGTGCTTATCAGTCCCAAGGGATCAGAGGGACTGGACTTCAAGGCAGAACACACCTGAGTGTACTCTGTTTAAAATAGACTACATACAGAGCTGAGTCAGTGATCAAAGGAGGGTAGAATTTGTGTCATCTCAGTGGACACTTTCATGTCTTTTTTTTTTTTTTTTTGTAACCAGTGAGATGAAGCCTGTTGTTCATAGCCAATACTGAGACAGTATAGCTTTGTCTTGGTCCACAAGTGCATGTTTACGTAGTTTCCTGACAGCTTCCGTTAAAATTTGTTTATGTAATAAAGGAAGAAAGATAGTTTTGTATTGCATGTATACACATCCCCTTGGATTATAATATGTATATACTGTACATATATATATATATATATATATATATATATATATATACACATATTATGCATGTATGAATATTGTGCATATACATGTGCACATAATCATCCATACTGCCCAAAAGGGCTGATCCTCTCAGGAATGGGCACTTTTCTCTGGTCCCATGGGTGACTTTTCTCTGGTCCCAGTTTAGAGAGGTTTCACTTTATCAGTAAACACTGGAATTTTCTTTCTTTCTTTCTTTCTTTCTTTCTTTCTTTCTTTCTTTCTTTCTTTCTTTCTTTCTTTCTTTCTTTCTTTCTTTCTTTCTTTCTTTTTCGCCTTTCTTTCTTTCTTTCTTTCTTTCTTTCTTTCTTTCTTTCTTTCTTTCTTTCTTTCTTTCTTTCTTTCTTTCTTTCTTTCTTTCCTTCTTCACAACCAAGTTGGTTTGGAGATTTTCAAGCACTATTATTCCAAAAACCACCAAACTTGCTATGCTGACAGACCTAACCAGTGAAATTGTCCATCTCATTTGGAATAGTCATGATGTTTAAAAGTATGCAAATTTAGGGGCAATTAAAATTTTAAAAGCTCCATATCTTTCAAAATATTGCAGATACTGATTATTTCAATGTGCATATATAGGTTTGTGACACATGCCAACATAATGGACAGTTTAAGTTAAGCAGAATTTCAAATTATGCAAATAAGGTGATTTGAAAAGTTTCAAAGTTGAATATCTCCAAAACTATTATACATAGACATGCCATTTCAACATCAATTTATGGGTTTGTGGCAAAGCCGCATCCAATGAATCATGAACCAAAGTTGTAGGATTTTGATTTATGCAAAGTAGGTGAACATGCAAAATGTAAATCTTGAATAGCTTCAAAACTATTATAGATACTAGCTTCATTCAAAGGTCATTTTATAAGTTTGTGACATGGCCACATAAACGAACCAAGAACCAAAGTTGTAGCATTTTACTTTATAGAAATTAGGCTAATACACGAAATACAGATTATGTTGAACAATGGCAAAGGGTAGCATTTCAAACTGGTCTCATTTTAAAGGCACCCAGACAGATTTGGTATGAAGAAAATCTTCTTTTCTAGTTGATGTAGGCTTTTAAAAAAACAGAGCCGGTACAGGTACATGTAGGTAGGCACTACCTTCCTGTTTTGTGGAATGCTGATTTCACTTGTTGCAACAAGAGATCACTTTCCCCAATGAATGAATCCACTAAAGTGCCAAATGGCGCAGATTGATTCCATTTGTACTAAAATTTATTACTGTACATTTATTTTATTGTTGATTTCGATTCATGTTCATGCACCCAAAACTTCTGGGAGCATGGTTTTACTTGTGAAGGATTCACTTGCCACAGTTTATGACATTCATATTATTGATTGCGCTTACGACAGAATTCTAGACGTTGAATTTAAAAATAAATATATGCACTATATGTTTATTATTTACTCATGTTATTTGCTGCCTGAAAACTCGACATGGGAGTAATTCTGATGAATTCTTTGGTCATTTGATGGTACAGCTGTATATGAACAGTTATGCTGATGCAGTTTTTTTGTGTGGAGACTTCCGTTGTAGGATAGGAAATAGTTTCGTTATAGCTGTAGGTATTGAAGATGTCAAAGAGCGTGTAATTTTAGATGATGTAAAAGCTAGTCAGTACAGTGAAGCACTAGTAGAGTTTTTGAAAGATGTGAAAATGTGTACTTTAAATGGTCGATTGTCATCAGCAAATGATGATTTCACTTGTATATTCCTGCGTGGTAAATCAGTAGTTGACTTCCTTCTTGTTCCACATGATACTTTACAGAGTTGCATAGATTTTCGAGTTGACTCAGTGACAGACATCAAGGGAACTCTCGGTTTGATAAGTTTAGAGTCAACACATTGTATGCGGCCTGATCATTCATTATTTCTTCTAAAATTCAAATGTGGGTATTCTAATATAAATATGGATGATGCAAGGGTTCACAGCCAGTACACTACTGCCACAGAGACAACAGGTCGGACAAATAGACCTCGTTATTTTGAAGGTTCACATAATGATTTCATGAATAATTTGAGGTGGAGAAATGCGGTGATTGAAATAATAACCAATATCGAAAGCTGTCATAATGATCAAGAAGCCCTTGATTGTAATTATGAAGAGTTGATTGAATGTATTCGGACAAAGATGGATAGTTATTTGGATTATAAAGATGCTAGCCTTGGTGTAAAGAAATGAATGCGACATTGTAAGTTAATTTGGCATGAAGAATGTACAATTCCCGGTGTGACATGCACAGCAAAGAGAAAACTTGTCCTTCATTTACTGGTTCATGTAATGAATGGAATAGATTAAGAATACTGTTTTGTAATGCTCAACATATATTGTAAATTTAACAAGGGTCTGAGAAAAAAGGAAAGAGAATATAAAAGAATGTGTAATACTTATTGAAACTTTGAATACAAATAATCCAACCGAATTTTGGAAAAGTATTAAAAATCTAGATCGTCGTAGTAAGACAGAAATTCCTATGAAAGTTCGAGATGGTGATACAATTATTATTGATCCAGAAATGGTGTTAGAATTATGGAATCAAGATTTTTAACAGACCTGACGACTGTATATTAGATTTTGATTTAGAATTTTTTTATTTTGTTAAAAATGATAAATTGAATATTGAGGCTACTATGGCCGAGGACATTTCAGATGGTACTTGGTTGAACAGAAATATTTATGTCAATGAAATTTTAAATGTTGTATCAAGGCTCAAAGCTAAGAAGGCCGTGGGTTTAGATAGTGTTCCAAATGAGGTTCTAAAAAATCATGATGTTATCAGAATTCTTTTTGCTTTATTTAACCAATGTTTTGGGTTTGGTAAAGTACCCTCCATGTGGGTAAAAAGCAATTATTTCACCTATACCAAAATGGTCACAAAAAGACCCGTATGGTCCTCTTAATTATGGGGGTGTCAGTCTTTTATCTACAATTTCTAAAGTTTATACTGCGTTATTAAATGTCCGTTTAACTTTTTATTTTGAAGACTTGGGGCTTTTTGCTAATGAGAAAAATGAGTTCAGGAAAAATGACACAGACATAATGATAGAATGCATGAGCAGGGATCTTGAGCATTTCCTGGACTGTGTAATTGTATATGAATAATATAGCCCTAAGAGCCACTGAACTGACTGGTGTCCAGAAAGAAAACATTAACTTATAATTAAATTACCAGACATAGCTATTCAATCAATGCAGCCAATGTTTATATGACAAACTCATTCAGTGATGAACCCAAAGGATATGCTCTTTGCTAATTCTTTCAAATTTGCATTGCTAATACAATGTGTGAAACAAATAAAAAAGGTCAGAATATCACAATTTATGAGCAGATATTATATTCTATTATGATTGTCAGAAATTTTAAATCAGAACCCCCTTTCTACGTATAATACTTTTCAAATGAAATGTTGGACAAATTTGCCGGTAAAGAAAGAAAGAAAGAAAGAAAGAAAGAACGAAAGAAAGAAGAAAGAAAGAAAGAAATGAATTCCTAGAAAAACAGTATGTCTGTGTTGGCACACAGACATAAATATTGGTAGTAGTATGTTGGCAACAGTACTGTATGCTGATGATTTACTTCTGATGGCCGACACAGAAAATTAACATACAATGTTAAATAAACTTGATGCTTGGTACTAGAGGTAGAAAATGAACATTAATGTTAACAAATATGGTCCATTTTTAGCTTAGCTGACTTGTCAGTCAGCTGAGCTTTTGTGAGGGTCCATCGTCCGTCTGTCCGTCCGTCCGTCCGTCGTCGTCGTCTGGCCGTCTACAAGTCACATTTTCAACTTCTTCTCAAAAACCGTTGGCCAGATCCACTTCAAACTTGGGTGGGTCTGTACCAAGTTTGGTCAAGTGGTCACAGTCCAGTGATATTTGGACTTTTAATGAATTTTTTTGTTCATTTTTGTGGGAAATCTAAAAAAATCTTCTTCTCCGAAATCGCTCACCCAATTCCTTTGATATCCCACAGGGACACTCCCAGGGACACCTAGTTCTTAGTTGGTTCACCAGAGGGCGCTGGAATTTTTTTTTCTATTTTTTTATGATTTTTTGTGTGGTTTTTCTATTTTCGACTTATTCTCCAGAACCGTCACTCAGATTAAGCTGAAACTTGGTGGATATGTTCCTTGTAGAAGGGTCAAACAAAGTTGTACACTAAGTGGCACTGCTGCGGATTCCTGATTTTTAACGATTTTTTCAATTCGGGTACTTGTCGGTCAATGCACCTTTCCTCTTGATCGCTATGGACATTCTAATGCTAATTCACATTTTCTACTTCTTCTCGAAAACCGTCATCCAGATTGACTTCAAACTTGGCTGCAATGTACCTTGGGTGGGTTTCTACCAGGTTTGTTTAAATGGTCACAGTTCAGTGATTTTTGGAATTTAAATGAATTTTTTTGTTCATTTTTGGGGGAAATCTTAAAAAATCTTCTGCTCCGAAACTGCGTTGCCAGTTACTTTGAAATTGTATACGGACACTTCTGGGGACCCCCATACCTTAATTTGTTAAACAGGTGGCGCTGCAATTTTTTTCTATTTTTTTATGAATTTTTGTACGTTTTTGCTATTTTTGACTTCTTCTCCAAAACAATCTCTCAGATTGTGCTGAAACTTGGTGGATATGTTCTTTGTGGAAGGGTCACACAAGGCTATTCACCAGGTGGCATTGCTGTGGCCCCTGATTTAAAAAAAAAAATTCAATTTGGGTACTCGTTGGTCAATGCATCCATTCCTATTGTTTACTATGTAAGGTAGTTTACATTTTCAACCTCGTCTGAAAACTGTTGACCAGATACACTTCAAACTTGGTTGGGATGTGTCTTAGGTGGGTTTCTACCAAATTTATTCAAATGTTCATGGTCCAGTGATTTTGGGGTTTTTTAGGAATTTTTCTTCTCGATTTTACATGCCTATTGATCACCATGCAATGGGGATTGCCAAGTCCTTAGGGTTTGCAATGGTAAATGACAATTTTTTACTTCTTCTGCGAAACCATCAGCTAGATTCACTTCAAACTTGGTAGGGGTGTTCTTTGGGTGGGTATCTACCATGTTTTTTCAAATGGTCACAGTCCAATGAATTTTTGATTTTTTTAATGATTTTTTTGTTCAGTTTTTGGCCAAATCTTCAAAAGTCTTTATCCTTGTATATACTCAGCCAATTGCTTTGAAATTGCATAGGGACACTTCTGGGTGTGAGGGGGATACATGTACAGTAGGTAAGTGACCTTGACCTCATTTGGAAGGTCACAAGGCAAGGTGCATGAAATTCACTGTTTACAGGGTAACTTGAGAACTATTAAGGGTAGGACATTAATATTGCACATGCTAGTTGTCCTTAATAAGGGCCAGACTTAGACAGTAGACGAGTGACCTTGAGCTCATTCCCAAGGTCAGAGAGCCACTTGCTCAGATTTTACTGTTCACCGGACAAGTTGAGAGCTATCTGAACTTGGACCTTGATGTTGGGCATGATGGTTGTCCTGAGCAAAGGCCAGACATAGACAGTACATGGGTGACATCAACTCATTCCCAAGGTCACTGGGACCCAGACACTTACATGAATTTTACTTTTCATTTTGTAACTTGAGAACTGTGGAAGGTAGGACCTTGATGTTGAACTTGTTGGTGTCCCTATATTTAGGAAAAATTGAGACTGTACATTAGTGACCTTGACCTCATTCTCAAGGTCACAGGGCCACTAACATGGATTTTACTGGTTGCATGAAAACCTGAGAAGTGTTTGTACTGTGACTTTGATCTTGCACATGGGGATGGCCCTCTATGAAAGTTAGATTCAGAATAGGTCAGTGACCTTGACCTCATCTCCAAGGTCATGGGGTAAGTTAGCTGAGCACAAGACTGTCACAGTCCTCTTGTTATACTTTTTAAGTTTGTTTTGTCCTGTTTTTGGGCATATCTCAAAAAAATCTTCTCTGAAACTGCTCACCCAATTGGTTTGATATCACATAGGAACACTGGTAGGGATTCCTAGTTCTGAATTTGTTCATCATGTGGCGCTGTGATTTTTCCCTAATATTTTATTACTTTTTGTCTGTTACTGCTATTTTTTCGACTTTTTCCCCAAAACCATCACTCAGATTAAGCTGAAACTTGGTGGGTATGTTCTTCGTGGAAAGTTCAAACAAACTGGTCTACTGCTTGGCAATGTTGTGGATTCCTGATTTTTTACGATTTTTTCAATTAAGGTACTTGTGGGTAAATGCACCTTTCCTATTGATTAATATATATGTCAATGGGCACTCTAATGCTAATTCACAGTTTTGACTTCTTCTGTGAAACCATCATTCAGATGGACTTTTAACTTGGGTGGGTAATGTACATTCCATGGATCTCTAGCAGATATGTTCAAATGGTCACGCTCCATTAATTTTGGTTTTGTGTTTTTATTAATTTTTGTGTTCTTGTTGGGGCAAATCTTTAAAAAAAGCAAGGGTATACATGTATGTACATATCAGCTGAGCACAGGACTGTCACAGTCCTTTGCTTTTGTTCCTTTTTTGGGGGCAAATATTAAAAAATCTTCTCTGAAACCACACCCCATATTGATTTATCACACAAAAACACTCCTGGGGACTCCTAGTTCTGAATTTGTTCACCAGGTGGTACTGCAATTTTTGGCTTAGCTGACTAATGTGATGGTTATGATTCCATCGTCCGAATAGTAGGCATAGCAATGAGAACAGATCCAGCCCCGTATATAACCAACTTTTATTTACATTATTATGAATCGAAATGGATGGAAGAATTGGCAAAAACAAACTTTACAGCTGAAAAAAGATCATATTCTCACACAAGAAGATTTATTATAGATGACCCGTGTGCTTTAAACAATGGAGATGAGATAAAGGGAAATTGGAAAAACATATATCCCAAAGAATTAATATTAAATCTGGAAAATGAAAGTGATACAAGAGCTACTGTCCTTGATCTGGATATTGAAATAAAGAACAACCAGTATGTAACAAAAATATTTGACAAAGAGAGACTAGTTCAAATTTGATATTATCTCCTACCCTGATCTGACAGGAAACATTCCAGAGAAACAAGCATATGGAGTTTGTATAGGACAAGTGATACGTATTGCTAGAAAACCCACAGTTTTTAGCGATTTCCTCAATAGAGTCAGAACTTTATTGCAAAAACTACAACACAAAGGTTATAAAAAACAACAACTACACAAAACTCTGTTGAAATGTTTCCAGAGATATGAGCAAATACCTAATAAGTGCAACACTAACTCAAGAATATTTGTCAAACTATGTCAAGAGGGAGCTTAAAATGACAAAGTGTAATTCTCAAAGTGTTACAAGTGGTAAGAGGGAAAGTACCTGGGGTAAAGTATACTTAACCCACCTAGAGAATTTTCTCTAGTCCGTCTTAAGTCGTAAAACCATGATCTTACTCACTTTTTGCAGGATTTCTTTCTTTTCAATCTTCATGCAGTACAGTGGAAGAGGTGACTTCGAGCTAGTACTTTAGTACACTTTACCTCATAACACCTGTGGTCAACTTGATGGTGCTAAAAATTATATTACTATTTACCTATTTATACCAGAGTTGCTATGGTGGAATAGTGTATGAAGCTTTTTTCAAAGGAGATGTTCGCCTGTCCATGCCTTGTTAACACCATATCTCCAAAAATACTCTCTTTGCAGAGACTAAATTTTTATCACAGGGGTTTATCGAGGTGTTTCAGGTGCCTATCGAAAAATAGATCACCAGGTCTCAAATTTAGGTCAAAGTACCACATTGCAAAAAACACCAAAAAACTGACTTTTACACTATCTTAACAAATATTAAATGTAGCTTCACTAATCATTAATGACAGTTCGACCTAAGGATATCCCAGATGCCTATTGAAAACTAGATCACTGGGACACATATTTAGGTCACAGTGCTGCATTGAAGAAAAATGGCCATACCATGATATCTTCAAATATTAAATTACTCATTGTAGCTGCGCCAATTATTTATGACAGTTGGTCCTAAGGATGCCTCAGACACTTAGTAAAAACTAGGTCACTGCGTCACATATTTAGGTCACAGTGCTGCATTGAAGAAAAATGGCCTTGCCACGCCATAAATACTCACTTTACAGAGACCAAGTTTTTATCACAGAAGGCCATTGAGGTGCTTCAGGTGCCTATCAAAAAGTAGGTCACTAGGTCACATATCAGGTTACAATAGTACAGTAAAATCTCTACTACCAAACACCGACTGGTGAACACCTCACACTTCTGAACACTTTTTTATGAGTCACAAATGTTTACATGTTATTTGATAGGCACATTGGCGTTCTTGGGTGTTCATAACCTCTCAATACCCAACACCTCTCACTTCTGAACGCCAAACACCTTTTTTAGGTCCCAAAGCCACAAATGAACCTCTCACTACCAAACATGTGCTTTCTCTGTGAGCCATAACTGGGCCCAAGGTCAGTCACTAAGTATAAAAGCTGGCACATTTGATTGCATGCATGCTGGGCCAACACAGGAAGGCTGATAACACATGCCTTTGTTGTGCTCTGTTACCCACCCTGTCTCTGTGGTTAACAGATCACACCTTGGTGGGTACAATTTATCAAAATTATTGTCTAATCTTGTGTGAAAGAATACCTTAGCTCAGAACTCACTTTGGTTGATATATCTGCTGACCAATCAGCCACCAAAACCAACAGCCACTGAGTAAGCTAAGCAGGCAATTGAGAACCCTGAATGCTGGAATTATCTCCAAATACAGTTGAAACCGTATTGTTTTCATGGTGTGATATTCCACCTTGCACTTGATTGTATGTGACCTTGCCAACAGTTACACATTGTCTTAATAAGTTGACATGCTTGAGTGAAACTGGTTGTGACTGAAACAATTTGATGTTTTGACAGCAAGAAGTGGGACAGTATAGATGTAATTTGTATTATTAGCATACATCATGTGCATGTAGTGTCATTTGTGTGAAGAATGAATGGAAAGTTTTGCTGAAATAGCTTTACACACGTATAATATATCAAGTTTAAAACCCAACACCTGAACACCCCAACCTCCTACTACTGAACACCTCTCACTACCAAACACTTTCACTCAGTCCCCAGGGTGTTTGGTAGTGAGAGGTTTCACTGTACATTGAAGAAAAAAACGCCGTTAACACAATATCTAAAAAAACATTGAATGTAATTGCATCACTTTTTTCATACAGTTGGTCCTAAGGATGCCTCAGGTGCCTATTGAAAACTAGGTCACTGGGTTACATATTTAGGTCACAGTGCTGCATTGAAGAAAAATTGCCTTGCCATGATATCTCTGCTCATTGCATTTGCACCACAGCTTTGTCATTAGGTTAAACAAAAGTAACCTGACCTACTGGAGGGGTATTGTCGTCACCTACGCGTCCGTCTGTCTGTCTGTCCCTCCGTCCTGGCTGAGGGGTTTTGCGCTCGCTGATCAGCTTCTAGTTTCTTATCTATTTCTTTTCCTTTCTTTAAAATTATGCAACTGAAAGATTTTTTTTTTTTTTTTTTTGTCTTCAGTTGAGAATTCATTCTGTGTGTATATGCAGAAACAGATCTTGTTATTTACTTAATTCAGAGGCCAACGGATGCAGGTATTATATTCATCTAACTATAATAATTATTTGTAATTTTGAACTTACATCAAGTTGTAGGAGTCAGAATCTATTTCAGTACACACTGTATCCATTCGATACAGGTACTTGCCATCCAAAATACAGACAGATCTCCAGGTATTTATTATGTCATCTTGCTCTATAGTGATCTTTCGTACCACATGCTCAAATCATGTTCTCAAGTTATCATGTGTCTATTCATGCATGGTGATATGTCTACTGTTATATCATATCTATTTACTCGATGTCAGAGTCCATCGACATTTTTTATGGAATGTTGATGGTCATCCTTAATTGCACTATACTATCAATAGATCAAAAAGATCAGTGTCACTAAGGGGGAGGAGCCAGGAAGGGGGAGGAGCTGGAGGCAGTAGGAGGAGCTTCCTGTGCTGTGCATATAGTTTGTGGTCACAGAGTGAGTGTAAAAGATGACCTGACCCTGCAAATGTACATTGTGTAAATAAACATGCCCTGTGTTAAGAAAATACTGTAAATTGGTGGTTACAGGTTTTACTATGGGCACTCATCTTCTTAATTACCATCTGCAATGCTGCCAGGCTTCTCTGCTTGTGTGGATTAATGTACAAAGTAGTAGCCATTATATAACAAGAGATACCCTGGGAGTCAAGTTACTATAAAAGTTGCATCAGCAAGAAGCACAAATGCCACATTCAAACATTTGAGAAGACAAGGGTAGACTATAGAGAGCCTGAAGTGATACTGACCACAGCAATGTATATCACAAGCCATGGAGCTGGTCAAAGTAAACTGCTGCCTGCTATAACTAGACCACATTGCAGCACACTCTGTGTGCTTACAACATCAAAACATGCAGAGAAACTTGCATTATGTAAAAAATGTCATTGCCAAATTTTAGCAAAAGCACACGAACCTCACACTTTACCATGAAAATCCTGGAATCTGTACAATGTAGAGGAAATAATGTAAAGCTATGTTTGTGGAAAGCCCAGCAAGGTATGCTGCATGTGAAATAATGAACCAAGTGTTTATGTGTTCAGTTTGTCTGAAAACAATATTCATACTTAAGAGGTCAATAATTCACTGCTCTTGCTGCATCTAAATTACACTATCCTTGTATGGGGCTATTACTGTTGTCACATAGAAAAATTACAGAAAAAGTTTGCATCAAGCTATTTAAATGATGCCAAACATGTCCTTGTATACACTAGACTTCATGTGAGATCATATAAAGTATATATTATTTGGATTAAGCCATTAAAAATGATCAAATCTCTGTAAGTAAGAAATTGAAGTTGAATTGCTTAATTGAAAAACTTAAATTTTACCTCTTCTTGCAGAAAAACAGCAACAAATATAACACAAACACCAAAAAATGGGAAACATTATTTATTTAGGAGAAATAAAACTGTATCCTTCTATGTTAAGTACCAGAATCAAACTTAATGTTATGTTTTCTTTCAGAAAAAATATACTTTTTAGCTCTGTGGACCAAAGGTCACTTCGTTTATGCGATCGCTGATGCCCTTCCAGCCGTAAACTTTTGCTTGTGACCATGATACATTTCAGTTGGATTATAGGGGTCATCTATCAAATGCTCTGCACCCCACAGTTTTTTAGTTAGCCCCAGGTAACTTTCAGGATGTATCCAGTGTATAAAAATTAAAGGTTGAATTCAATATTGGTGCCCCCCCCCCCAACAGTATTATGTAATATGTGTGAAAATCCTATGACAACTCTTGCAACCTGAATGTTTAATAGATGTTCATGAAATTTAGTGGGATTGTGGAGGAGGTCAAAACCTAACTTTCTTACAATACTAATTGTGCTACCTATAACGTAACACAAATTATGAGCCAAAATGTCATGAAAGATATAAAATTCCATATCTAAAAAAAATGATTTAATTAGACACAAAGTTCCATATCTCGAAAAATAATTTAATAAACCAAATTTGTTGGATATATAGGTCATGTCCAGTACTAGTTACCACTTGTATAAAAACCCGCTGGTACTTTCAGACCTGTATCCACAATCTGGGCAGCCGTCACCCCTTAGCTGCAACTTTCACTCAGCAGGGGTGCTTGCAGCTCCTACTTGTCCTGCCACTTAATTCATAGCCTGGGGGTGACTTCAGTGTCAGATACATAATCCCTATTCTGGGGCCCACCGCCAACAACAGCTGGGAATTTCAAGCCGTTATATTTACGTTTTTAGGTAATGCTTACAATGGAATAGTCCCATTATATATTTTACATCACATCCATTCATCAAGTTAAGCTTTCATTAACAGTGATCACACATTTGTTTTGAATACTACCAGTTCAAAATATGGAATCGGGACTAACCCACAGTGGCTGCCATTTTGAAAATTGTGGATTCTGCACCCAATGGTTTGTAATGAGGCTAGTAGTAATTGGACGATTTTGGGGGGTAAAAATATATGAACCAAAATGGGATATTTGGAGAAATATCAGTACATTGTATTCGTAAGTACACATGCCTCTCAACCACCATTGCCAAGGCCTCTTTATCTGGGCATATGACGCCCAAGATATCGAGTTGAGTTTCCACTCACTTGATACTGAAAACCTGACGGTCCCGTGGCACCATCTCTCTGTTCTTGTGGAACTGATGGTGACTCCCGGTGCGCATGCTCCCCTTCTCATACTTCCTCTTTTAGAGATTGGTCAATTGACATCAGATGTAAGAGGAAGCAGCGTTGGTCAGTGGGCTTTTGTGGTGGTCAAGAGGTAAGTATACTTATTAATATTGATATTACTCCAAATATCCAGTATTAGTTATGTAACATTACCTCTAGACCACCATTGCTGATATACAAGCATACAGACGGTGGGTACCGGGTGTAAAGTCACTGGTACACTGACCTCAATTGACCACCAGTGGAAGCTTGGGGGTAACCATTGGTCCATATGAGGAGGCGGTGTCTGTGGGGAAAACCTCAGAGCTATTAAGGTAAGCAGCAACTGTCTGTGCAAACCTGGTAAACACACTAGTGGTGCCGTGGCAAAGTCTCTGTGATTGGCATGTGGAATAATGCTTCCTTGAGGCTACAAGGCTGCAGTTACCGAGGGGGGGGGGGTCTCCATCCGAAAGGACAGGATTTCCAGGTAGGTGTTCGGTGTCGACAGGTCTATGACCAGGTGCCATCTTCCGTCCCTATAGGGGACCAGGAAAAGTCAGTTGTAGAAGCCAGGAGAACCTTTATGCTCTAAGGGCTCCATTTTGCGCTTGCTCCAAAGGGTCCCAACCGCCTCCAGGAATGCCAATGCTTTGGGTTCCAAGGTGGGTGGAGCGAACCACCGTGGTTCTTGGCTCAAGGAAGGGCTGTGTTTGCCGAAAGGCAGTGTGTTGCCCTGTCTCAGGATGTTGAAGACGAACAACTGTCCGTGATAGACTCCCATTGCGTGTAATACATACCAGGTGCTGGACTGGGCAGAGTCTAACGAGGTGGCGGTTGGCAATCCTTCAGGGATATAAGAGTCAGGAATGCCAAGGCTTTCCCGACTTCTTTCCTCTACAGGAAGGCTTGCCCTTCCGGGATCGCTGTTTGCCCTTCCCAAGTCATCGCATCCCAGAGGGAGCACCAGTGGAGGGACGGGTAGGCTGGGTCTGAGAAGTACCACATTTCATGGCCAAAGCGGCCAAGGACAATGACCAAGCAGAGTTGGTCAGTTCCTTGGAGCACCCCTGGTCAGCAGAGCAGGCCTGAAAGATCTGTGCCGGGTGGGCCACTTCCCCCATCTCTCTTCCGGACAGAATTTCTGAGAAGAGGAGCCCCATGCATGCTCTGCTAAAGATTGGGTCAGCCAGCTTCTGACCCTGGAGGTAGGCGTCTTTCTGTAATAAACTAAGGTACGCCTCCAGAATGCAAGTGGTCGGCACCTGGTGATCAACAGCTAGCGACAACAAAGTCGTGAGAATTGCACCTGATGTAACCAGTCTCACACTGCTTCCATGATCTGTACGGAGCTTTTATGGTCATCCAGCACAGACCCTAAGCAGTGGACGACACATCTGAGTAGGACGCTGCAAGGACGGATCCTGGGACGTCTTCTACCAATCGCTTGCAGGTCTCTGCAGAAGCTGAAATGGTCCTCAGCTGCCGAGCATCAAACTCCTCCCAGTCTAAGTCCACCAGCAGTTAACCCAATGGGAAGATCTGCTCAGGTGCAGAGTACCACCTCCCCTTGACACCCAGCTTTGGGAGGAGTCACCCATGCCTCATGTAGCCAGACTTTGAAAACCTGTGTGCCTCGAGTCTCGTCCGTGAGTTGGTGGTAAAACTCAGCTACGAAGGGTGAAAAAGGTATGGGAGTACATTGATGCATGTCCTCCAGAGACAAGCCCGGACATGACAGTGCAACAGCACCCGACCTCTGCTTCCATGGTGGGACCACAGCTTGGTCACCAACCAGGCTCTGAATAAGATTTTTGACATGGTCAAAGCCCTTGGCAGGGGCAGGTGCTGCATCCATGGGAGCAAGGGCCAAGCCCTCTTTAGAGCCCACGGTCACTGGCTCTCTGCACCTGTCAGAGCACATACAGCTTGCGCGCGAGCCCTTGACCCAGGTCGAGATCTGTTGATGGACGAATCCAACAACAAAAGCTCATCATCCACCTTGGTGTCCAGGTCTGAAGACTCAGGACCCACTAGGGTAGTGGTAATGCCCAAAGCCTCCTTGAACAATGCATTGTCCGAGGGCGATGGAGCAGCCGCCGATGACAGCAGGGGATCTGTCATCATGGCAGGCGTAGGGGTAGCCAGCACCTCCGCAGAAATGGCCGCCACCTCCACCTGGTCCTTCCATGTAGGGAGAGACAGGGAAGGCAAGGTAGGCTCATACCCCGAGATCTCAGCAGCTGCCGACTGAGAAGTCTGCTGGCCAGATGGATCTGGCCACCTGCACAAGGCCACTATCCTGAAGCTTGGCCGCCGCTGACTGTGAAGTCTACAGGCGGGGGTTCAGAGAACTCCCAATCCTGATGTCGCAGTGAGAGCTGGCTCATGGTGGAAAGTGCGAGCTGCTCCGCCAACAGAGTCTGCCCAGACTCTGCAACAGCAGTGGTAGCCAATGTAGAAGACCGAGCCTCTTCACTCAACTCCTGGCCCTCGGGCGTGAGGAAGTTCCGCCTGCAGCTGGAGAGAGTGAGGCAGGGTACCCGGCTCAAACACCAGAACAAGCGGGATCCCGAACTGCTCACTCTGGGGCAAAGCTGTCGGAGGTGCAGAAGGGATTGCTGGTACTGCTGTTGAGGGAACAGGAGACACAACCAAGCAGGCAGATTAAAGTTTAGATAGTAAGTCATGTTTTAAAGGTACTTTAAGGATCATTTGCCCTGGTTACTTGGAGAACAGATACCTGGAACCTAGCAAAATATTACAAATGATCACTGAACAACTGGGGCTATGCTGTTTCACTAACAACCATGGCTGTGCAGCTATGCTCCTTCCCCAGTCCAAGTTAACCCTCCATTCCAGACAAGTTGAAATGAAATGCTGTGTCTGAGTTGACTTCACTGCAAAATAACGGCACAAGATGGCTACTTTCTCGATGATATCTTTTTTGCCAGGCTAGAGCAATTTTTAAATTATTTATTTTAAATTATTTAGGGTCAGGACTTGGGCATTTTCAGTTGGGTCTGTTGGGTTATCGGAACCACACGTATATTTTTGTTAGGCCTTAGGTAACTTGCACATTTGTTGAAGCATGTTTTAAATGGATGTTCTTTCTCCTTTTACACATTACATATACCTCCTTTGACCTCAGTTTAATTTGTTACCTGGGCACAAGGAAGGCATTTGTATGATATATAAAATCAGTGACCTTGAATTATTTTTGTTAGATCGCCAGGCCTGTCAAGTTCAAAGAGGTGATTTTGAATGGCAGGGTGTAGCTTGGGCATCATTGGCAAAGAATTGAGCCTCCAGATCAAACTTGTACTTGATTACATTGCACATAAAACTATACTTGGTGACCTGCCTTTGGGTTACTGTGACCCAATGATTATGGAGTTATGGCACTTGTCCAAGTTTATTGTTTTTCCTTCAACAACTGGTAAACTTATTGCCCCTTTGTACAAACAGACCGTGAATGGAAAGCTGGATGTGGGGTGCACAATTTCCTCTCAATAATTTAAAGTTATTTCAAGTTAAAGGTCAAGGTCAACAGGCAAGTTGAACTTCGGGGTCATCTTGTGAATACTCTGCACTCCACTGTTTTTAGTTAGGCCTATATAACTTTCAGGACGTATAAAATGTATAAAAATCTATGTCGACGTCAATGTTGGTGGTGCCAACTATAGTATTATGTACAATACAGGTCAGAATGTGAAAATCCTGTGACAAGTCCAGCATCCTTAGTTTTTTAGGATCTCTCAAAATTTAGTGGGATTGTAGAAGAGGTCAAAATCTTGGTTGCTTATGATACTAGTGGTGCAACCTGAACTTTTATAAAAATTATAAGTTGAAATGTCTTGAAAGATGCAAAATTCCGTATCTCGAAAAATAATTGAATTAGACCTGCCAAATTTATAGGATAAATAGATCATGTCCTATGCTAATATATTGTATAAGATCAGTGACTTTGACCTATATATTTTTTAGATCTCCAGTCCCGTCAAGTTGGAAGAGTTGATTTTGTAGTGGCAGAGTGTAGCTTGGACATCAATGGCAAAGAAAATTGAACGTCCAGATCAAAATAGCACTTGAGGGCATTGTACCCAGTATATAAAACTCTACTTGGTGACCTACTTTTTGGGTCACCTTGATGTAATGATTGTGTGACCTTCATGTATTTTTCCAGGTCATTAAGCACTTAAGAAAAGGATATGTAGTTAAAAATGTTGATATAAAGAATAAGGCAAATGATGTCAATGTGTATCATGTGGAAGTTTGATATTGTATAATATGGATGACATTGATTAGTGTTTCATGGTTCTGGAGGGAATACATTTCACGAAATTATTTTGGGTGATGTTGGTCAGCAGAGCATTAGGCCCATGGGCCTCTTGTTTGTATTTGTTACTTGCCAAATATATTATGAAACTCGAGCAGATTATCTCGATGCCATATAGCTGAGGTCTACATTAACTTGTAATACATGTACATGTAATATCAAAGGTAGCCCCCACGATAGCAGATTTGAAATCCTCAATGGGGGTTATCCTGACTTTCCAGTAGATATCAATAATATCACCATATCATGTATACAAGTAGCTATATAAATCAATGCCTTTCCGTTTGTTATATAACAGTTTCATGATGTACTTTTTTTGGTAACATTGAATTAATCATGTTAACTGATTCTTTGTCGATCTGAGTCACACCAAAATCCAGGATGAAATGTTTTAAAAGTATTGTTGGTTTATTCTGGTGCTGTTATATGGAATCAATACATAGCCAAACAAAAATTCAGTGTTGTACTGTACATGTATGCTAAGGATCAGAAATAATGGTAAAAGCAGTGGAACTCCAGCATTTAGCAGTCAAGATGCATGTTTCTATGAAGTGAAAGATGCATCAGTAGGAATGGATAAAGCAACTTAATTTTCCTGTTGTTATGGAGAAAGCTTGCCTTTATTTGTTTTCAAGCTGGTTTGCCTGGAAAGCAGACCTAAGCTTGATGTTATGTGTATGCCACTAACACGGCACTTGGTCAGCCTGGGAGTCAAGGTGAGGGTGCCAGAGTAGTGCCCTACGTGACATTGGCACAACTAGTAATTCATAGCATCCAGCTATATTTTGTGCTTCATTTTTTTTCTTCAGAAATACATGTTGTGTTAAACTGGATCATTACTGAAGAGTCTATCTTATAAATCCTCTTATCATATCTGTAGATTGGAGGCTGCGTGAGTTGGGCCCTGCATGGCAAGTCCACTGTTAGTCTGGTGTCAACCCAGCATCTTCTGACTGGTGGCTGTCAACCCAGTGTTTTCAGGGCTGTCACTACCAGTCCAGTTTTGAAAGCAGTCATTGTCAACGCAGTGTCTTCAGGGGAAGGGTCTGCCATTTTCGTTCCACATTATCGAGGCTTCTAAATTTCTGGTGATATGTGATTGGAAACCTCTGGGGATGTTTGTAACTTTGGTGATGCATTATCAACCTTTCATGAATTTTTACCTTGGGCACATAAAATGCCGGAGGGTATTGTCATCCCCTGCTTCATCCAGCTGTCCGTCTTGTTAACTCTACCATGCCATCTCAAAAATCATTCACCATAGCTGTACCAAATTTTTGTCACACAAGGACTGACCTTATGATGGACCAGGTTCCAATGGAAAACCAGCTTCCTCTGATTAATTTTAACTTTTTAGCTCTGCTGACCAAAGGTCGCAGAGCTTATGCGACTGCTCATGTCTGTCTGTCTGTGGAATAATAGATGAAGTGGACTTAGATAGATGGAATATGAATAGTCAATCTTGTGAATGTGACAGTACTTTCAAGAAGTATATGGATAAGGACCACAAACATGTAATCATGGGTGATTTAAGTATCATTCAAAACAAAAAATTGAGACATTTGTTTCAAAGAGGACCAAACTATAGAGAAAGACATAACATCAACTTCACAAAGGCAAGAAAGGAGATTAAAAGAGGACTCAACAGTTCCATTAAGAAACATAGTAATAATCTAATAAGAAAGGAATCTGTAACAAGGCATTTGATGAATGGAAAGTTAAAATAATGGAGAAAGTGGATGAAAAAATTAAATACCTGAGAAAAGGACCTCTTCAAAAGTGGAGACAGATTAAACAAGTGCTGCAGGATTCACATTGTAGTCAGGAATTGCAAGACTTGCATGACAAGTTTGTCATGACACCTGTTGACAAAGCTAGCAATAACATTGCACTAACTTGTAAACCATACTGGTAGTAGTAGTGTTTTATTGACAGTACAATAAATGAAAATATTCTAAGGGGAGACACAAGCAAGATTTGGTTGCTGTCCATATCTCAACAAGATCATGTTGCACAAAGACAATGAAAAAGAAAATCCATAAAAATATTAGAGAATAGATATGTACAAGTCAATTTGTCCGTCAAAAATCACGTTTTGAGAAAGTATATGTGACATTTTAAGATTCAGATTGTTTCAAACTAACAGGAACTAATTCACTTCAATATTCTGCAAGAACCTTGTGGACATATAAAGTTGCTTCTTTTAAATTAGTATTGGCGTCAAAAAGTTGTGACACTGTAGTAGCATTACTTAAGCACTGAGAGTTTTCGCGAAGATAGGCAGTCATTGGGCATGCCAGTAGAACATGCTGTTCTGTTTGCGGCACAGGGCCGCAAATGCAGTGGGGGTCTTGACTAGGGATTCGGGACCATCTACATTGATACAGTACTGAGTGAATTAACTAATGAAAGTTATCAACAGGCAGGAACCTCTGATATTGTTATCAAGGACCAAGTGGATAAAAACAAGGAGTTGAAATGCATTGTCTCAAATGAGGACAAGAAATTACCAATTATATATGCAATTTTCAAAATGCATAAAAACTCTGTTAAATTCAGATTCATCATTGCAGCAAAAAAATGTGTTTTGAAACAAGTTGCCAGACGACTCATTAAAGTTCTCAAACTTGTCAAAAATTCACATACTAACTACTGCAAAAAAAAGTGAAAATGTACACAGGAGTGAATAGAATGTGGATTACCGATAGCACAAGTGATATTCTACTAGACATTGACAAAATCAACAATAAGAATGGTGCCAAATCGATTCATACTTTTGATTTCTCAACATTGTATACAAGGATCAACTTGAAAGACTTGAACAATGTGTTAATTTCAATGTTGGGTAAAGCGTTCAAAGGTGGCACATGTCTGTATATTAAAATATCTGGTGCTGAGGCTAAATTTGATAAAGGTAAGAACAAAGGAATATCTTACACAAAGCAAGAGTGCGCTCAAATGATGTAATACATTATCAACAATACATACTTTTGCTTTGAAACCAGAGTCCATCAACAAATAGTAGGCATACTAATGGGAACAGATCCAGCCCCATTACAATATTATGAATCAAAATGGATGAAAGAATTGGCAAAAACAAACTTTACAGCTGCAAGAAGATCATATTCTCACACATGAAGATTTATTATAGATGACCTATGTGCTTTAAACAATGGAGATGAAATAAAGGGAAATTGGAAAAACATATATCCCAAAGGATTAATATTAAATCTGGAAAATGAAAGTGATACAAAAGCTACTTTCCTTGATCTGGATATAGAAATAAAGAACAACCAGTATGTAACAAAAATATTTGACAAAGAGAGACTTGTTCAAATTTGATATTATCCCCTACCCTGATCTGACAGGAAACATTCTAGAGAAACAAGCATATGGAGTTTGTATAGGACAAGTGATTTGTATTGCTAGAAACCCCACACTTTTTAGCGATTTTGTCGGTCGAGTCAGAACTTTGTTGCAAAAACTACAACACAAAGGTTATAAAAAACAACAACTACACAAAACTCTGTTGAAATGTTTCCAGAGATATGAGCAAATACCTAATAAATACAACACTAACTCAAGAACATTAGTCAAACTATGTCAAGAGGGAGCTTGAAATGACAAAGTGTAATTCTCAAAATGTTTAGAGTGCTAAGAGGGAAAGTAACGGCGGTAAAATATACTTAACCCACATAGAGAATTTTCTCTAGTCCGTCTTAAGCCGGAAAACCATGATCTTACTCACTTTTTGCAGGATTTCTTTTCTTTTCAATCCTCATGCAGTATAGTAGAAGAGGTGTCTTCCAGCTAATACCTTAGTACACTTAACACCATAACACCTGTGGTCAACTTTATGGTACTAAAAATTGTATTACTATTTACCTGTTTATACCAGTGTCGGTATGATGGAATAGTATATGAAGCTTTTAAGTTTCAAAGGGGAGGTCCGTGTGTAAACTTTTGCTCGTTAGCGCTATACCATCCACAGTTTTCAAGTTAGCCCAATGTAACTTTCAGGACATATAGGGTGTATGAAAATCTAGGTTGAGTTTGATATTGGTGGTGTCACCTACATTATTATGTAATATAGGGGCCAAAATGTGAAAATCTTGTGAACACTCTAGCATCTTTAATTTTTGGCGTATCTTCACCAAATTTGGTGGGATTGTAAGGGAGGTCAAAGTCTAAGTTGGTAATGATACTAGTAGCGCCACCTATAATTTGACAGAAATTATGAGCCAAAATGTGTAATTCTATATTTGGAAGAGTAATTGGATTAAACTTGCCAAATTTATATAATATAGAGACCATGGCCAAAGGTAGAATGTTATGTAATATCAGTGACCGTGACCTATTATTGTGAGGTCACCATGCCTGTAAACTTGAAATGTGATTTTGTAATGGCCAGTTGTAGCTTGGACATCAATGGCAATGAGAATTGAGCTTCCAGATCACAATTGCACTTGATTACAAAATACATAAAACTGTACTTGGTGACCTACTTTTGGGGTCACTGATACCCAACAATTATGGAGTTTGGTGCTTGTCCAAGTTTATTGTTTTTTTTCTCAATAACTGGAGAAGTTATGACCCCACTTGAACAAACAAACAACATGGAAAGCTGGATGTTTGGCGCATATTTTGAACAAGGAACAATTTTTTTATCAGAGTTGAAGGTCAAGGTCAAATTGCCAGTTTGAATATTGTGTTCATTTCATGAATGCTCTGCACCCCACAATTCTTGAGATAGGCCCATGTAACATTTAGGAGTTATAAAGTGTATAAAAATCTTTGTCGACATCAATGTTGGTGGCGCCACCTATAGTATTATGTAATATAAAGGTCAAAATATGAAAATGTTGTGACCCCAGTACTGTCCACAGTTTTCAAACTACCCTAATATAACTTTCAGGACTTAAAGGGGGTGTAAAAATCTAGGTCCTTTTCGATATTGGTGGCGCCACCTACAATATTACTCAATATAGGGGTCAAAATATGAAAATCTTGTGAACACTCTAGCATCTTAATTTGTAGCAGATCTTCACCAAATTGGGTGGAATTGTGGTGGACGTCAAAGTCTAAGTTGGTAATGATACTAGTGGCGCCACCTATAACTTGATGTAAATTATGAACCAAAATGTGTTTTAAGATATAAATTTCCATATCTCGAAAAGTAATTTGATTAGACTTGCCAAATTTATGGGATATATAGACAATGCCCAAAGCTAGAATCATATATAATATGACTTTGACCTATGTTTGTAAGGTCACCGTGCCTGTAAAGTTGAAAGAGGTGATTTTGTAATGGCAGGGTGTAGCTTGGACTTCAATGGCAATGTCAGCACAGCACCAGGCAGGCATATGGGCCTCTTGTATTACATAATCTGGGTGTCCTTGATCTTCTGTCCCAAGGTCACTGAGGACATAAAGGTAGGACTCACTCATTGTTGTCTTGGCACATGCAACAATATTCATCACAGGAGTTGCACAAATAAGCTATGATTACATGTGGAGCAAAGTGCCATCTGGTGGCCAATTTTTATATTTAGCTTTATATGTTCAGAAGCCACTCGAGGACACACAACTTTGAAATGAACAGGTGCAATATAGCCACGATGCCAGCAGAGCATTAGGCCCATGGGCCTCTTGTTTATGAAACTTTTAATGTATTTGTTTGAAAGCAGTCTGAGTGGTGTCAACCCTGATGATGTTAACGCAATATCTCAAAAAATATTGACTGCAGCTTTACCAAATTATTATCGTAAATGTATCTTGTGATGGACCAGGTTCCTATATAGAACCAGCTTCCTCTGATTAGTTCTAAACTTGTCATGAAACTTTTAATGTATTTACTTGAAGGCTGGCTTAGTGGCATCCACTTTGACAACGTTACCACGATATCTAAAAAAAAAAATATTGACCACAGCTTTCCTGAATTTTGTCAGAGATGCATCTTATGATGGACCAGGTTCCTATGTAAAACCAGTTTCCTCTTTACACTTCTTAACTTTTTATGAAACTTTAAAGTATTTATCTTCAAGGCCATCTGAGTGGTGCAAAAGGTGACGACATTACCAACACAGCTTCACCATTTTTTTTCACATTATAGTGGACCTAATTCCTATTGAAAACCAGCTTCCTCTTATTATTTTTAAACTTGTTATGAAACTTTTGAAGCTTTTATTTGATGGCTGTCTGAGTGACACACAGTACAGTGGTCTCTGTAACCAGAACTTGCCCCAAGATCACATCCAAAAGTGTCTTTCATTTCAAAGACAGCAATATGGAAATTGTATGTAAAGTAGTCTACTTCAGAGTCTCAAAAGCAAAAAAAATGCAGAACTGAGGAAAAAAAGATTGTGGGTGCCAAGGGTAATCCGTTCTGTGAACACTATTTTTAGTGATTGGCTATCGCCCGCTGTAAATTCCTGGTGATGCTTTATCCAAAGGGGGTAGACTCTCCATGTGTCTTCAGGCCAGTCACTGTCAACCCCATGTCTTCAGGCCAGTCACTGTCAACCCCATGTCTTCAGGCCAGTCACTGTCAACCCAGTGTCTTTAGGCCAGTCAATGTCAACCCAGTGTCTTCAGGCCAGTCACTGTCAACCCCATGTCTTCAGGCCAGTCAATGTCAACCCCATGTCTTCAGGCCAGTCACTGTCAACCCAGTGTCTTCAGGCCAGTCACTGTCAACCCCATGTCTTCAGGCCAGTCACTGTCAACCCAGTGTCTTCAGGCCAGTCAATGTCAACCCAGTGTCTTCAGGCCAGTGACTGTCAACCCAGTGTCTTCAGGCCAGTCACTGTCAACCCGGTGTCTTCAGGCCAATCAATGTCAGTGCAGTGTCTTCAGGTCAGTCAATGTCAACCCAGTTTCTTCAGGCCAGTCAATGTCAACCCAGTGTCTTCAGGCCAGTCAGTGTCAACCCAGTGTCTTTAGGCCAGTCAATGTCAACCAAGTGTCTTCAGGCCAGTCAATGTCAACCCTGTTTCTTTAGGCTTGTCACTGTCAACCCAGTGTCTTCAGGCCAGTCACTGTCAACCCATTGTCTTTAGGCCAGTCAATGTCAACCCAGTGTCTTCAGTCCTGTTACTGTCAACCCAGTGTCTTTAGTCCAGTCAATGTCAACCCAGTGTCTTTAGGCCAGTCACTGTCAACCCAGTGTCTTTAGGCCAGTGTCTTAAGAGCAGTCAGACTTTTTCCAGCAAGTTTGACAATTCTTCCTGATCTCGTGACTTTGAATGGAAATCTGCTGCCAGACATTTCGTTTTCAACATGTAAAATCGACAATTGCATTGAAAAGTGTGTCAAAGGGTCTGATATGCAGGAAGTGGCATCATTTGACAACAAGATTGTATGTTTGCCTCTCTGCATGTCCCTGCCCCATCTACCCAGTCAGCAGACCTCCCTACTTCCTGCTACTGTCATTTGGCATCACAGCTTTTGTGTCTTACAGCTGCACAAAGCTCTCATTCTTTGTTCTTGATGTTGCGGCTTGTCAGAACAGACAACAGTTGCCTTATATTTGGGAAATGAAGCATAGTAAAATCATTGTGACCTGAGTGTGATGTGATTTTTGCAATTTCTCAGGAATGGCACTCAAAACTGCGGGTGTTTATAAAAGTAGCCATGAGATAAAGAGGTCAGCCTCCCACTGGATGCTCCTAGGCCTGCATCAGTAGAACATTTTATGCATTTTTGAGCTATTATTAGGATCTGTGCAGCATTTTCCCTCATACTTTTGACATTTGAATTATGGCAATGCTGCAGAAAATATGATGATATTTCCAGAAATTACCTGCAACATGTGGAGAGCATGCACGAGACCTTCTAAAGAAACTGCAGTGTGGTGTTGTGGCACGTACTCAAGGACTGGTGGGTCCTGGTCGCAAATCAAATATGTGGACATGCTGATAGGTATAGTCACTTGAATGGAAATAAAACTTTTGGCAGGTGAGATATGTAATATGCCCCAGACTGTACATTCCAACAAGGGAGGGAGGGGCTCTTGGCAGCTGACTGTCAACCCAGCCTGCTGGGTGCTCCTGGCTACTGAATGCCACAGCATAGCACAGCTCCCAAGCTGTGGTAACCTGATCCTGGCCCCCAGGCTGATCTGATAACCCAGTCTGCCCCACCCTGTGGGCTATACACCAAGCAACTAGGAGGGGGTTAAGGGGGGTCCACTACACAGGTCATGGCATTAACCATTTCAGTGCTCAATTTTAGACGGAGTCAGCAGCTTTTCTTGGTGCACATTGGGTGCAATCCCAATGCTTGCTGAGAATAGCTGTTGACCTGGGATATTCTATCTGGAAATATAGGCATGCTGGTACTTGAAAGAAAGGTCATTATATGAGGCATATGAATCTGGGATCCTTATGATAATTCAGACTAGTTAAATTAAATCAACTTTAGTCATGCTTGGCACTGATAAAGTTAAATGTGTGCTCCTACAGGTCATCATTTATTCAGACCTGGTCATGTTTTATAAACATAGTCTGCCTCCTGACTATAAAGACAACTTTTTAGTTGGCAGTGGGGGTGGTCCTCAAATCCTCCAGCAGCCACAGGTCCTGTGGGTTTCACATGAGGCAGACACATCTGTGTGCCTGCAATGGCACCATGCACCTACATGTTTTTATTGGTTTATGTGTGTCACTTAATAATTATTGGAATTTGCCCAAATCCCATAGCAAGCTGTTGCTTGCTCTATGCCCAAATACATGTGAATATGTTAAAAAAATTCCTGAAAATGAAAAAGTACCAGTATGATGAATTGTCTGCCAAGATCTACCAATTGTAATGTTGAAATGATAAATGGGAATACTAGTGCAGGAGGTGTCAGGCTGCTTGGAGTGGTCTGATGGTAATAAATGTGAGTGTATTTCTCAGAAATACAAGTCTCCAATCTATTCCGCTAGTGTTGATTACATTGTTTCATTACACATCTTTTTATTTCTGTATGGGGGGGGGGGGGGAAGAGAAGCCCTGATGATGTTCTACTGCTGTAATTCTAAATTATGTGTCTTTTATGTCATGGGAGATAGCATAGACATAGTACAGTCAGGAATTTGAAATGTTCAATGAGACACTTGAAGTGCTAAAAGTAAGTGAACAAATTGGTTCATAAACCTTCAGGTCTGTGTCTCTGGTGCCATCATGGGCTAACCACTGTCTGAGGACCACCTAGCTGCAATTTCAGTGGCTTTGTCTTCAGACTGGTTGGAGGGGGTAGAAGGGGGAGGGCATTGCTTTGTGGTGTTTCTGGGATACCTGCAAGGCTAGGACTGAGCAGGGTTCATCTGTTTTCATAGGCCATCCAAGTGAAATACTTGCAAACCTTACAACTGTAGTGTGCAAATAAACATGTGGCTTGTTAGCCCTGGCCTGTGATTGTGGGGAGGTGGGGGGGGGGGACCAGTGAGTCATTTATCATCATAGCCCAGTGAGCCAACTGACCTATCAAATTCTGATACGTGCTTGAATTCATTTTGTTACGCAGTACAAAGAATATTCTCAATTTGGGTTCTGACATTTACATTCTGATTCATGACTTGCTCATTTATGTAGTGACCCCATTTTATGATCACCATTACAGGAAACATACTTTATAGTTCTCTTGACCTCTTGCCTGAGACACAGTGAAGCAGAACTTTCAGCAGGAAACTTGTTTTCCTCTGGCTGTGGCACTGTAGCTGTTATGTGTGGCCTGACAGACAAGACCCCGGCCCAGTCTCAGTGCCTGGCCTGGGCCCACAGAGGTTTCTCACTGTGGACTGGATGTCCATCTGTGGCTGACGGCAGAAAGAGTTGTCACCCACTTGAAGTCTGCCGCCAGTCAATACACGCTGCCAATATATCCCTCTGTCTGCAAACCCAACTGAATTTTTATAATTTTCTCTTATTAAAACTTCCATATCACTTTTTGGCTCAGCTGACCAAAGATTAGAGTTTATAATATCCGTTTTTTTTTTTTTGTGGAGGTAATATATACTGTCCCTAGTTTTCAAGATAATTGCATATGACTTTCAGGGCCTCAAAAGGGTATAAAATTTAGCTTGCTATCAAAAATATTGGTGGTGCCACCAATAGTATTATACTGTATGTAATAAATGGAGCAAAATGTGAAAATTTTTAGAATACCACTTTTCGAGGAGTTTTCTATGAGCACTACAATGTGGTTGGAATGTTAGTCTGCCAAAAGGGGAAAATGTTCCAAAATGTGATGGCTCCCACCTAGAGACTTATAGAAGATGTGGACTTGAAATGTGTTGAAAAAACATCAAATTCAAAATTTTAAAGAATAATGCTAGCAATAGCAAATGAATCACAGACATGTAGCTTTATAATTTTGAGCTCTACTGACTTGTAAGTCAGCAGAGCTAAAATGCTAAAATCCTGTTGCATTTGTCACCCATCTATTTTTTACACTTTATACAATTTTGGCTTCCTTTAAAACCATGGCATGGAATGTTTTTATTTCGCACATGGATGTTCCCCTGGTGGTCTTCTCCTGAGTTTGTGAACGATATTATGATGAAGTTATTATTTTCCTTTTTTATGAATTTTCACTTTATTTTGGAAAAAAAATGAAGATTTTTGTCTCAAGAACTACTGGACCAATTGCCTTGATATTGCAAAAACAGACACCTGGGGCACATTTGCATTTTTGCCACCAGGTAGTATTTTTAGCTCAGGTTGACTTGCCAGTCATCGTCTGTCCATCAGAAAGATTCAGCTACATACATGTATCATAGAAACAGGATGAGAAATTCAAACAAAGGTATAAAATCAGCATTCCTGGTAAGCAGTTTACAACAGGCAAATGTAAAGATAACCTTTTCAAAGTTCAAATTGCTGAAACCATAAAACAACCTCGTAAATACTTCAATGGAAAAATGATTAAAGAAACTGCAGGATTAGAAAGAAACAGAATGATTCAAGATGAAAGAATTGAGATTTGTCCATCCTCATGGCTTGAATAACAGATCTGGCAAAAATATTGATCAGGGAAAAGAATATAACAAATACTCAACCAAAGGAAAAAGAACTAGCATAAAAGTAGACAAAATGCAGAAAAAATCTTTGACAGCTCAACAAGTGCTGAATTCAATCAAGGTGATTTCCATCAAAGAACAAACTTACTTCATCAACAAAATACTGCCACAAATGAACAATAAAAAATCTGAAAGAATTTGGACCACTCTGGGATCATGAAATAGTAGAAAACTGCATTACTGAAAGAACAGTAAATCTACTCAAGACATCATTTAATGTAAACTCAAACAGAAAAAAGACAAGATTAAAACAAAGAAGAAAAGAGTAAATCCAGTTATTATTCAGTATGAAATCCAGCTCTACATAAATATCCAAAGCATTCTAAAAATGAAAAAATTGAAAACTTAATTGATTAAGAGTTATGGGCAAGATGAAGCTGAGGTAGTAAACCATGCCCAGTTTTACGAATAAGGTATTCAAGTACAACAGTGTGATGGAACCTTGAATGTAGCAGCAATAGTCTCCATTGTCAATATAGCACTACATTTAAAGAATGTATGCATAAGAGACCATAAGCACATGATCACCAGAAATTTGAATATGGTAATAAAGAAGAGACAAGTGAGGAAGCTATTCCAGAGAGAACCTAATTAGTTGTGCTACAATGAGGAGGGACATGGGGTCACTCAGAGGACATGGGGTCACTCAGCAGATGCGGAAATCTTTTTCCCCAACATGTATTAAAGTTGAAGGCTTTTCAGCCAATCCTAACCACTGTGAGTAGACCGTGGAATCAGACTAACCTGTCTTGACCTGATTACATTTTGGTGACTTTTTGACCTAATATCCAAGGACACAGGATGTATGTGTGTGCAAAGTGTAGGGGGTGATATCCAGTCTCTTACCAATGACTACTCTAGTCGCTGCCAAAAAGGGCTCACAATACACCATTTCACACCTGGGAAGATCCCCCACCCACCCACCCACCCACAAATCAAAACAGAACTTCGCTGCTTGCACTTTCTCTTCCCTATTCCTGGATCCACCTCATAGCATTCACTTGCTGTGTTGAACAACAAGGCCTTGTTTTGTGACTACAAACATGGAGCAGAGGGAAGTGGCCCCCAGTCTGTATTCAGGGAACACAGACTGGGGGCCACCTCGCTCCCTCCATGTTAACAGTCATGAAACAAGCCCCTGCGTGCTGAACAGTAAAACCTGGCTTGGAAGACTGCCATTTGTTCATCAAATTGTTGGCTCTCACTATGGGCACTTGAAGGGGGATTACTGTATTGACTGCCATGTACTGCTCAAGGCCAGTACCAAACAGAGAAAGAGTAGGTCACATGATTAATTAGAGCAGGTGAAGGAGGTCAGTGGGTGTCTGATAGTACAGGTATCAGCTTACTACCACTAGGAGCTGACCAGCTGACTGTCAGTCCCCTGTGCCCAGGCCATACAGCATGGCCACAGCTGGCTAAGCTGGCACACACATAACAGGGGGGGGGGGGGGGAGGGGGGGGCAAGGGTATTTTCGTGACTCGTGATCCTATCTTTTTATTTTCCGTGATCCGTGAAAAAATAACATTAATTTTCGGGATTCGTGATTAAAGCATTGCTCGTGAATCGTGAATATGCATATAAGCTGAATGATTTTTCCTGTGAACTGTGAAAACATTTTTTTTTCCTGTGAACTGTGATCAAGACCCCCCCTTGCCCCCCCCCCCCAACAGTGTGCTGGGCTTGGATTGGATGTATTTCCCATTTAATGCACATGCAGTGAAGCATGAAGCCAGCTGGTCAGGGGGCAGCAGGTGCATCACAAACAGCTATTGAACAAAAAAAAAAAAGCTGGGGAAATTTGATTTGCTGCCTGAACTTTTAAAGTGTATTCACCTAATTTGCATAAACTAAAATATTACAACTTTGGTTCATCATGGTTCAATGGATGTGGCTGTGTCACAAACTTATAAATTGAATTTGAATTTGGATTAACACATGTATTCATAATAGTGTTGGGGATATTCAACTTTAATTTTTTTCAAGTAAGTAAAAGTGCTGCATCTTTTGTTCACTGTCCATTAAATTCGCAGGTGTCACAAACCCATGTGTACAGCTTGAAATCTTGGGTCTATCTGTTATAGGTTTGAAGATATGGAGCTTTTAAAATTTTGATTGCCCCTAATTTGCACAATTTTTAACATCATGACTGTTCCAAACACTATGCACATCTTCACTTAACTAGGTCTATCTACATACTAAGTCTGATTGGTACTTTTCGGAACAACAGTGTCTGAGAAAAACCAAGGCAAAAGACAATAATAATAATAATAATAATAATAATAATAATAATAATAATAATAATAATAATAGTAATAATAATAATAATAATAATAATAATAATAATAATAATAATAATAATAATAATAATAATAATAATAATAATAATAATAATAATAATAATAATAATAGACAGAATGAAAGAGAGTGAAAGGTACAGACAGAAAGAATCTAAGGGAAAACAAAAAGTCTGTGTTAGCATACAGACGTAATAAATAAATAAAGATTGAAATATTTGAGGGAAAACAAAAAGTCTGTGCTGGCACACAAACTTAAAATAAAGAAAGGAAAATTACTGCCATGTCACTTGGAGAACAAACTTGACAGCAGCAGGTGCATCCCCACCAATTTTGAAAATGACCTGAAAGAATTAAGCAGTGTGTCTTGTAGAGGTACACAGGATGATGGTGGCCTGAGCTGAATGGTTCTTGTTAGACTCCCCTCAGACTCAGTCTGTTGACCACAATGGCACAGCTGTACTATCAGATAAAAATGTATTTAGAAAGTAAAACTGACTGCATTTGTGGCCTGTCTTAAGCTCTGTATTGCTATGCTCAAAGTCAGCTGACAGAATGGGGGGGGGGGGGGGGGAGGGGGAGCCACAAGTCTGGTTATAACAACAGATATGCAGAAATGCTGCTTTAGTGTTGGTAATTTAATCTCTGTCATAGAATTTTGTCCCTTTGTAGCTTAATATAAACATGGAATGTTTGACTCAGTGTTGAAATATGTTGCATATTATAGAACTGTGTCACAGGAATATGGCCCTGCCCTCTGTAGCTGATGGGCCTCATATCAGTTGCTAACTGCACAGAAGGCATACATGTTTATGCTCTCTTCTTCTCCCTATCCTCTCCGTTCCCCACACAGTCTGCCCATCAGTTTACATAATTTGTTGGTTGCAAGCTTTTGAATTGAAACTTCTTCCACACTGACTTTCTTTTGATGTCGGTCTGCTCCAGTTCTCAATCGGGGAACCCTGTGTTTGGACCCTAACATGTGAGAAGTTTACAGTGGTGTCTGGCTTGTGAGACCACTGTAATGAGGGACTTGTGAGACCACTGTAATGAGGGACTTGAGAGACCACTGTGATGAGGGACTTGAGAGACCACTGTAATGAGGGACTTGTGAGACCACTGTAATGAGGGACTTGTGAGACCACTGTAATGAGGGACTTGTGAGACCACTGTGATGAGGGACTTGAGAGACCATGCACCTTTCAAGCTACTTTGCTCAGAATGTGTCATGATTATCACGACTTCTTTGAGCCCCGCTGTTTTGAGAGACCAAACTTGGACCATCTCTAGTGGTCTTTAAGGCAGGTCTCACTGTGGTGGGTATTTCAGGGAGCAGACCAAAACGTGAAACTGTTGGTGAGAGGCTGAGGCTCTCATGTGGATGGCCATGTTATGGATTTTTTTTCTCTAGTGATGCAGGTCTGTTGTTTGTGGGATATAATTGTCATCATTTTCACAAGCTACAGGTGCAGAAGAATCTTTTATGTAGCCATGTATGATTTAGACCCAAACACTGTCATTTTGATTTATGTGTTCACCGTCAGTGAGCCCCTCCTCTGTCCCTGTTCCACGCCCTGCAGTCTGCTGTCTACTTGGTGTCAACTCCGCAAGATGGTGACTGACTGCATGCTCCATGGTACTCAGTGACACTACATTCTTCTTGTAATGTTGGTTGGTGAGCAGAGGTACCTGTACTGCACTGTTCTGTACCGTACCGTATAATGTACCGTACCGTATTGTACCCTACCGTAATGTAGCATTTTATAATCCAGGTAGCTGAAAGACCACTTATATTATGATATAGTGAGCACTGGTCATGTGACACTATGACTGCACTGAGGCAGTTTACAGACATTCTCTGTCAAGGCAGGTTGTCCTGTAATTGATACAGCAAATATAATTTATATAGTCTTATCAGCTTCAGATTTTGAAATATTCATTTCTGCTGGCAACTGGTTATTTTGGTAAATATGGCTTTACCAGGTATGCGTCCAAATAATTATCTGTGGGGTGGATATTTAACCTGGGTTTCCTCTGGGGATGCTTATCTTGTAGGTTAATTGATGGCTGGGGACCATTTCCCACATAGCCATGGTCCACAGATTTTGACAGACAATACATGTAGGTGAGTGCATGATCAATGTGACGTACGTAGATCTGTTATTCACGATGAAAATATATGCACATGTATTGTTCTGTTAACACACCCAGCTTAACTCTTAAAGTGCCAAATTTTTGACTGAGTCAACAGCTTTTCTCAGTGTGCATTGGGCGTAATGCACCCAATACTCGCCAAGAAAAGCTGTTGACCTGGGATATTTTCTCTGGAACTAGAGGCATGCTGGTACTTGAATGAAAGGTCTTTCTACAACGAGGATTACGAATCTGAGATCCTACATGTAATGATAATTCAGACTAGTTTGAGTTTAGTAGATCCACTTTAGATATGATTGGTACTAAAAGAATTATTCTTTGTTGTTTGTATCATGTGGTTGCAGTAAAGTCAGGCAGGCTGGTGTCATGTGTGTTATCTTGGTAACCAGACATGATGCCAGATCTGCATGTAGGATTTATCACTGGGACAAAAAACCCATAGCTCGGGCTTTAATCAAAGGCCTTATGCAAAAGGAGGAAAGCATGAGGGGGGGGGGGGGGGGAGCGGCAGCATATATGCCTCCACGCAAAGTTGTTTTGAAATTGAGGCCTTATTTGCTGGTATTTCAGGCCCCATTTGCTACCAGTATATAGCAGGAAAATGTGTGTAGTTGAAGCTTAAATTGTGCATATATTCATGGTATGAGATGATCTTGTTTATGAATCAAATATTTTCAGGTTTAAAATTTAAATTTCTAAGTATGAACAAGATAGAAGGCCTTGGAAATTTAAAAAAAAAGTAACATAAAGGAAAACTTAAGATACATTACTGGTTCATGTAATCAAGATCATGTAATTATACCCTGATTTTGTTACTTTATTTTCTGTGCATCAGTTATTAATTGTAAACAATATGGTTAGTCTGTCATATGTTGTGGTATGTTAGATGTGTCAAAAACTCACCAAAATGCAGTATTTTGTCGTCCGTTAATGCCACAGTCAGCCCCTGGTCCTTTGGCCAGAGTGTGTTATGTGTGCAAATAATGCCAAACATCAACGTGTGTCGCCAATTTTGAGTCAGGAACAAGTTTATTTAAAGCTTAAAAGATTTGATCGTGGAAAGTTCTCTTGTACTCGGGGTACCATAACAGAATTGGAACAATAAAGTAAGTAGATCTGTATCACTGTCCACTTGGTACTGTGGTACTGTCAAGGGAAACACTTATTGATGCATAAAGGGAATTGGAATGTAAACAAACGGCATTTGTCCGGTAACCGTCTGAAAATAAATAATCCAATCTAACCAGCGGTATATAAGGAACGGAACAAACACAGATCTGTCGAAATAAGCCAATATATATTTGACTAGGTGTTGGATGGGTACAGGTCCATCTATGGCAAACAGATTACACTGTTAGACCAGATGATGCTAACTGTTACTGTCAAAATGCCGGCTCACAAGCCATTGCCCTCAATCGAGCCAGAGTCTGAGAAATTTGCTAGAATATGTACCCGCTTCATTGCAATTTTGTCCCGGGAAAATAAATGATTTCTTTACAGTTAGCCAGACATATATGTATAGGCCTGTACTACATTTGATACTGCATAAGTAGAAATATTCCCGAGTGGAAAATTTCCAGCATTGGTTCCAAATGAAGATTTCGTGGTTTCTATTTTCCCGAATCACAATGAGCGACAGAAAAAAAAAAATCACCAAAGCTCTTCACTGCCCATGGAGACTAATGCTACTCCGGGAGCTGTAGTTTAATAAAAAATCTGAACATCATATCTTCTTGTTTTTTTAGCTCAGGTGATCATATCACCTGAGCTTGTACCATAGTCTCAAAATCCGTCGTCCGTCTGTTGTCAGTTGTCCGTCGTAAACAATTTACATTTTCAACTTCTTCTCCAAAACCGCAGGCTAGATCTGCTTCAAACTTCGTGGAAATGTGCCTTGGGCAAGTTTGTTCAAATGTTCAGGGTCCAGTGATTTTTGGATTTTTAATGAATTTTTTTGTTCTTTTGTGGGCAAATCTTAAAAAATCGTCTTCTCTGAAACTGCTCACCCAATTGTTTTGATATTACACAGGAACACTCCCTGGGACTCCTAGTTCTTAATCGTTCACCAGGTGGTGCTGCAATGTTTTTCTAATATTTTATGAATTTTTGTGTGTTATAGCTATTATCGACTTCTTCTCCAGAACCGTCACTCAGATTAAGCTGAAACTTGGTGGATGTGGTCCTTGTAGAAGGCTCCAGTAAAGTTGTTCACTATGTGGGAATACTGCGGATTGCTGATTTTTAACGATTTTTTCAATTAGGGTCCTTGCCGGTCAATGCAGCTTTCCCATTGATTACAATGGAAGTCAACGAGCATTCTAATGCTAATTCGCATTTTTGACTTCTTCTCCAAAACCGTCATCCAGATTAACTTCAAACTTGGTGGCAATGTACTTTGGGTGGGTTTCTACCAATTTTGTTCAAATGTTCATGCTCCAATGATTTTTCAATTTTAAATGAATTTTTTTTTTGTTCTTATTTTTGGACAAATCTTAAAGAATCTTCTTCTCTGAAACTGCTTACCCAATTGCTTTGATATCACACAGGAAGACACCTAGGGACTCCTTGTTGTTAATGTGTTCACCAGGTGGCGCTGCAGTTTTTTTCTAATTTTTTATGAATTTTTGTGTGGTATAGCTATTTTCGACTTCTTCTCCAGAATCGTCACTCAGATTAAGCTTACACGTGGTGGATATGTTCCTTTTTCTCCAAAACCGTCATCCAGATTAACTTCAAACTTGGTGGCAATGTACCTTGAGTGCATTTTGGGTACTTGTTGGTTAATGCATATATATATTCTGATTGTTTACTATGTAAATCAGTTGGCCTCTGATACAGATTCACATTTTCAACTTCTCCGACGAAACCGTCAGCCAGATTTACTTCATACTTGGTGGCAATGTTACTCTAGTGGGTTTCCACCAAGTTTGTTCAAACGGTCAACTTATGATTCACCTAAGCACAGGATCAGTCCTGATCCTCTAGTCTTTATTATACTGGTACAGGATTTAGACCATGTGGTCACAGTTTGCTTCGTGATTGTTTATGCATGCAGCATCAGGGGTGTCCCAACTCATAACTCCCTTAACAGTCAGTAGCCAAGTACGATCACCAATGATTTCCCAGAATTAATTTTCCTGAGGGGTTCCATTCGGATAAATTCAGGAAATTAAATACCTCGGGAATATTACCACTTAAACAGTAATGTGAACTGTGTGATAGGTGAGTGACAATGGAGGCTATTCCAGTGAACAGAAGGATTGGCATGTTTTTATAAATGTGGGAAATTTGGCATGATAACGACAATGTTAAAGTGATTTAGTATATTCAATATGACCGTCAATGTGGCCGCTTCAGTAACTGTTACTTTCCAGTGAATTTGTATGACCAATGGGGAGAAAATAACAAATTGGTCAATATTTGAAAGCGTAATTCAGAAAAAATCCTGGACCAAAGAAGTATCTCGCCAGGTCATGTGACCTGGTGAAATAATGAAACCAATGAAGTGATTTTGTTGTGAAAGCACTGGCTGTACTCTGGTATACTGTACTGTGGTATATTGTACTGTGGTATACTGTACTCCGGTGTAATGTACTCTGGTGTACTGTACTCTGGTATACTGTACTGTGGCATATTGTAGTCTGGTATACTGTACTGTAGTATACTGTACTCCGGTGTACTGTACTCTGGTGTACTGTACTGTGGTATATTGTACTCTGGTATACTGTACTGTGGTATATTGTACTCTGGTATACTGTACTCCGGTGTACTGTACTCTGGTGTACTGTACTCTGGTATACTTTACTGTGGCATATTGTAGTCTGGTATACTGTACTGTGGTATATTGTACTCTGGTATACTGTACTCCGGTGTACTGTACTCTGGTGTACTGTACTGTGGTATATTGTACTCTGGTATACTGTACTGTGGTATATTGTACTCTGGTATACTGTACTCCGGTGTAATGTACTCTGGTGTACTGTACTCTGGTATACTGTACTGTGGCATATTGTAGTCTGGTATACTGTACTGTAGTATACTGTACTCCGGTGTACTGTACTCTGGTATACTGTACTGTGGTATATTGTACTCTGGTATACTGTACTGTGGTATATATATATTGTACTCTGGTATACTGTACTCTGGTGTAATGTACTCTGGTGTACTGTACTCTGGTATACTGTACTGTGGCATATTGTACTGTGGCATATTGTAGTCTGGTGTACTGTACTGTAGTATACTGTACTCCGGTGTACTGTACTCTGATGTACTGTTCTCTGGTGTACTGTACTGTGGAATGCTGTACTCTGGTTTACTGTACTTTGATGTGCTGTACTCTTACTGTACTGTGGAATACTGTTCCCTTGTGTATCTGTACTCTGGTGTACTGTACTTTGATGTGCTGTACTCTTACTGTATTGTGGAATACTGTTCCCTTGTGTATCTGTACTCTGGTGTACTGTACTTTGATGTGCTGTACTCTTACTGTACTGTGGAATACTGTTCCCTTGTGTATCTGTACTCTGGTGTACTGTACTTTGATGTGCTGTACTCTTACTGTACTGTGGAATACTGTTCCCTTGTGTATCTGTACTCTGGTGTAGTGTACTTTGGTGTGTTGTACAGTGGTATAATAAAATGAGGAATACTGTACCCTGGTGTATCTGTACTCTGGTGTACTGTACTCTGGTTTGCTGTACTCTGGTGTACTGTACTTTTGTGTGCTGTACTCTTGTATACTGTACTGTGGTATACTGTACTCTTTTGTACTGTACTCTGGTGTACTATACTTTGGTGTGTTGTACTGTGATATACTGTACTGTGGGATACTGTACCCTGGTGTATCTGTACTGTGGTGTACTGTACTCTGGTGTGCTGTATGCTGGTGTACTGTACTTTTGTGTGCTGTACTCTGGTGTACTGTGATGTGGTGTACTGTACTGTGGTGTACTGTACTCTGGTCTACTGTACTCAGGTATATTATACTCTGGTACAAGACTAGGGATTTTTGGATTTTTTATGAATTTTTTGTTCATTTTTGGGGGAAATATTAAAAAATCTTCTCCGAAACCGCTCACCCAATTGCTTTGATATCCCACAGGGACACTCCCAGGGACTCATAGTTCTGAATTTGTTCACCAGAGGGCGCTGCAATTTTTATATGATTTTTTGTGTGTTTTTGCTATTTTCGACTTCTTCTCCAGAACCGTCACTCAGATTAATGTGAAATTTGGTGGATAAGCAGCTTTCCTATTGATCACTGTAAGTCAATGGACATTCTAATGCTAATTCACCTTTTTGACTTCTTCTCCAAAACTGTCATCCAGATTGACTTAAACTTGGTGGCAATGTACCTTGGCTGGGTTTCTATCAGGTTTGTTCAAATGGTCATAGTTCAGTGATTTTTGGATTTTTAATAAATTTTTTTGTTCATGAATTTTTGTGTGTTAAAGCTACTTTCGACTTCTTCTCCAGAACCGTGACTCAGATTAAGCTGAAACATGGTGGGTATGTTCCTTGTAGAAGGGTCAAACAAAGTTGGTCATTATGTGGGAATGTTGCAGATTCCTGATTTTTAACATTTTTTTTTTTCAATTCGGGTACTTATCGATCAATGCAGCTTTCCTATTGATTACTATGTAAGTCAATGAGCATTCTAATGCTAATTCACATTTTCGACTTTTTCTCCAAAACTGTCATCCAGATTAACTTCAAACTTGGTGGCAATATACCTTGGGTGGGTTTCTACCAGGTTTGTTCAAATGGTCATGCTCCAGTGATAATTGGATTTTTAAAGAATTTTTTTTGCTTTTATTTTGGACAAATGTTAAAAAATCTTCTTCTTCAAAACCGCTCACCCAATTGCTTTGGTATCACACAGGAAAACACCTAGGGACTCCTTGTTCTTAATTTGTTCACCAGGTGGTCCTGCAAATTTTTTCAAATTTTTTATGATTTTTGTGTGTGTGTGTGTGTGTGTGTGTGTGTGTGTTACAGCTATTCTCTACTTCTTCTTTTTGGGGGCAAACCTTAAAAACTCTTTTCCTCTGAAGCCATTCACCAAATTGCTTTGATATCATACATAGACACTCCCAGGGACACATAGTTCCCATTTTTTTCTGATTTTTTTCTGAATTTTTTGTATGTTTTTTTTTTTTTTCACTTGTTCTCAGAATTGTCACTCAGATTAAGCTAAAATGTGATGGATATGTTCTTGTGGAAGGGTCAAACAAAGTTGTGTACTAGGTGGCACTACTTTGGATTCCTGATTTTCAAGGATTTTTTTTTCAATTCGGGTACTTATCGGTCAATGCAGCTTTCCTATTGATTACTATGTAAGTCAATGGGCATTCTAATGCTAATTCACAGGACAACTGACACAAAATTTACTGTTTACTTGATAACTTGAGATCTGTTTTGAGTTAGTACCATGATGCTGCACATGTTAATGTTTCTGTGTGAAGGTCATGCTTAGACAGTACATGAATGACCTGGATCTCGTTTCTGGGGTCACAGTGCAACATACACTCTTCACTATAACTTGAGAACTACTTAAACCTTGATGTTGCACATGTTAGTGTTCTTCTATGAAGGTCAGACTTACTCAGAACATGGGTGACCTTGATCCTTTCCCAAGTTCACAGAGCTGTAAGTATGATGAATGTCAATATCAGCTGAGCATGGGCTGTTCACACAGCCCTGTTGTTCTGTTTTTTTTGACAATTTTTTTTGGTGTGTTTTTGCCTTTTTAGATTTCTTCTCCAAAACAATCATTTAGATTCTTCTGAAACTTGGTTGAAATTGAGCTTGTGAAGGGTCAAACTAAAATGTTCACTGTGCAATGATATTCCACATCCCTGATTTTTAACAATTTTTTTCAGTGCACTTCAAGCTTGGTTGGGGTGTACCTTGGGTCTGCCAATTTTATTCAAATGGTCATGCTCCAATGATTTCTGTCAGTCACATGAGCTTTTACTGTAGTCTGTCAATCGGTCCTCCATCTGTCATCTGCTCACAATTTACATTTTGACTTCAGATCCAAATCCATTGGCCAGATTTACTTCAGACTTGGTGGGAATGTACCTTGGGTGGGCCTCTATTAATTTTTGTTAGAATAGTCACGCTTCAGTTATTTTTAGATTTTTTATGATTTTTTTGTTCATTTTCTGACCAAACCGTAAACAATCTTCGGCGAAACCAGTGGCTTCAAAATTGCATAGGGACACTTCTGGGGACCCCCAGACCTTAATTTGTTCAACAGGTGGCACTGCAGTTTATATATATATATATATATATATATATATATATACTTTTAGCTTTGCTGACCATAGGTCACAGAGGCTATGCAATCACTCATGTCTGTCCATCTGTCTATCCATCTGTTAACTTTTTGCTTGTGAGCAGGACCCAGTCCACAGCTGTTAAGGTAGCCCCATATAACTGTCAGGACTTGTCAAGTGTGTGTAAATCTAGGCGCAGTTCCATATTGCTGGCACCACTTACAGTATTATATAATATGTGGGTCAAAGCATGAAAATCTTCTGACCGCTCTATCATCCTTAACGCGTCATAGATTTTCATGAAATCTTGTGTGATTGTGGATAAGGTCAAAAACAATTTTAAATCTGAGTTGGAGGTCAAGATCAAAGAACCAGTTGGAATATACGGGTCACAATATGAAAATCTAGTGAATGCTATGCATGCCAGAGTTTTTTAGTTGGGACTATTTTGCATCTAAGACTTAAGGATATACTTTTGCTTAGCAGAGGTGTCCACAAAATAGGCCACAAAACACAGTAAACTAAAAATAAGCTCAACAAAATAAGTTCAACAAAATATCTATTTTTTAAAAGTACATAAAGTGGAGCATTGTGTTTCGTCATTGGCATTGTGTTTATACAGCAATTGCTCAAAATGGATTCAACTTTTTCAATTTTTCGTTCAAACTTTGAAATTCTTGTGGCACAATAAACTATAAGAAGTGATTACAAAATGCGGGTCCCCCTTTTTGCAAATGTTGCTTTGGTTTCTAGGACTGTCTGATGTTGGAAGGTTGACATCACACTTTGTGATGCAAAAGTGACATGTCAACCTTTCAACATCAAGCAGTCCTAGAAACGAAACAAGGCAGCATCCATTGGACTAGAGTGGCAATTATTATGGGTTGAGTGTCAATATCAGCTGAGGATGAGCTGTTCACACAGTCCTCTTGGGTTCATTTTGTGGCCAAATCTGAAAAAAAAAAATCTGCAAAACTGCTCAGCCAATTGCTATGAAATATGCATGGGGACACTTCTTGGGACCTCTAGTTGTTAATTTGTTCTCCAGGTGGTGCTGCAATTTTTTTTCCAATTTTTGATTGATTGCTTTTTAGTTTCGGTTTTTTTATGTTTTGTTGACAAGTTTTAATGTATGTTTTTGTAATTTTCCACTTTTTGTCCAAAACCATGACTCAGATTTTGCTAAAATGTTGCAGGAATGTTCCTTATGGAAGGCCCAAACAAGTTTGTTCACTAAATGGTGTTACTATAGAATTACTATAGAAATGAAACGGTGACTCAGATTTTGCTGAAATGCTGCAGGGATGTTGCTTGTGGAAGGCCCGCCCAAATAAATTTGTTTGCTAATTGGTGTTACTATGGAATCCTGATTTTTCACAAATTTTTCATTTTGGGTACTTGTCAGTAAATGCATATATTCCTATTGTTTGCTATATGTAAATCAATTGGGCTCTGATACAGATTCACATTTTCAACTTCTGCTCCAAAACCGTCAACCAGATTTACTTCATACTTGGTGGCAATGATGTTCCTCTAGTGGGTTTCCACCAAGTTTGTTCAAACTGTCAGCTTTTGATTCACCTGAGCACAGGATCAGTCCTGATCCTCTAGTTAAGGACCATTATCATCTACTACGTGTTGTTGCCACATGGGGTACAAAGTGGCTGTGTACAGCTGCCGTCCTGCTGCAGGTTACAGATCACAGGTGTGATTGGCTGGTTTGCGCATCCCAACAGAGATAGTCTGTAATTGTGAAAATACTGTGTTTTCAGCATGATGTAGCTTCTGTTAAAATAAAGTTACCTAAGTCAGGTTTGCTGCATCACAGAGTTGCTTCATTGGTGGTCATATAGGTGCAGTGTCTTCCAGGCCAGGTGGGAACTCTATGGTGGGGAAGGACAATGATGTGACCCTGGCAAGAGCACAGTTCATACACCTGTACAAAGTTGACATCCAGGTGTTGTTTCGTATTTCAATTATCACAAATTAATGAGCTGGGAGTTATATGACAAAAATCCATCCATGTTTTTCTGACATTTGTATCTGTTAAATGCCGTTCACAGAATTTTAAAACACCAAAATGCTGATTTTTTAGACTGAAAAATGCTAATATGAAAAATAGAAGGATTTATAACTGTGGTCTGTGGCCTGCAGATGGGGAGGGCCCCTGGACACTGCTTCTTGTCTGGCTCCACTGCTGCACCAGCTTCATATCATTTACAGGATGGTACCTGCTTGACAGTTTGCCCGATAACTTCCTCTCTCTCATAGGCCATCTGATAATTCTTGCTCCCTTGGTAGTCCACAAATTGATCATCTTTGGCCACAAGTGGCTTGTGCCAACTTCCTGGACCCAATACCCAACTTAGACCATTTGTTGACTGTTACAGATAGCAGGTTCATATTGGATATGTAAACTTATCACATTTCTCTCCACAAGTCATCTATTTTGCTGATAGGAGCAGCCACATTTCAGCACTGGTCACTGATATTTACCTGCCTCTTAAGTGGTGCTGACTGACAGCACACTTCAGGATCACAGCTTTATTACCAGTTCAAAAGAGTCGTGGGGACCGTCTCAGATGTGACCTATGATCACTTTTGTGCTTCCATACCACAGCTTGATTTCATTAATGATCCCTTCCCATGATGAGCCCAGAATACAGTTGCACAACTAAAAGATACCAAGAAGGCAATGAGATACACCCTAACTCCTGGCTTCTTGGTTGTCATGGTAACCTGTTTACCTGAACTATCACATTGCCGTGAAGGTTGATACGAGAGGCCAGCAGCTGGAACAGGGGAACTGGACAGTGTCTTCTGTCTGCCCCCCCCCCCAGTCCACAGAGACACACAGACCCCCTTCCCATCCATTGGGCTTTGCAGGAGGGTTGAGGAATGTGAGAATGCAACCCTGGTATTTTCAGGGAACAATGAACTTTAACCTGAATTACACAGTCAATAAAAAGCATCAAAAATAAGATCATTAACTACATGCAAATGATGGACAATGTAGACCTATAGATACATCATGGGATGATCAAGAACATTCATATGAGTGCAGTATATCCACCTATGAAGGCTATAGATCACCATCACAAACATGTTGTGACAGCTAGGACAACAGCAAGCTGAGGAATGTACTCAGAAAAGAAGCTAACTTTGGCAAATGTAACAGTGTCAATGTAACAGTGTCAATGTAACAGTGTCAATGTAGCAGTGTAAATGTAGCAGTGTAAATGTAGCAGTGTCAATGTAACAGTGTCAATGTAGCAGTGTAAATGTAGCAGTGTCAGTGTCAATGTAGCAGTGTCAATGTAGCAGTGTCAATGTAACAGTGTCAATGTAACAGTGTCAATGTAGCAGTGTAAATGTAGCAGTGTCAATGTAACAGTGTCAATGTAACAGTGTCAATGTAGCAGTGTAAATGTAGCAGTGTAAATGTAGCAGTGTAAATGTAACAGTGTCAATGTAGCAGTGTCAATGTAACAGTGTCAATGTAACAGTGTCAATGTTACAGTGTCAATGTTGCCCAGCAAGACTGGACATAAACAGAGCAATGAATGACTGTGCTTCTAAATGGAGTAGGAAAAATAAGAGGAGTACCAAATTGCTAGCAGAATGAAAAGTGAACTTCAAGGTTCTGGAGAAGGTGAATCTAAAGATAAAGATATTAGTAGAGGGATAATTTAAAAGATGGAGAGGGACAAAGAAATGTTAAGTGATGAACTGTGCAGGAAAGAAAAACTGAATGATTTACATGAAATAGGTTATCATTGTCCCAGTTGATAAAGCTGGACATAATTTTGGGGCAAGTATGTAAGCCATACATGATAGGTAACATCATCAAGGAGGTAGACTGTAACACTGACAGCAAGGACAGGACAGTTAATGACAATGTTGAAGATCAAGTGAAATTGTGCCACTGGGATGGACTACAAGTGAAGACAACAAAAACTACCAATCATCTATACTGCCATCAAAATGCATAAGAAGCCAATGAAGTTCAGGTACATTATTGCAGCTTAACAGTGGGTCTCACAACCAATTGCCAAAGAGCTTACAAATATTCTGAAAGTCATTTTCCAACTGCTAAAAATGACTGTAATAAGATAAAAGTCTATACAGGCATGAATCATGTGGATTACTGAAAGTACATGTACTGCAGAAATTCTGAAGGACATTGACCATATCAATAATAAAACAACATCAAAATCCATAGAGACTTTTGATTTTTTCAACTTGTATACAGAAATCACCTTGGCGATCTCAAAGACAACTGAAATGGGTGGTTGACATAGCATTCATACTGTAGGAAGAAGTAGCCAATGGATCAGAGCCAGTGGGCAGCAAGCACATTTTGATTCTGCTTCCAGAATAAAGACAGGTCGATTATAGTCCAAAGCTGACCTAGGAACAATGATTGATTATAACCTTGAAAATGCTGTGTTTTCTGTTGGCAACATAAGCTCCCAGCAGATTATTGGTATATACCAATGGGCACAGATCCTGCACCTTTCATGGCTAACCTTTATTTGTTTTACTATAAATTCATGTAGATGAAGGACACCATTATGGTGTTGCTAGATGTTACTCCAGCCACAAAAGGAGATCCATTGATGACCTTGCAACTTTGAATAACAACAAACACATAAGTATCAACTTGAGAAGCATCTATCGTAATGAACTTCCTCTAAACATGGAGAACTTGAGAGATGATGCAGCTTCATTTCTAGACTTGGATATCAGGGTAGAGACAAGTACAGGACTAAGATTTGTGATAAAAGGGATAACTTTAGTTTTGATATCATTTTATATCCTGATATTAGTGAAAACATTCCTGAAGGTCCTGCATATGGTGTTTGCATTAGGCAGATATTAAGAGTAACTAATAATACTTCATGCAAGAAAGACTTACACAGAGAATCAATTTTTTTTATGGAAAAACTGTGCAATGTAGAGTATTTGAAGTAAAATTGAAATGAATGCCCACAGTGTTTTCAGTGGGATAGTGCAATGATAGTACAAAATCATAAAAATCATGAAAGTGATATAATTCATTGATAAGGACTTAAACCCTAAAGACCACATTGCAGTGGCATAGATGGAAAGAAATATCTGAGGAAGTATGGTGACTGTGTTGCATTGTCTGTGTAGTGATGCAGCAATTGGGGAAGGTTGGACCCATCAATCACATTTAACCCAACCTAGAGTAATTGTGAAAATAATAGATGTAGTTGCATAGCCTTGTGATGCTCTCTTCTCGGCAATTATTAAAGTGTGTGTGTCAATACACACTTTTCTGTTTTTTCTTTCTTTCTTTCTTTCTTTCTTTCTTTCTTTCTTTCTTTCTTTCTTTCTTTCTTTCTTTCTTTCTTTCTTTCTTTCTTTCTTTCATGGGAGAAAGGAGTTGGGCCTTTATATGCAGAGGAATGAAGATGTTTAAAATTATGCAAATTAGGGGCATTTGAAATTTTAAATCTTGAATGTCTTCAAAAGCATAATAGATAGAGATGTCATTCCAACTTCTACCAGAGGGTTATCGACCATTGCACATCTAATGAATTTAAAGTAAAAGTTGAAACAATTTAAATTATGCTAATTAGCAGCATTTGAAATTTTAAATCTTGAATATCTTCAAAACTATTATAGATATAGATGTCATTTCAACTTCGACTAGGGGTTTATTGACCATTGTGCATGTAATGATCTAAAACAAAAGTTGTAGCAATTTAAGTTATGCTAATTATCAGCATTTGAAAATTTAAAACTTGAATATCTTCAAAACTATTATAGATAGAAATGTCATTTCAACTTCAACTAGGGAGTTATTTACCCTTGTGCATGTAATGATCTAAAACAAAAGTTGTAGCAATTTAAGTTATGCTAATTATCAGCATTTGAAAATTTAAAACTTGAATATCTTCAAAACTATTTTAGATAGAGATGTCATTCCAACTTATACTAGGGGGTTGTTGACCATTGCGCACCTAATGAATTAAAAACAAAAGTTGTAGCAATTTAAATTATGCTTAGTAGCACATTACAAATTTTAAACCTTGAAGAACTTCAAAGCTATAGTAAATTGAGATGCCATTCCAACTTCTACTACTGTGTTATGGACTAATTGTACATGTACATTGCCATACCAATATGCTTTGAAGACACACGGACTGATTTGTTATGCAGCAAATCATCTTTTCTAGTTGTGTTTACTTTCCTATTTATGTACCTACTCGGGTGGAAAGTTGATGTGTCTCAAAGACGTCCATATTTCCGTCCATCCTTAAACTTTTTGCTTGTGAGCATAATGCAGTTCACAGTTTCCAAGATAGTTATCACCTAGGCAAAATACAGGGTTCAATGGAAAATTTATGATTTTCTCTTCCTGAAGAAATTTATATTTAAAGAGATTTAATTTCAGGAATTCAGTTGAAGGGAAAGTTAAAACATGAGATCACAGAAAATATTATTTGTCTTCTGAAACTCTTGTTTGGCAAACTTGCGTTGGAAGGACAGATTTAGAATCTATTTAATTGTTAATACTATTTGTTATTTAATTGCCACAGTTTCATCTTACCATCTGCCATGGTCTCAGTTGCGAGTGGCCAAACATTCTAAGCCATCCAGCCTCAACTGTCAGACATGTACACAGGTGTCAAAAACAACAGACAATTATAAAGTCATTACTTCTGACAAGCTTCAGTCACAGTTGAAGCCTTTTTGGCATGCATGTAAAGCAGGGTATGGCAGGTGACATATTTGATCAGGGAAATTGACATGTTTCTATTGTTTGATTTTCATGGGTCCTGATTGGATGAAAGTGTAAGGTTGTGGTCATCTTAGAAATAGTTCTTAATAAATGGCAAAGTAACTGGTAGTAAGGACACAGAGACAGAGAGAAACTATTCCAGCTTCATTATGTTATCTGTTCTTGTGGAATAAAGTCCGGAGAGTTATTCCATCATGGTATAAAAGTCTTCAGCAGTTTTACTTCCCATCACTGTGAACATGAAGAATCGAAGATCCTGGGTTAAAATCATGGACAATGATCCCATCTGAGTGATAATGTCCCATAAAACTTTTAGGATTTATCAAGTGTATGAAAATCTACGTCAAGTTCAATATTAGTGGTGCCACCTACAGCATAATGTAATATATGAGTAAAAATCTTTTGACCACTGTAGTGTCCTTAATGTTTCATAGATCCTCAAGAAATTTAGGGGGATTGTGGAAGAGATCAAGATCTCAGTTGCACATGATACTAGTGGTGCCACATATAAGTTGACAGAAATTTTGAGCCGATATGTGTTTAAAGACATGAAATTCCATACTCGAAAGATAAGTGAGTTAGACTTACCAAATTTATAGGCTACATAAACCATGTCCAAGGCTAGTATGTTATGTAATGTCTGTGACCTTGACATATTTTTTTGGGCATCACCAGGCCTATAAAGTTGAAAGAGGTTATTTTGTAATGGCAGGGTGCAGCTTGAACATCAATACCAAAGAGAATGGAGCCTCCAGATCAAAATTGTACTTGATTTCATAGTACATAAAACTGTGCTTACTTTTTGGGTCACCTATGATTATGGACTTTGGAACTTGTCCAAGCATTAATTTTCCAATCTGAGTTGCAGGTCAAGGTCCAATGGCCAGTTGGAATATATGGGTCATCTTGTGACTGCTCTGCACCCAAGGTTTTTCCAGTTAGGCCCATATAACTTTCAGGACTCATAAAGTGTATGAAAGTCTGTCCATGTCAATGTTGGTGGCACCACCTATATATAATGTAATTTACAGGTCAAAATATGAAAATTTTGTGACCAGTCCTACATCCTTAATTTTTTATGGATCTTCATGAAATGTAGTTGGATTGTGGAAGAAGTCAAAATCTCAGTTGCTTATGATACTAGTGGCACAACCTGTAATATGATGGAAATTGTGAATTAAATTGTCTTGAAAGCTCCAAAATTCCCTATCTCGAAAAATAGTTGAATTAGACATGACAATTCATAGGTAAGTAAGTAAGTTTTATTAACCAATAGGCCAGTCTGGCCCATGATACAATTACATCACTTGTGAGAGCAATGATGTGTTCAGAGTAAAGTGATAATCATAGTTTACAAACAGCTATACCTTTTGATGTGTGGAAAACATTGTATATTAACAGAGGAAGTTTGGGCACTCCAAAACAAAATGACATTCGTCCTCCAGACTATCACAAAATTGACATAAGCGTTCATTTACTGGCAGTGATGGCGTTTCCCTTCACCCATTTTCAACGTGTAATCTGTGAGCGCTAGCCCGCAGGCATGTTATAGCTACTCTGTGCTTCTCAATATGGACCTTGTTCAGATAATTATGAAATGCAAAACCAGCTACAAAATGTATTAAACTTCTGCATTTTGGCTTAACATTCAGAGGTCTGTTCCACTGCTGCATATACATATCCTTTAGTCACAATATTGGAAGCTCCTCTTCTGGGTGCCCGACAATGTTTGCATTTCTCAGCAGAGAAATGAGAGACAGAGTAGTCCAGAACATACATAACCCACATGAGTGAAGGTAATGCCAGGTGTTTATAGCCCTCAGATGAGGCAGGTTTATTTAGGCAGAGGTCAGCAACAGCTCTACTGCTATGTGGCTGCTAATTGTGAAGTGATCACAGGCCAGCTGTATGAGGCCTGCCTGGGCTCAGCATCTAGTCCAAGCAGTACAGGTGTACCTACCATCCCATCTCAAACCAGACAGGCCCCCCACACATACACCCATTGTCACATTTGTTTTGTCATATGCTGTATAATACAGGCCTATGTCGCCAGTGCCCTCAGCCACATGCACCTGCCTGTCAGGTTAACAACTGTTTCCTACAGCTTGTCAGCTGTAACAACTATCTGATACAGTCTGCACTTACAACCCTCACATACAGCTTCTATCTGATACAGCCTGCACCTACAACCTTCTCACAGCCTCTATCTGATACAGCCTGCACCAACAACCTCTCACAGCCTCTATCTGATACAGCCTGCACCAACAACCTCTCATGCAGCCTCTATCTGATACAGCCTGCACCAACAACCTCTCATGCAGCCTCTATCTGATACAGCCTGCACCAACAACCTCTCATACAGCCTCTATCTGATACAGCATGCACCAACAACCTCTCACACAGCTTCTATCAGATACAGCCTGCAATTACAACCCTCTCATACAGCTTGTCACACACAGCCACTAAGCCTTATGGTAGAGCTGCAAACAAGACTGCCCTTTAACCACTAAGCCATAGCGCAGAGCTGTAAACAAAGCTGCCTTGGAACGAGTACGCCTTATGCTATGCAAGTAAGACAGTCTTCAACCACTAAGCCTTATGGCAGAGCTGCAAACAAGACTGCCCCTCAATCACTAAGCCATGTGGTACAAACCACAAAGCCATAGGGTACATCATTGAATTAACTTAAATGTATCAATAAAGACCATGTTTTCATCCTACAAAAATATTTCTTAGTTAGTTTCTTGTGACCCAAATTTTACATTTTTATGATACCTCATGTATTGTCATGTGGGGGATATTGTTGTAAACCCTGCCAGCAATAAAAACTGCCTGGTATCAAGTGTACAAGTGGAAGTTTTATAAAACAGTCTTTTATAGCAATGTAAAACCCTGTTCTCACAAACCAATATATGATCCATTTCATTTTAAATATTTGCTAATGTAAAACTGGTTTTTAGAGCAGGAGCATTCACACAGTAAATAGTATACAATACAGTGGTATCCCCTGCAAATACCACCTCTCATGAGCCACCTCATATCCTACAACTACCCTCTCATGAGCCACCACATATCCTCCTACAACTACCCTGTCATGAGCCACCACATATCCTCTTAGAACTACCATCTCATGAGCCACCACATATCCTCCTACAACTACCCTGTCATGAGCCACCACGTATCCTCTTAGAACTACCATCTTATGAGCCACCACACATCCTCCTACAACTACCCCCTCATGAGCCACCACATATCCTCCTACAACTACCCTCTCATGAGCCACCGTATATCCTCCTACAACCACCCTTTCATGAGAGACCACATATCCTCCTACAACTACCCTCTCATTAGAACCACATATCCTGTACAACTACCGTCTCACACAAGACCAAATATCCTCCTACAATTACCCTCTCATGAGAGACCACATATTTTCTTAGAACTGCCCCTTTATGAGAGACCACATATCCTCCTACAACTACCTTCTCATGACAGACCACATATCCTCTTACAACTACCTTCTCATGACAGACCACATATCCTCTTACAACTGCCCCTTCAAGAAGGACGACATCTTTTAACTACGCTCTTATGAGAGACCACATATCCTCTTACAACTATCCTCTCATGAGAGACCACATACTCTCCAACAACTACCCTCTCAGGATAGACTACATATCCTGTTACAACTGCCATCTCATGAGAGACCACACGTCTTCTTACAACTGCCATCTCATGAGAGACCACATGGCTTCTTACAACTGCCCTCCCATGGTCCTACCCACCGGCAAGATCAAACAATTTATTTGCCTTCAACAACAGATGGTCTCTGTGGCATGAGCTATTGCATGCAGGCCCAGCACATGTAGCGTTCACATAGCTAGCTAGAGAAGTTGATGGCCGTAAAATGTAGCCTTTTGTAAGACTTTTATTTTTATATGAATGGTTTTCATGGCGGCCCCAAACTATGCTAAATAATGCATCTGGATCAGAGGTGTTATTGAGCACAGTTTGGTACACATTGTACACAGAGAAAACTGGCAGAATGAAACCAAACCAATATATCTGGTGTTTTAGAAATCAAAATGCAGATGTACCCAGGAGGCAGATTTATTCTTGTATGCCCATCATTATATCATGGTAACCCACCTTAACTTAAAGGTAACCTACTGTAACATGATGATAACAGAACTGCAGGGCATCGTGAAGGGATGCATATGGAATAAGAATTGGTGAATATGTTCCTTGTGGACAACAAAGTTATTCACTAGGTGGCACTGTGGTGGATTTCTGATTTTTATGATTTTTTAAAATTTGAGTACTTATTGGTAAATGCACCTTTCCTATTGATTACTGTGTAAGTCAATGGGCATTCTAATCCTAATTCACATTTTTGACTTCTCCGAAACCGTCATCCAGATTTACTTCAAACTTGATGGTAAGGACCTTGGGTGGGGTCTACCAGGTTTGTTCAAATGGTAATGCGCCAGTGCTCTTTGGATTTTTTAAGAATATTTAACTCAGCTGACTTGTCAGTCAGCTGAGCTCATAGGATGGCCTGTCATCCGTCCGTCCTTCTGTCCATCCATCGGCCCGTCCATCCACAATTTACATGTTCAACTTCTTTCTCCAAAACCGTCAGCCAGATTTACTTCAAACTTGGTAGGAATGAACCTTGGGTGAATCTCTACCAGATGTGTTCAAATGGTCATCCTTCAGTGATTTTTGGATTGAATGCACCTTTTCTACTGATTACTATGCAAGTCAATGGGCATTCTAATGATATGTTCCTTATGAAAGGGTGAAACATTTTGTCACTAGGTGGCACTGCTGTGGATTTCTGATTTTGTAACAATTTTTAGCTCAGCTGATTTGTCATTCAGTTGAGCTTATAAATGGTCCTTTGTCCGTCATCTGTCGTCCATCCATGTAAGTCTTGTAATTCCTGACTACAATGTGAATCCTGCAGCACTTGTTTAATCTGTCTCCACTTTTGAAGAGGTCCTTTTCTCAGGTATTTAATTCTTTCATCCACTTTCTCCATTATTTTAACTTTCCATTCATCAAATGCCTTGTTACAGATTCCTTTCTTATTAGATTATTACTATGTTTCTCAATGGAACTGTTGAGTCCTCTTTTAATCTCCTTTCTTGCCTTTGTGAAGTTGATGTTATGTCTTTCTCTATAGTTTGGTCCTCTTTGAAACAATGTCTCAAATTCTTGTTTTTAATGATACTTAAATCACACCTGTTGACAAAGCTAGCAATAACATTGCACTAACTTGTAAACCATACTACATTAATACAATACTGAGGGAATTAAATAATGAAAGTTATCAACAGGCAGGAACCTCTGATACTGTTATCAAGGACCAAGTGGATAAAAACAAGGAGTTGAAATGCATTGTCTCAAATGAGGACAAGAAATTACCAATCATATATGCAATTGTCAAAATGCATAAAAACCCTGTTAAATTCAGATTCATCATTGCAGCAAAGAAATGTGTTTCGAAGCAAGTTGCCAAACGACTCACTAAAGTCCACAAACTTGTCAAAAATTCACATACTAACTACTGCAAAAAAGTGAAAATGTACACAGGAGTGAACAGAATGTGGATTACAGATAGCACAAGTGATATTCTACTAGACATTGACAAAATCAACAATAAGAATGGTGCCAAATCAATTCATACTTTTGATTTATCAACATTGTATACAAAGATCAAATTTTGAGGTGGGGCATGTCGGTATATTAATATATCTGGTGCTGAGGCTAAACTTGATAAAGGTAAGAACAAAGGAATATCTTACACAAAGCAAGAGTGTGCTCAAATGATAGAATGCATTATCAACAATGCATACTTTTGCTTTGGAACCAGAGTCTATCAACAATTAGTAGGCATACCAATGGGAATAGTCCAGCCCCATATATTGCCAGCCTTTATTTACATTTTTATGAATTAAAATAGATGGAAGAATTGGCAAAAGCAAACTTTACAGCTGCAAGAAGATCATATTCTCACACAAGATTTATAGATGACCTGTGTGCTTTAAACAATGGAGATGAAATAAAGGGGAATTGGAAAAACATATATCCCAAAGAACTAATATTAAATCTAGAAAATGAAAGTGATACAAAAGCTACTTTCCTTGATCTGGATATAGAAATAAAAAACAACCAGTATGTAACAAAAATATTTGACAAGAGAGACCAGTTTAAATTTGATATTATTTCCTACCCTGACCTGGCGGGAAACATTCCAGAGAAACAAGCGTATGGAGTTTGTATCGGACAAGTCACACATATTACTAGAAACACCACACTTTTTAGCCATTTTGTTAATAGTGTTGGAACTTTGTTGCATAAATTACAACACAAAGGTTATAAAAAACAACAACTACACAAAACTCTGTTGAAATGTTTCCAGAGATATGACAAAATACCTAATAAATACAACACTAACTCAAGAACATTACTCAAGTTGTGTCTAGATGGAGTTTGAAATGACAAAGTATAGTCCTCAAAGTGTTTAGAGAGGTAAGAGGGAAAGTACCCGGGGTAAAGTATACTTAACCCACCTAGAGAACTTCTCTAGTCCGTCTTCAGTCGGAAAACCATGATCAAACTCACTTTTTGCAGGATTTCTTTCTGTTTAATCTTCATCCAGTACAGTGGAAGAGGTGGCTTTCAGCTTATACCTTAGTACACTTTACCTCATAACACCTCTAGTCAACTTTACGGTGCTAAAAATTGTATTACTATTTACCGGTTTATACCAGTGTCAGTATGGTGGAATAGTGTATGAAGCTTTTAAGTTTCAAAGGAGATCATCCGTCATCCATCCATCTACAATTAACATTTTTGACTTCTTCTCCAAAACCGTCAGCCAGATTTGCTTTAAACTTGGTGGGAATGGAACTTCAGTGGGTCTCTACAAAGTGCTTTGAAATGGTCATGCTCCAATGATTTTTTATATTTTTGATTTATTTTATTTTTATATTTTGAGGCGGGGGGCAAATCTTAAAAAATCTTCTGTGAAACTGCTCACCCAAATGCTTTGATATCACATAGTAACGCTTCTAGGGACTTAATTTGTTCACCGGGTGGCGCTGCATTTTTCAAAAATAATAATTTTGTGTGTTTTTGCTATTTTTGACTTCTACTCTAGAACTGTCACTCCAATAAAGCTGAAACTAAGCGGATTTTTTCCTTGTGAAAGGGTCAAACAAAGTTGTTTGCTAGGTGTCACTGCTTTGGATTCCTGATTTTTAACAGTTTTTTTGATTCAGGTACTTATTGGTGAATGCACTTTACCCATTGATTACTATGTATGTCAATGGGCATTCTAATGCTTATTCACATTTTTTACTTATTCCGTGAAACAATCATCCAGATTAACTTCAAACTTAATGGCAATATACCTTGGGTGGGACTCTACCAATGTTGTTCAAATGGTCACGCTCCAGTGATTTTTGGATTTTTTATGAATTTTTTGTTGTTTTTTGGACGAATTTTAAAAAATCTTCAAAACCGCTCACCCAATTGCTTTTGATATCACATAGGGACACTCCCAGACACTCTTAGTTCTTAATTTATTCACCAGATGGCACTGCGATTTTAAAAAATTTTTAATGATCAATTGTTTGTTTTTACTTTTTTTGGTGCCTTCCACAGAACTGTCACTCAGATTAAGCTGAAACTTGGTGGATATATAATCTTTGTGGAAGGGTCAAACAAACTTTTTTACTAGGTGGCACTGCTAGGTGCACTTTTCCTATGGATTACTATGCAAGTCAATATGGATGCTAATGCTTATTCACATTTTGGACTTCTCAGAAGCAACTGTCAGTCAGATTGACTTCAAACTGGGTGGCAATGTACTTTGGGTGAGTCTCTACCAAGTGTTTTTGAATGGTCACACTCCAGTGATTTTTTTGATTTTTTGTATGTTTTTTTTCTTGAAAATCTTTAAAAAAGTTTTAATAAGAAAGTATAACATGGGAATTTCTTTTATTGGTTATAACTTAAATAACTTTTGTGTCAAACTTGGTAGGGATGTACCTTTGATAAGTGTCTACTTATTTTGTGCAAGTGGTCATGCTCTAGTGATTTTTGGACCTTAGCCTCATTCCCAAGGTCACAGAATGACTGACATGAAATTTACTGTTCACTTGATAACTTGAGATCCATTTTTAGGCAGGACATTGATGTTGCACAGGCTAATGTTTCTCTATGTAGATAATGCTTAGACAGTACATGAGTGACCTTGACCTCATTTCTGGGGCCACAGTGCAATATACATTAATTTTACTCGTCACAATAACTTGAACTGGGACCTTGATGTTGCACATGTTAGTGTTCTTCCATAAAGGTCAAACTAACTCAGTACATGGATGACTTTGATCCTGTCCCAAGTTCACAGAACCACAAGTGAGATAAATCTCTAGGTCAGCTGAGCATGGGCTGTTCACAAAGCCCTCTTGTTTGAATTCGGGTACTTATTGGTAAATGCACCTTTTCTATTGATTACTGTACAAGTCAATGGGAATTCTAATGCTAATTCACATTTTTAACTTATCCAAAGAAACTGTCAGTCAGATTCACTTCAAACTTGGTGGCAATATACCTTGGGTTGGTCTCTACCAAGATGATCAAATTGTCACACTCCAGTGATTTTTGGACTTTTTATGATTTTTTTTTTTAGAATTTTTTTTTAAACCTTTAAGAAGAAACTTTAACATGGGAATTTCTTGTCATGGTTATAACTTGAATAATTTTAGCCAGATTTGTATTGAACTTGGTATGGATGTAACTTTTATAAGTGTCTACCTTAATTTGTGCAAGTGGTCATGCTCCAGTGATTTTCGGACCTTGACCCAAATGTGTATCATATATAGAAGTTGTATTTTGCATAATATGGATGACCTTGACCCCAGGTCATAGAGGGAATACATTTTAGCAAATGATTTTTTAGCTCTGCTGGCCAAAGGTCGCAGATCTTTTGCGACCGCCAATGTCTGTCTTTCGTGAACTTTTGTTTGTTAGCGTGATACTGTCCACAATTTTCAAGTTCACCCAACATAATTTTCAGAACTTATAGGGGTTATGAAATCCAGGCCCCTTTCAATGTTGGTTGCACAACCTACATTGCTATGTAATATACAGGTGAAAATGTGAAAATCTGGAGAACACTGTAGCACCTTTAATTTTTGGTAGATCTTCACCAAATTTAGTGGGATTGTAGGCGAGATCAAAGTCTAAGTTGCTAATGACACTAGTGTCGCCACCTGTAATTTGACGGAAATTATGAGCCAAAATGTGGTTTAAGATGTAAAATTCCATGTTTAGAAAAGTAATTGGATTAGACTTGCCAAATTTATAGGATATATAGACCACGGCCAAAGGTAGAATGTTGTGTAACATGAGTGACCTTGACCTATTTTTGTGAGGTCACCATGCCTGTAAAGTTGAAAAGGGGATTTTGTAATGGCATGGTGTAGCTTGGACATCAATGGCAAAGAAAATGGAGCCTCCAGATCAAATTTCCACTTGATTACATAATACATAAAATCATACTTGGTGACCTATTTTTTGATCACTGTGACCCAGTAATTATGGATTTTGGTGCTTGTCCAGGTGTATCCTTTTTCATCGTTTTAACTCTTGAAATTAATACCTGATTTGAACAAAAAGACTATATATGGAAAGTTCAAATGATGTATTTTCCCAGGTCATTTAGGATGTAGTGAAGGACACTAAATTTGACATGTTGAGAAATTAGAAATCAAACAATACCACATATATCAGAAATGTGTACTATACATTGTATGTAGAAGTTTGATATTGCATAATATAAATGACCTTGAACTATTTCTTAAGGTCACAGAGGGAATGCATATCAGGAAAAGATTTTATTGTAATGCCTATCAAATAGTTGAGATGGAATTGCAAGACTTGCACCAAATATGCACTAGGCCAATGGTGTAATTTTGTGATCTTGCCTTATTTTTCAAGGTCATTAAGCAATTAAAAAAAGCACACTCAATTCAACATATTTATAAAGAGTAAGGGTAGGGATACCAAATGTACCACAAATGTGTTTTCATGTGGAAGTTTGATGTTGCATCATATGGATGACCTTGACTAATTTCTCAGGTTCATGGAGGGAATGCATTCCAAGAAATAAATTTTTGATGATGGTCATCAGATTATATGTCAGCAGAGCATTAGGCCCATGGGCGTCTTGTTTAAATTTCAAGTATTTTAGCTACAAAGTGAAATTCAGTCTTTGCCATTATTCCTATTAAACCTATGTTAAAATAGCATTTCATTTTGTTTTTTTATTTTCATAGTTTTGTGTCATCAGCAGAAAAAGCAAAAACTACAGCAACATTAATTGAATTTAAAATATGCCAACATGTGGATCTCTATCTGTCTGTCTGTCTGTCTGTCCGTCCGTCCATCCGTCCGCCCGTCTGTCTGTGTGTGTCTCTCTCTACATACATACATACATACATACATACATACATACATACATACATACATACATACATACATACACACATACACACATACATACATACATACATACATACAGTGTTCATGATGGATTACCAGATTGTTGTGAATGTCTGTTGGAGATAGACTTTAGTTGCAGGTGACTGGTTGACCACAGAGTTTCTGGTAAGTGGCGGCCTATGGTTGTGCTGTAACAAGGCAGTGTGTGGCCCTGATCTACATGTATACCTGACATTTGTGATGGTTTATACAGAGGGGAAAGAGTGCAGATTGAGTGTTCAAATGTTCCCGTCTTACGTGGCCACCCCAAGTGCACCAGAAATGTAGCCTTAAAAGAAGAGTGGTCTTTATTGAGGGGAAAATAAAACCGAAATAACATACTTGCTGCCTGGAGAGGTGGCCTGTGTAGAGGGGGTGGCCTGTGTAGAGGGGGTGGTTTGTGTAGAGGGGGTGGCCTGTGTAGAGGGGGTGGCCTGTGTAGAGGGGGTGGCCTGTGGTCAGGGAGGCCTTATAAGAGAGAGACCACTGTGGTCTGCTTGCGGTGGCTGTCCAGCACCACTCAGTGTATGAGGTGCAGTGTGATAGGATCCTTGCAGCAAGTGTTGAGCAGGTCATGATGAGGTGGCTGGAGAGTGGCATGCTGTAACCTGACTACATGTGGTGACCGGCAGTCTGGTGTGGTCAGCCTGACTCAGCCAGGGTGAACTTGTCTGCCTGGCACCAAGCAAAGTTTCCTGCAACATGCCTCAAGAGGGGGTTATAGTCATTGAAGGTGGCATTTACTTTTGTCACACAATCTCTGTACTGAAAAAAAGGCAAGTTGTATGATTTGTAACAACTTTGTCACACTGGACTGGAAACAGTTGAGTGTAGCCATGTCACTGTGTCATTGCAATGTTAGCATGGGAAAATAAATGTTCATTTTCTTCATATATATATATATACATATACATAAACAGGCCTAAACCTGTGTATGTATATGTACTGTTATATTCAACTAGGAATTAGGGGAGCATCAGTGGAGGCCATTGAAGTGATGGCCAAGATTGTTGTCATGCCAAATGACAATGGCCAAAGCAGGGGCTGATATTATTGTACTTTTGTAGCAAATTGGTGTTACCACTGAGGAGAAAGGACAAAATGTGTCCATTCACAAATGCAGAAATTAGCACAAAGAGGTGAAGTAAAAACAGTATTTTGCCGGGTCATATAACCCGGCAAATGATGGATCTAGGCCCTGTGAATAATTGATGTTGGCCCAATGGTGCATGGCTGTGGGACTGAGGACAGCACCCAGCTGTCATGTGGAGTGCTCCATGTGATCAAATGTTTACATTCCATGCAGCTACACCCTCACAGGGTGCCCACTAACATCATGTTTCTGTGCCTTATGATCTACACCCTCACAGTGTGCCCACTAACATCATGTTTCTGTGCCTTATGATCTACACCCTCACAGTGTGCCCACTAACATCATGTTTCTGTGCCTTATGATCTACACCCTCACAGTGTGCCCACTAACATCATGTTTCTGTGCCTTATGATCTACACCCTCACAGGGTGCCCACTAACATCATGTTTCTGTGCCTTATGATCTACACCCTCACAGTGTGCCCACTAACATCATGTTTCTGTGCCTTATGATCTACACCCTCACAGGGTGCCCACTAACATCATGTTTCTGTGCCTTATGATCTACACCCTCACAGTGTGCCCACTAACATCATGTTTCTGTGCCTTATGATCTACACCCTCACAGTGTGCCCACTAACATCATGTTTCTGTGCCTTATGATCTACACCCTCACAGGGTGCCCACTAACATCATGTTTCTGTGCCTTATGATCTACACCCTCACAGTGTGCCCACTAACATCATGTTTCTGTGCCTTATGATCTAAACCCTCACAGTGTGCCCACTAACATCATGTTTCTGTGCCTTATGAGCTACACCCTCACCCTTCAACATGGTTAAAAATGAAAAATTTGGACCTTGACCTTTGACCTTTGACCTTTGGTCACATGTAAATTACAAAAGATGAGCAGTGTTACAAACCTATGAAAAGAAGTTGGATTGGTTATGTGTACGTGTAATAGTTTTGGAGATATTCAAGATTTAAATTTTCAAATTGCCCTAATTTGCATAATTTTCAAAACCTCTAATGTTCGAAGGTCAAGGTCAATTGGACCTTTGAAATTTTCATATAGCAGGAAATAGGTCAATTTTTATCCAATTTTGAACATGTTGGACTCAAATTGTAGCTGTTGTAACACTGCACATTTTGAAACTTACATGTGACCTCTAAAGGTCAAAAGTCAATGTCATTTGGACCTTTCAAAGTTTCAGCCAGCCATAACTCGGCCAATTTCCATCCAATTCTAATCATGTCGAACTTAAATTGAGGGCTGCAAAAGGTCAAATGTCAAGGTCATTTGGACTTTGACATTTTCATCCAGCCACAAGCTTTATGGAATGTGAAGTACCAAAGGACAAAAACTTTTGAAGGCACACAGACAGATTTGCTTTGAAACAAATCTTCTTTTCCAGTTACACAATGTTTTTCATGTGTACATAGCAATGGCATCTCAAGTAATTGCTTGCATGAAAAAGATTTGAATGTTACATAGTTTCGATGTAGAACATATGACAGAAAAAAATAAGCTAGCACAGAATGTGTGGAATGGGCACAGGTGTGACCTAAAGCAATAAGCAGATCACTTCAACCTTGTCCTGGCCACACGGCTCTCTGCCTGTAACATTCTTGTCAGACCAACTTTTATATTGAACTGGCTCCCTTCAATTGGTCCCCTATGCTGTACACTTCTGGTCAAGTTTGAATGCTGACATACTCCAAACCTTATATGTGTAATGTGATTAAATCTCTCTCTCTCTCTCTCTCTCTCTCTCTCTCTCTCTCTCTCTCTCTCTCTCTCTTTCTCTCTCTCTCTCTCTCTCATGGATATATATATATATATACATATATATATACACATTTGTATACATATATATACATATATACATAATACATACATATATATATATATATATGTATGGGATGGCATAAAATCATATGTTAGGTAGAAAGAATAGGATAAGTGTCAATGAAAAAGCCAGTAATGTTGGATGACGGTTAAACTGGCACCAAGTTATACAGAATAAGGGTTAACAAGGCTTGTATTAAGTTTATAGAGTAACAGTTACAAGGCAACTAATACAGAGGATGCAGGTTAATGAGGCACCCATTCATGTATAGAATAAGGGTTAACAAGGCAGCTATATACACTGTCAGTATCAAGAAAACAACAGGATAGGGCAATCTTATTGTGTTAGTCATCTGGGGGGGGGGGGCAGGGGGGGAGATTTGCATGTTTGAAATTGTGGCCCATTACACAGAAATTGCACTGGTTTTTATCTCCTGCAGAAAAAAAAAAAAGCTGAGATTGTAGGAGACAGGATGATGTGTGGCTGTCCTGATAGCCTGCTATGTGTCTGTGCCAGGGTAACATGTATCATGTACATAGGCCAGGCTGAAAATGGCTTGAAGGTTGGGTTTTTTTGTTTTTGTTTTTTGTGAAAGTGGAATTTGTGTCATGTTTTGACCTCTAGTGTATACCCTGCAGTGGTGGATCCAGGATTTTGTGATAGGGAAGGCCAAGGATGAGGGCTACTAAGGCCCCCACTAGGGTCTAGGGGCAGAGCCTTGGCCGGAGTCCAGGGGACGGGGGTGGGGGGGGGGGGGGTGTCATTCCTGGAAGCTCCAGGATTTTCAGAGGTATAGAGGTCAAGAAGCATTTTTCCTGGAACTGAAATTACATATTTGGAATAGTATGTAAAGAATTCTGCTACCCTTTCACACACTTTATTGCCCACGCACATTAAGTGCTGGAGGGTATTGTCGTCCCCTGTGTCTTCTGTCTGTCATAGTTTCATATCCTGATATCACTAGAAACATTCCTGAGAAACCTAGCCTATGGTGTGGTCATTGGACAGGTTTTATCATGCATTAGCAGAAACACATCACAAATAAGTGAATTTGTAAGGAAAATAAGAATATTGATGAAAAAACTATGCCACAAAACCTATGACACCAAAAGCTATATAAAACCCTGTTGAAGTGTTTCCATAGATATGGAACAATACTGACAAAATACAACACTCATTCCAAGACACTTATAGATTATATTAATTTATAGATTTAGGTGGGACTAACATAGAAGTGGTGGTAGGGCGATAGTTGGTATACTGTAAGGTTAACTTAAACCTACCTAGAGATTTTCTCTAGTCTGTCTCTAGTCAGAAACCATCATTCATTGTTGGCTCCTCTTATTTCATCACTTGGGTAAAGAGGTGACTATCGTCAATTACCTTAAACACTCACTTCATGATCATTGTTAGTACATAAGTGTAACATACTTAAGATGTCTGTCTGTCTAGTCGATGTTACCGCGATATCTGAAAAAACGATTCCCTGTAACTGTACCGAATTTTTGTCAAAGATGTACCTTATAATATACCTGGTTCCTATTGAAAACCAGCTTCCTCTTATTTAGAAACTTTTAAAGTATTTATTCAAGGCCGCCTGAGTGATGCCCAAGGGAATGATATTACCATAATATATCAAAAAATAATCCCCTTTCTTAGCTTTGCCTAATTTTTGTCACAGATGAACCTTATGATGGACCATATTCCTATTGAAAACTAAATTCCTCTGATTATTTTTTAACTTTTTATGAAACTTTAAATGTGTCTATTTGAAGGGTTTCTGAGTGGCATCAATCCTGATGATGTTACCGTGATATCTCAAAAAAAAATTGACCACAGAAACCAAAGAAACCACTCCAAGAAGAGAGATCCTGGCTTAAAAGATTACTTTTGACCAGGTTCCTTCTGTCTGAGCAATGTTATTTCAAAAAAAAAAAAGAAGAAGAAAAAGGACTGATCCATGGGTTGCTTGCAGTGAATCTGCTGCTGAAGGTTTCATTGTGAAAATTTTTTGCTAAACATCTCTAGTTTGCAGAGCAAGTTTATAGGGAGATTTTCAAACCTACCAGGATTCTGAGGAAGTCAAGTTTTGGGACAAGGGTGCCATCAGAAGGGTTTTTATAGCCAAACTGGTTTTGAATTTGTCAAAATACCAGACAGGGTACAAGCATAGGCTATTCAACACATGTGGAAGCATAGCCTTTGGCAGTGCTCACCAGACCGGGACATTGACAGCAGCAAGTGGGGTGAGTGAAGTGATTATACCTGTGTGTTAAACCAACAATTAGACAGGAGAGCTTGTGTGACTGAAGAAGATGAAGGAAAGGATGAGTTGCAGCAACTAATTACTGCACCTCTTGGTTTGGAAGATGTATGGAGAAGGAGAAACCAGGGGCATAAAAAGTCTACATATTTCGAAAAAGGTACACAAAAAGGTCAAGACTAGACACATGGTACATAAGTAAGGGTATTGATTATGCTGTATGACACTGGCACTTTAGACCTGCTGTTGGAAGTGGCCATGATACAGTCACTATGTGTATAAATAGCAAATGGCTATTGGAAAATGAACAACAGAGTTGTAAAGGGTGAACTATTTAAGAGAATTTTCGCAAATTTTTGGAGTCATTGGATGTATAAGAAAACTGAATTTCCAAACACAAAAATCTGGTTGGAAATAATGAAAAGAAAAAGAAAAGATATAATGATACTTTGTGCAACAATTTTACAAAAGACAGAGGCATTGAAAACTAAGAACTTACAGAACATGTTAAGTAGGTTGAAAAATGCAGAAACAGGTGGTGATGAGGTACAAATAAAAATAGATGATATTGAAACTGAAGATTAATTCTGAGAAAGCAGAAGCAGCAAGGATAAGATCAAAAGCAGGATGGTTTGAGCAAGGTGAGACTTCTACCAAGTATTTCTACAATGTAGAAAAGTACCATGGTCAGAATAAATTGTGGCACAAGATAAGAACAGAGGATGGACATTATGAAATCTCTACAGATGCAATTCTGAAAGAACAAGTTAAGTTGTATAAGAAACTGTACACAAGTGAGGCATGTGATATTAATAAAGCTAATCAGCTTAATAGGTGCATTGACAAAAAGTTGGCAAATGAAGAAAAATTAAAATGCAAAGCACCAGTTACTAAAGACGAAATTGAAAAAGTCCAGGCATTGACAGTAAAACAAGTGAATTCTATTATTTTTTTGGTGATTGGTGATGATTTGGTGGAAGTTTTTTAATGACATTTTTGAAAGTAATTTACTTACAGAATCATAGATGAAAGGAATAATAAATTTGTTGTACAAAGCAGGTCCTAGAGAATGTATGATGGATTGGAGACCAATATCATTGCTGTGTGTTGGACTACAAAATATGTGCAAGAAGCTTAGCAAATTGTTTAAAATCAGTACTACCCAAATTAATACATGAAGACCAAAAGGCATATGTGAAGGAGCGAAATATACATGATGGAGTAATGCAAACTAGGAATATTATCGAATATTGTAGTGGTGAGAATAAATCAGCAGCGATTATGTTTCTTGATCAACAAAAAGCCTTTGATCCTGGCTTAAAAGATTACTTTTGACCCGGTTCCTTCTGTCTGAGTGGAATGGGAATATGTAGATATGGTATTACATTAATAAATATGAATTTTGGACCGAACTTTCGAAAATGGATTAAAATTTTGTATAAAGATTCAAAGAGTGGAGTTCTAGCCAATGGATTCATTTCAGAAATGTTCAAATTGTTTAAAGGTTTAAGACAAAGATGCCCTATGGCTGTGCTCCTCTACATCATGCAAGCACAGCCTATGGCACAAAAGATCAGAAAATGTGATAACATACATGGTGTAATTGTACCAGAGTAGACAGAAAATGAAGAGCATGGAGGTTGGAGGTTAAATTGCTGCAAGTTGCAGATGTTAAAGGAAAGATCCTGATCCAGAGCATATTCCTCACAAACAGTAATCAGTTGTCTCAGGCCTTTAACAGAAGGGTTGATTAATACCATGTCATCAGCATAGCTGAGGTTATTGACGAATGTTCCACCTACGTTGCGGCCAATCCCACTACTAGATAATTTTCTGTTCAGATCATCTCATTATACATTAAAGAGCTGTGGAGAGATAATCCCTCCTTGACGCACCCCATTTGTTACAGAGAAGAACCTTCTGGTGACAGACCCCCATCTTACACAAAACTGCTGTGTAGAGAAACATACCATTAGCAATTTAACAATGCAGATACGTTCTTGCCTATCAAGTAATTTACGAAGGAGGGTCCAGTGGTTTATATTATCAAAGGCCTTTCTGGCATCTACAAAACAGCAGAAGATGGGGCTGCCTTGTGAGAAATAAAAATTTACGACTTCTTAAAGGACAAAGATATACAAGTCTGTGCCATGATTCTTCTTTAAGGTGAACTGTAAATCACTTGTATTGAGATGTAATTCACAACGACACAGTAAGACTTTTTTAAGCACCTTGGAAAAGATGGTAGCAAGAGCAGTTGGCCTATAGTTATCTGTACTTGTTATGTCACCAGCTCTGTTCTTGATCAAAGGAATTAACACAACTTCAGTAACAGCCTGTGGAATATAGCAATGAGAGAAGATAGCACTAAGTAACATTGCTTGCAAATTACATACTTTGTCACTGGCATATGTAAGATTCTCAACAGTAATGCTGTCTGGTCCGGCTGGTTTGCCGCACGGAAGATCCTTAATATTTGAAGGAATCTCACCATAAGACACTTGCATTTGTTCTGTGTATAAGATTGTTGACACTTCCTAGCACACAGAGCTCCTATGTTGAGTATTAGAAACCCTGTTTAATAGACTTTCAAATTGTTCAGCCCACATATTAGCAATATCAGTACAACCAATACTCTCGCCAACTGTGGAAGGCAGAGGGAGATTCTTGTTATTCATGATTGAGACTATTTTCCAGAATTCAACGGAGTCCTTATTCAGTAAACTGTTTGCCATGGCATCAGCCCTCATGTTATCTTCATTGCGTTTACACGACTGCAGTGCGTATTTAAACTGACTACGACTTTTACGCATTATCTCATATACAGTAAAACCTCTCTAACCGAACACCTCTCTATACTCAACACCATTTCTCGGTCCCAAATATATACTTTCAATGCTATCAAACCTCCCTATAACGAACACCTCACTATGCTGAACACCTTTTTCCGGTCCCAAGGGTGTTTGGTATAGGGAGGTTTCACTGTATAGGGCCATACCTAGGTAGTCTGGCATCTTTCCACATATAAAATGGGTCACGAGATGCTGAATGCAAGTCCCTGACATGCTCGTTTTACCTTGGAACCTGTTTGTATTTACCTTTGTTACACAAACCAATAGATTCTTCCACTGCCTGGTAAAGAGCATTTGTTAGATTAAAAGCGAAATCATCTATACACTGCATATGAGTTTTATCAATTATATGATGGATTTTTACAATTCAGGGCCTCCGTTGGTATATTAATATGAGACAAATACAAATCGATTAAAACTTTATAATTCTGAAGCTTGTGACTGTCTGCCCTAGCCCAGTCCAGTTTCCCTGCAAGGTCAATACTGTGATTTGTCAGGACTGGAAGATGGTCAATAATACATGTACAGTGTAAGACAGACCCAGCAAAGCCAGTGGCATGGAACCTAAAAGCTGTGAAGAAAGCCTGACCGGTTTTGATTCAAAAGAATCTCATCAGAGGTGGTTAGGAAGTACTGTATGCTGCTTATATAGCAGAGGGTAACATTGCTGACGTGTGTTAGGTCAACATCATAAAAGGGTCAGAGATCTACACGTGACACAACTACCAGTCCAACCATCCAGAGGGACGTGTTGCTGTGATGTTTAGAAATCTCTGGCACGCCAAGTGAATTAGTGACCACTCTGGGTTACTAAGGGGGGGGGGGGGGGGAACCTTGTGCCAAGGCAGCTATCTCCCCAAAGGCAATACTGATGGAGAAAAGGCCCTAAACTTATTACCAAGTAGAGACAAAAGTCTAGTATGACAAAACTGTGATACTAAACTGTAAGGAAATATATTCAGGGAGTTTTCCAACTATCAGCTTATGTAAGGGCTGATGTAAAGTTATGGCAGTGTAGATAAGCAGGGAACACAAAAATTTTTTAGCATGAGATTCGGCAAGTCTGCTTATCTACCCATAACGTTGAGGCCAAGCGGTTCTGTGCAGCAAAGTTGGTGAATCCAGTGGTTCTCCCTCTGCAGTCTGAGATTCATGGAGCGGACTGTTCCAGGGGGGTGCATATGTGGTGTAGAATCTGAATGGTTAGCGGAAGGCTAGCTCCATCATGGTCCGGTAGACTCGAGTCTCACAAAAAAATAAATAAATAAAATAAAATAAAATAAAATAAAACAAAAAACAAAAAAAAACCCAATGATACATATCAAATATTGAAGTTAAATATTTGAGCAAATAGTATATTTATGTCTCCCAGTGGAAGCCGGGGGACATATTGTTTTAGTATCCGTTTCTTCCACTTGTTGTTGTTGTTGTTGTTGTTGTTGTTGTTGTTGTTGTTGTTGTTGAGGTTCTTCAACACTTGGTTTCCATGCGATAAGTCTTGAAGGACTTGACAGAAATTGATGAAACTTGGTAGGATTATGTATGTGAAATTGGTTTCCCTTCGATAAGTCATGAAGAACAGGATGGAATTTGATGAAACTTGGTAGGATTATGTATCTTGGCAAGACCTAGGTTGGGATTGTATTTGGGTGACCTTGACCTAATTTTCAAGGTCACAGGGTCACTTATGTGAAATTGGTTTCCGTTCAATAAGTCATGAAGAACAGGATGGAATTTGATGAAACTTTGTAGGATTATGTATCTTGTCAAGACCTAGGTTTGGATTTTATTTGGATGACCTTGAGTGAATTTTCAAGGTCACAGGGTCACTTATGTGAAATTGGTTTCCGTTCGATAAGTCTTGAAGAACTTGATGGAATTTGATGAAACTTGGTAGGATTATGTATCTTGGCAAGACCTAGGTTGGGATTGTATTTGGATGACCTTGAGCAAATTCTCAAGGTCACAGCAATAGCATAAATCTTACCAAGATAATCACGTTTTCAGCAATAGCATAAATCTTACCAAGATAATCAACGAACTCATCATACTTATCATTATCATATATATATATATAAACCTTATAAACCTTATTTAACAAGGGTGGCTTGGTTAGGGAAATACTTGTGTATATCTTCCGTAAGGCCCTCAAAGTTTCAAGGTACATATGTACAAAGACAGCATTAAATCAAACATTCATAGTACAGTCTGGAGTACATGCAAAAATATGAGTGTGGTGGTATTGGTCATAATATACATTGACAGTTTGTTACATACGTGTTTACCTCATAACATGTTTCCACCTGTTCTTCCTTTCATTATGTGCTCAATACATTTTGCCTGGAAATTTTTGACGGATGATGATTTCCTTATGCAGTTAAGGTGGGAATTCCAAAACATGACTCCATAAAAAGCAAAAGAGGACATTACATAATTTGTCTTAGGCTTTAGTGAAGCCTCAGGGGCTAAAATTAACAACAATAAAACAAAAACTTTAGGAATAGGAGGGTGGAAAGATAGAATTGAGATCAGAAGTGGTGTGAGAGGGACAAATGAGGCAGTAAAGGTGCTAGGCATAATGCGAGGAAATAATGTAAACATGAAGAATGAGTTTGAATATAAAATTGATCAACTGAAGAAAGTGCTGGGAAAATGGAAACATAGAAATTAGACTCTGCAAGGCAAAGTGTACTTGATTAAGTCAACTGGGGTTTCACAGTCATTACATATTTGTGAGACTCAAACAGTGCCAGCAGATATAGTTGAACTTATTAATGTCTAATGATGTGATATGAAAATGGTTATGGAACAAAAAGATGGGTTTGGTAAAGCGAGAAGTATGTGTCAAGCCAAAGGAAGAAGGTGTTAGGCAGGGTGAATGTAAGCCAAAGGAAGAAGGTGTTAGGCAGGGTGAATGTAAGCCAAAGGAAGAAGGTGTTAGGCAGGGTGAATGTAAGCCAAAGGAAGAAGGTGTTAGGCAGGGTGATTGTAAGCCAAAGGAAGAAGGTGTTAGGCAGGGTGAATGTAAGCCAAAGGAAGAAGGTGTTAGGCAGGGTGAATGTAAGCCAAAGGAAGAAGGTGTTAGGCAGGGTGAATGTAAGCCAAAGGAAGAAGGTGTTAGGCAGGGTGAATGTAAGCCAAAGGAAGAAGGCTTTAGGCAGGGTGATTGTCCAAGCACTTAGACAAGCCAGGCATATATGCTTCTTGAAGCCAATCCTAAATGAGATCAATGCCAAATGGCCAATATTACCAAGATGTTGGAGACAAAACAAAGACCAAGAGTACAATGCAAATATGTTTTTATTAAAGTGCACTGAATGGGACATATCAAAATTAAAGATTCCAGGTGTCTGCAAAGAGCTGTTACAAGATTGCTACCAATATTTACATAAACAAGACTCAGAGGAATATGGCAATGAAAGATTAATAGATTTGTTAAGAATGGAAAGAAAGTGTTAATGTTCTCAAATTGGCCACAAAGTGGATTCCAAAGAGTATCTGATGTATGAAAAAATAATATATGGATTACAGAAGAGCAGATCTTATAGAGGTTGAATGATAAACGTAATTGGATAATAGAGTGGTTGATTATTATGAATAGTATAATGCAAGCAATGAAAATAAATGTTAACTCAAATGAGAATTTCATAGAGGAAAAAATAGGATGCAATTTAAAGATATTTTGTAACAAATTCAATGAAAATCAAGTTAGTATCAAAAGTGAACAGTAGAGGAATGTGAATATGATTGTGATTTGGATTGGGAAATTATACATAGTAATTTGTGGAAATGTAAAATACCCCCCCCCCCAAAATGTAGAATTTAATTGGAAAAGTTTATATGGATGAATAAATACCAACAAAAGAGTGCACTCAATGAAAAAAGGAGATGAAAAGTGCCCTATGTGCCAGGATGAATGTGAAAGTCAAGAACATTTGTTTTGGTCATGCAGTAAATTAGAGGACATATGGCAAAGGGTAGAAGGTTTTTAGGACAATTTTTAGAAAACAGGTATATGCAAATTAAGGAGAAAGATGTTATGATTCAGTTTATGAAAGAGCAAAATTTACTAAAAAGATTAGAATTGTGATAATGTGTAATATATTTAACAAAATGGATTTGTGTGGAAAAGAAGAAATGAATACATCTGTAAACAGTATAGAGAAGATGTAAAAGTTACGTTTGAAAAAAGTAAGAACCACGTCTTTTTTGTATTCAAAAGAAACTGAAGTGTAGTAGTATCCAAGGAAAAATGTGTTTTGGTGAATAAAGTTTTTAGAGAAAGAAAGAAATAAAAACAGAGAGTATGTGTTTTGTCTGTAAGACTGCTTTCATTTTTTTTATCTTAGTTGTACATGACTATCAAATGATGCACTTTGTAATGCCTGCTGCAGTGTCCAGATCTCTGCCACATGTCAGCTGCATCCTCTAATAGCAATCCAAAGTTAAATGAATCTGAACACAAATACAGTTAACTCTAAATGTGTCAGGTAAACTCATAACTATTAAGCCTACTTAATACTTTTCAGTCACATTTAAGCTGTAAAATTTGACCAATTGTGCAGCTGTTTTATCACATGTTCCTGCCTTTGGCAAAATGCAACTTAAGTTTTCAAAGGCCAGACCCCCTTTTTTAAGGGGGGGGGGGGGGAGAGTAGCTTGGCCTCCTCGGCCCCTCCCCTCCCTTCTAAATGCATTCACCCATGCCAGGAGCAGAGAGGGAGTGGTGCAGTGTGTAGTATTATAGTGAATATCTATGTCGGTGTAGTTAGATGTTGGCAGAAGAAGTTATCATCATCATCATCATCATCATCATCATCATCATCATCATCATCATCATCATCATCATCATCATCATCATCATCATCATTATTTACATTGCATGTATATTAGAACAGAACTACCTATAGTAAGGATTGCCAGTTACCGTGCCAGTAGAGTACTTCTATTATAATCATCACAGTAATGAGGGATTCTTTACACAGGCTCAAAATATTGAAAAAAACCCGTCAAATAAGTTAAATATACATTTGTATAAAGAGTGGTTGCCATAATTATTTGGGTCAAAAACAAGGTACAAAACAGTTGTCTTTGTGTGGCCTGCACACACAGCACTCTGATTGTTCACACCTAGTGACAACCTGGCCCAGCTAAGAAAAACAATGGCCTGTCACCAGAGGCAGTTGATTAGTTGTCAAGTGCCAGAAATCTCATCTTAAAGTGACACCTTTCTGGTCAGCATAGTGTATTCAAAAACAGTCAAAAGTGTATCCATAGAAAATCAGTCAACTTGGTAAATTGGCAAGTGACACTAAATTCAGTTATAATTTAAAGTTCACAATGAACATGTCAGCATCTCCCACCATGCAATAGCCCATTGGCAGGGGTAGAGTTTTGTTGATTACTTTGGCATGGCAACTGGTTAGGGGTATAAGTACGGGTGTTGTTAACAACAGAGAGACATAGAAACAGAGAGACAGAGAAGACAGACAGAAGAGAGACACAGGGAGAAAAGTTCAGTTGAGAGTTGAAATAGGGGACTCTTCAGAAGAAGACAGCTGTACCCAGTTTGTATGCATTAGTCCTGTGGCACTACATATTATGTACCAGGGCTAATAAAAGTTGGAAGTGGAAGATCTGCATATCTGGCTTGATATAGTTTCTACTGACACTACAATAGTAGCATAGCATGACATGGTAGACATGGATGAAACAAGCTATAGGAAGTCCGACATAGTGCCCCAAGCCCTGTATGCATGTATCTTGTTTGCAGTGACATTGTAAGGAGCAAAACTGTAGCCAGTTATCAACTATGATACTGTAAAAACCCAACAGTCAACTGTCCCATTAGTCTGGACTGGTGTCAAATACCATGATGCATACCATGTAGTAAAATGTCCCAACAGTCTGCTATGATGCATACCCCATAGTAAACTGCCAGTAGTGCATACCCCATAGTAAACTGCCAGTAGTGCATACCCCATAGTAAACTGCCCTCACAGTCTACAGTAGTGCATACCCCATAGTAAACTGCCCTCACAGTCTACAGTAGTGCAAACCCCATGGTAAACTGCCCTCACAGTCTACAGTAGTGCATACCCCATAGTAAACTGCCAGTAGTGCATACCCCATAGTAAACTGCCAGTAGTGCATACCCCATCGTAAACTGCCCTCACAGTCTACAGTAGTGCATACCCCATAGTAAACTGCCCTCACAGTCTACAGTAGTGCAAACCCCATGGTAAACTGCCCTCACAGTCTACAGTAGTGCAAACCCCATGGTAAACTGCCTTCACAGCCTACAGTAGTGCATACCCCATAGTAAACTGCCCTCACAGTCTACAGTAGTGCAAACCCCACAGTAAACTGCCCTCACAGCCTACAGTAGTGCATACCCCATAGTAAACTGCCCTCACAGTCTACAGTAGCGCATACCCCATAGTAAACTACCCTCACAGTCTACAGTGTATGATTGTTATAAACAACTAAAGGACCTTGACTGGTGCAATATGTCAGCCTGTGCAGAGAGGCCAACTGTCCCTCATCATCAGGGACAGTCCCTTAAATTAGTTGAAATTTTGACCAATTTATGGTGTTTGTCCCACATGGAAACTGAGTATTTTCTTCTATATTCTTTGTTAAATATGCTCTGTCCCAGATGTTGTCACTCAAATGTCCCTGAAATTACCTTCTGAATGTTGGTCTGTCTGTGATATGGGTGTACGTTGTACTCATACCTGTAACTGTGTGTTGTCTGCAGGCTTCAAGGTATTGGATGATAACAAGTTCACTGTCTTGACACACCTGGGTGATGTTGCAGTGAAGACACTGTAGTTTATACAGGCTACACTGTAGCATTCACAATGTCAAAGGTCATTGCCAATGAGACCCGTACCAAGATGAAGTACAAAGGCAACTGAATGTTATTGTTCATGAGGCTGTCTCTGTTTCTAATATAAATCAAAATGAAAGTAGTATGTTTATTGTGCTGTAAAATGTCTTGGGTGGACCATTTTGTGAGAAAAGGCCAGGTTACTTACAGGTCACTTGCCTGATTTTAAGCATGTGAGTATAGAATTACTTGTTTGACAGATGCAACAGATACATTGTCTGTGATTTATGTTTTGCAGAAGCACCCACTGGCTTCTGGGCAGACATGGTTGTTTCACTGCAGTGAGAGTCAATCTGCAGAGCAAGTACCAGGTTATAGGCCTGTCTCTGGACGTTTCATATATCAGATGGTTGCACTGATGAAGTCATCAGAGACACAACACCAAGCAGGGAGCGTCAAACTATATGCAACAGTTCAACATGGTCCATTACTGCAGGGCAGACATTGGGTCAGTGTCTGCAATGAGACTATATGAAAGTGCATCTACAGTGAACTAGTGCGTGATAGAACAACAACTTAAAGTTGAGATGGTAGAAGCAATTCCTCTGTGGAACAATTCACAATTTATACCTCATATGAATGTACGGCCTGCTGTTTTTTGTGACTTTGCAATCATAACAATTCCTGTCAGTTGATGTGGATATATATATATATATATATATATATATATATATACATATATATATATATATATATATATATATACATATATACATATATACATATATATATATATATATATATATATATATATATATATATATATATATATATATATATATATATATATATATATATATATATATATATATATATATATATATACATATATATATATTCTGGAGCATCATTTTTTGTTTTTTTTAAATGTTTACTGGCCAAGACCAGCTGGTGGCCAGATGTGTTTTCAACTAATTTCAACTGTAATGAAAAACAATTTGACTGAGAATTGTAGATGAGACCTATCAAGATTACATGCCCCAGATCAGCAGCTTTCCTAGGCATAGGTTGGGAACTAAGTTATATCTCTAAATCCATTAAAGATATCTCTAAATGTATTTAGATATATCTTCAAATTGAGGATTAAAGGTTGCATTTTGTAAATATTGATTCTCCCCAGGCAGACATGCAAGAACAATAATTTTCTGTCATAAAGATTTTTTATGTTCCAGCCTCCCATGTCCTGCCTATTTTTATTCCTCCTTTTTAATAATTGAATATTTTATTTGTTTTACATGTTGAAAAGTGACTGGTATGACTAATAAAGGTAAAACAAGGGAAAAATGTTGAAGTAATGTCAAATGATGAGTCAAATTTCTAATTTACAAAACTATGTATGTTGATGTGACTTAATAGTGCCAAACCAAATTAACCCAGGAACAAGCACATGATGGCAGCAGACAGACAGTGGCTTATTGACATGGTCTTTATATGGTCAGGTCTGAGCAGCTCATTGACATGGTCTCTGTAGTCATGTCCGAGTGACTCATTGACATGGTCTCTGTGGTCATGTCTGAGTGACACATTGATATGGTCTCTGTAGTCATGTCTGAGTGACTCATTGACATGGTCTCTGTATGGTTAGGTCTCAGCAGCTCATTGACATGGTCTCTGTAGTCATGTCTGAGTGACTCATTGACATGGTCTCTATGGTCATGTCTGAGCAGTTCATTGACATAGTCTCTATATGGTCAGGTCTGAGCAGCTCATTGACATAGTCTCTGTAGTCATGTCTGAGTGACTCATTGACATGGTCTCTATGGTCATGTCTGAGCAGCTCATTGATATGGTCTCTGTGGTCATGTCTGAGCAGCTCATTGACATGGTCTCTGTGGTCATGTCTGAGTGACTCATTGACATGGTCTCTATGGTCATGTCTGAGCAGCTCATTGACATGGTTAGTATGGTCATGTCCAAGCTGGCATCTGCAGAGAGAGAACATCACCAGACCCTTGTTCCCAGGACTGCTGTCCAATGGCGAATGTGAAGTTATCATGATTTGCAATGGTACCAGGACATACTGAAGAAAAACCATGCATTTCTGTCAAAAAATCTTCCAAAAGATTGTCTGAGTCAGCTGTATGTGGCGGGTTAAGTTGTGCCTTGATTCTCTGCAAGTTTGTCTTTGCCTGGTCAGTGATTCCATGATATACATTTTCCTCTTTCATAGATACTGTGGCAGCCCTTATGGTTCTGGTAATTGCTTCCAAGACGGGCAATGTCACAGTATTTGCCATTTCACTGTTGCTAAGAAACCCACCAGCAACAGGTACACCCAACTACCATCATCAGATTATGCAACTACTGAAATGGACTGTATCGTGAAAGGCAACAGAAGTCTGTTAACACAAGTTGTAATACAACCGAACAATTTATAAAGAAACGTGATCCATCTGAAATTGTATGTTGGACAAAGGAGACCTCCTCATACATGAGTGTATATGGTGGATACAATCCTTGAATACACACTTATAAGTTGATTTAAAGATATCTCTAAATCTATTTTAACATACAGTGTATCTTTAAGGCACCAGCACTTACTTGAGACCTTCAAATCAGTGAAATTGAGCTTTTGCTACTTTTGAGATGATGAAGTACTAATTTTGATCAGTGCCAAAAAGTTTTACTGTGGCATGTTTACTTCTGTGCCAAACTTTAAGATGAAAAAGTGTCCTACTATATAGAGTCAATCAGTTACTTGGCTGTTAGATGTGGTCACTAATAGTGATGTTTAGATAACCATTCACAGTCAAAGCTTCACTGGATGTGTTTTTACAGGTGAGTGGATTATTTCACTGGTGACTAATTAGAACCACCATATTGTTTTTAAGTGTATAGGTCAAAGTTATGACAGAGTTTAAGACATTAGCATTTAGTCATCCTTCTTAATGGCTGCGCAGATGTCATTTATGAGTAATTCAAGTCAGCAAATCTCCTTGATTATCTTTGGCAGTGAATATCTCAGAAACAATTTTTACAAGACTTGGTAATTTTGAGACAGCCTCACTCAAAACTGGATGGATGAATCTTCGTGAAATTAACAGCTATGTTAAGGCAAGAGTATAATTTAGGTAACCACCTTTTGTTTGGCAATATTCCAATTTTAAATGGTACTTTTTGAGCTCCAAAGTGGAAAAAAATATCAATGTTAATTGCAGATACTTCAAAATTCAATAACATGAAAAAACATTTCTTTTAATGAAAAACAAAAAAATGGTTACCTAAGTTATACTATATTGTCTTTACATGGCCGTTGATTTCAAGCTTTTTATGTGAAAAGTTTTGTTGTGATCCTTTCTCAAAGTGTAAATCAGACCCCTTGAAAAAAAAACCCATTCGCAGATTTGATCAAATGGTCACGCTCCATTGATTTTTGGATTTTTAGCTCAGGTGATCATGTCACCTGAGCTTATCATAGTCTCAAAATTCACACTTTTTAGCGATTTTGTCAATAGGGTTTGAACTTTGTTGCATAAATTACAACACAAAGGTTATAAAAAAACAACAACTACACAAAACTCTGTTGAAATGTTTCCAGAGATATGACCAAATACCTAATAAATACAACACTAACTCAAGAACATTAGTCAAATTGTGTCAAGATGGAGTTTGAAATGACAAAGTATAGTCCTCAAAGTGTTTAGAGTGGTAAGGGGGAAAGTACCCGGGGTAAAGTATACTTAACCCACCTAGAAAATTTTCTCTAGTCCGTCTTAAGTCAGAAAACCATGATCATACTCACTTTTTGCAGGATTTCTTTCTGTTTAATCTTCATCCAGTACAGTGGAAGAGGTGGCTTTCAGCTAATACCTTAGTACACTTTACCTCATAACACCTGTGGTCAACTTTATGGTGCTAAAAGTTGTATTCCTATTTACCGGTTTATACCAGTGTCGGTATGGTGGAATAGTGTATGAAGCTTTCCAGTTTCAAAGGAGATGTCCGTCCGACGGCGTCCACAATTTACATTTTTGACTTCTTCTGAAAAACTGTCCGCCAGATTTACTTCAAACTTGGTGGGGATGTACCCTGGGTGAGTCTCTATTAAGTTTGTTCAAATGGTCATGCTCCAGTGATTTTTGGATTTTTTATGAATTTTTTACCACAGCTGACTTGTCAGTCAGCTGAGGTTTTTTGAGGGTCCGTCGTCCGTCGTCTGTCCGTCGTCCGCAATTCACATTTTCGACTTCTTCTCAAAAACCGTCGGCCAGATTCACTTCAAACTTGGTGGAGATGTGCCTTGGGTGGGTCTCTACCAAGTTTGTTCAAATGGTCACGGTCCAGTGATTTTTGGATTTTTAATGAATTTTTTTGTTCTTCTTTTGGGTAAATCTTAAAAAATCTTCTTCTCCGAAACTGCTCACCCAATTGCTTTGATATCACACAGGAACACTCCCTGGGACTCCTAGTTCTTAATTTGTTCACCTGGTGGCGCTGCAATTTTTTCCTATTTTTTTATGCATTTTTCTGTGTTGTAGCTATTTTCGACTTCTTCTCCAGAACTGTCACTCAGATTAAGCTGAAACATGGTGGATGCGTTCCTTGTAGAAGGGTCAAACAAAGTTGTACACTATGTGGGAATGCTGCGGATTCCTGGTTTTTAACAATTTTTTCAATTCTGGTACTTGTCGGTCAATGCAGCTGTCCTATTGATTACTATGGAAGTCAATGGGCATTCTAATGCTAGTTCACATTTTCGACTTCTTCTCCAAAACCGTTATCCAGATTAACTTCAAACTTGGTGGCAATGTATGTTGGGTGGGTTGCTACCAATTTTGTTCAAATGTTCATGCTCCAGTGATTTTTTTATTTTTAATGATTTTTTTTGTTCTTTTTTTTGGACAAATCTTAAAAAATCTTGTAAGTCAATGGGCATTCTAATGCTAATTCACAGGACAACTGACACGAAATTTTCTGTTTACTTGATAACGTGAGATCTGTTTTGAGTTAGTACTGTGATGCTGCACATGTTAATGTGAAAATCCAAAAATCACTGGAGCATGACCATTTTTGAAAAAAAATCATAAAAAATTCCAAAATACACTGGAACATGACCATTGGAACAAACTTGGTAGACACTCACCCAAGGTATATCCCCATCAAGTTTGAAGTAAATCTGGATGACGGTTTTGGAAAAGAAGTCGAAAATGTAAATTAGCATTAGAATGCCCATTGACCTGCATGGTAATCAATGGGAAAGCTGCATTTACCGAATTGAAAAAATCGTTAAACATCAGGAATCCATAGCATTCCCACATTGTGAACAACATTGTTTCACCCTTCCACAAGGAACATATCCACCACCTTTAAGCTTTATCTGAGTGACAGTTCTGGCGAGGAATAGCTATAACACAAAAAAAAAAAATCAGAAAAAATTAGGAAAAATTTGCAGTGCCACCTGGTGAACAAATTAAGAACTAGGAGTCCCTGTGTGTCCAAAACCACTTACCCAATTGCTTTGATATCACACAGGAACACTCCCTGGGACTCGTAGTTCTTATTTTGTTCACCAGATGGCGCTGCAATTTTTTCCTAATTTTTTAATGTTTTTTTGTGTGTTACTGCTATTTTTCGACTTCTTCTCCAGAATCGTCATTCAGATTAAGTTGAAGTGTGGTGAATATGTTCTTTGTGGAAGGGTGAAGCAAAATGGTTCACTAGGAGGCAATGCTGCAGATTCCTGATTTTTCACATTTTTTTTCAATTTGAGTACTTGTTGGTAAATGCACCTGTCTTAATGATTGCCATGCAAATCAATTTGCAGTCTAATGCTGATTCACACTTTTGACTTCTTCTCCAAAACCGTCATTCAGATTGACTTTAAACTTGGTCACAATGTACCTTGGGTGGGTCTCTAGCAATCTTGTTCAAATGGACACGCTCCATTGTACTCTGGATTTTTTATGAATTTCTTTGTTCGTTTTGGGGCAAATCTTAAAAAATCGCAAGGGTATATGTACATGTCAGGTGAGCACAGGACTGTCACAGTCCGCTTGTTCTTTTCTTTAAGACCACTTTCAGTAAGATACCACTTTTGCCAATAGTGTGTATGTATACATTTATGTGTGTATGCATGTGTATATGTATGTATGTATGTATGTATCTATCTGTCTATCTGTCTGTCTGTCTGTCCATCTATCTATTTATCTATCTGTCTGTCTGTCTATCTATCTATCTATCTATATACATATATACATGTGTGTGTAAATATATATATATACATTATATATATATATGTATATATATATACATATATATATATATATATATATATATATATATATATATATATATATATATATATATATACAGTGGTACCTGCTGTATGCAACCACTGCTCTGAGCAGCCATATTGCTTTTTGTGGTTACTAGGCTCAGACATAGGAATCAATTTCTTTTTAAAATTTACCTGTGGTGACAGGTCACCTGCTGTATGTGGCCACTTTTTCTTGGCAGAAGGAGTGGCTGCATACAGGAGGTACCACTGTATATATAAAGTAGTGTTCATATACATGTGTTTGTGAGGTCAAGTCCGGAAGTCCTCCTTATTGCTAAGAGAGTACACTTTTATGTGCCAAATATTCAGAACAATGTGGAGGTTGCAGTGTTTTGGGTACATCTCGGGCATCACTGCATACCTGTGTGCAGAAACAACTGGCTGATGGGAGGAGGATGCGATACCTGGTACTCACATGTTACTGATAATATATGCCAGCTGTTGTTTTGTTTTGGTATTATGTATTATTACCAATGCTTTGATGCAATATAGATCATTGAGCACTGTCAGATCTATTGGTGCCATATAGATCATTGAGCACTTTGGATATAATATTTGTGCCATTAACAAAGACTGACTTGGCTGAGTGTTGCCTCTCATGTGTTGGACAGTTAGACACGGTATGGACAGGGGTAAATTTCTGAGAGTGCTTTATTCTGTTGTTCTCAATGGAAGTGTGTGCCAATGGCACTGAGTCTGTCCATGGTGGCAAGGAGACCAGCGGCTCATTTGAGTTGACTTTTTAGCTCAAGTCAGCTAAGCTTGCAGGATGGTCAATTGTCCATTTTCCGTTGTCCATATCATTCATCCATCCACAATTCACATTTTTGACTTGGTCTCCAAATCGTCTGCCAGATCTGCTTCAAGCTTGGTAGTAATGTACCTTGGGTGGGCCTGTGCCAAATTTGTACATGTGTTCATGCTCCAGTGATTTTTAAATTTTTTAATGAATTGTTTTGTTCATTCTTTGGCAAAATGTTACGAAGTCTTCTTCATCACTTGGCTGATTGTTTTTAAATTTCATTACACTTCTGAGTATCCAGAGACCTTGATGTCTTTTCACTTTTTCCACTGCTTCTCCAAAAATATCACTTACATTGTTCTGAAATTGGGTGGAAATGTACCTTGTAGAAGACACAACCAAAGTTAGTCATGAGCTGGTGTTGCTGTGGATCTTTGATTTTTAACAGATTTTTCAATTTGGGTACGTGTCGGTTTATGTACACATATCTATTGATTACTATGTAAGTTTAAAGAAATTTGTTCAAATAGTAATGCTCCAGTGATTTTTGCAGGCCATTAGGCCCAGCTATTACATTCATTAGAATGTTGGAGTGCAGTTTTGGTCACACAAAAACCAAAGTTATTTTAGTTGTGACTTTCTCTTGAATGGCATGTATCAAATATTTCAAAATACCAATATCTGACATTATTGTACATTCATATGACATAAAGTTTTAAATAAAATCATATTTTTACATGATTTTGGGATGCAACTTGTTCTCTGATAAATAGTCCTGTGTGGTTGATTTCTGTATCTTCTCCCTTTATAATAAACTGCAAATTAAAGTCTGGTGATCTTTACATAGTGTGTGGTTTTGTGTTTTTCCTTCATTGTTATACCAAAAAATGACATTCCTATTTCAATTTTAGTGGCCAAGTTGATTATTTTATATACATGTACGCGCCAACAGCAGAAGCAATGGTTCCAGGATGGTTGTTGTCATTATTTACATGCATGTGTTCTTACATTTCATGGTAGACAAACTTCAATATTTGCAGAGAGCAATTTTGGTTATGCAGTTTAAAAACAGGAAAGAGTCTTTTCTGTCCTGGTGATATAACTGCCCAGTTGTGATGATCATTTGAATTGTACCCGTCATCCCATTTAGGCAAAAACATGCACTTTACATAATCGACTGTTTCCAGTGATTGCCAGGATAAAAGCACAGGATGTTGTCTCGTTATACAATTAAGCTGCCTTTTTTACTTCAGAAATAAATCCTAGAGGAACCCCTCCAAAAATAGCCTGCAATCTGATGAAATGTCATTAGAAAGACGTTTGGAAGTATCTTGGCTTGTATTTGGTGGATTTGATCATGTGTCGCTCACTGTGCTAATATGTTGAATTGTATGGCAAGCCATTTTGACATTTTATGCCATTTGGTGATATTCACTAAATCATTTAGCAATATCACTAAATCATTTAGCGGTATTGTTAAATATGTAGTTATATTGCTAAATATTGAGTGATATTGCCAACTATTATACAATTATGGAGTTTTCAGTGGATGCACATCGACCAGAAAGACTAATGTCCACCTTGGCCACATTGGCTTTTGTCGTCCATATCCACAGCATGTCTGTCCACTGAAAAATCCATAATCATTTTATCAAATAATAAGAACATAATTTTCCATATTTACTGTTAAAATATGATGAATTCTTAAAGAGTGATTACAATGAACAAATCATAGACATGCTGTGGATACAAACCAGAAAAACCAATGTTGACCTCCACCTCTGCCATTTTCCTGGGACTGTGATGTATGCGTATACACAAAGTTAATGTCAACTGGCCAACAGACATGATGTAATAGCAAATCCTCATATGACAGGAATAATCCCATCATAAACTGCTTGTTCTTAGATCATTTAATAATTAGTAATATCTCTAAATATTTAGCTATATTGCTAAATATTTAGAGATATTGGTACATGATTTAGCAATATTAGATCGTTAAGTGAGACCACCAAATGATGTAGTGATGTTGCTAAATGAATTGGTGATATCTCCATACATGCATCATGTAGCCGTATTGCTAAATCATTTAGAGATCTCACCAAATCATTTAGTGATCTTCCTCAATGTGTTTGATTTAGTAATACATTGCATCCCAAATGATTTAATGACCTAGTTTTGTCCTCAAACTTAACAGTCAGATCTACAGGTTCAAATACTTACTTCTTTGTGCCATTCACTTTGCAAGCACAGTACAATTACCCAGCATGCACCAGTTCACTTATTTAGCATTGTCACTAAATCATTTGGCAATGTCCTAAAATCCTAAAATCATTTACCAATATTGATAAATATATCTAACCAGGCAATATCTCTGAATCATTTCACAATATTGCTAAATCCTTCAGGGATATCACTAAATAATTTAGCAATATCAGTAAATGAGGCCATTTAGTGATATGGCCAAATGATTCATTGATTTTGCTACATGATTTAGTCATATCGCCAAATAGAATTAAGTATCAAAGTGGCTTTCCATAGAATTGCATGTGCTCCAAGCAAGGAGTTTGTTTGGTGTCCCACACCAGATGACCAACATAACGCGTGCCGCGAAAATTATTGGAGCTGGTCCTAGATACAAAATTTTAACATCATCATCGCATGAAAATGCTGTGAAGGAACAACTCTTGAGCATAAAATGAGGCATGAGTGAAAAATAATTAGTGGAGGGCAGAGGAATACACAGTGAACATTGACAGAAAGTTTCCATGTAAATCTAATTGATGTTGTGTTGTTGATCAGTGTCCTCAATAAAGATTAGACGGGATCTGATATTATTGAATTTGAAGCATGTAACTTTCAGTGTAAATGAACTTTGTTTTATCAATGACCTCAATAAAGATCAGATGGGCTATAATATTAAATTTGAAGCATGTTACTTTCCATGTAAATGAGTTTTGTTGTTGTCCTCAATAAAGATCAGACAGGCTATACAGTGGTACCTGCTGCATGCAACCACTGCCGTAAGCAGCCACAATGCATTTTGTGGTCACCTTGTTGGGACACAAGAATCAGTTTCTTTGTAAAGCTATCTGCAGTGAAAGGTCACCTGCTGTATGTGGCCACTTTTTCTTAGCAGAGGTGGCCACATAAAGCAGGTACCACTGTAGTATTAAATTTGAAGCATGTAACTTTCCATGTGAATGAACTTTGTGTTGTTGATCAGTGTCCTTAATAAAGATCGGATGGGACACATGATTTTGAAGCATGTAAGTGAATTTTATCGTAGTTACAATGAAATGTTCAAATAGAACACATCTGTTACAGGGAAACTCTGAAATGAAATTCATGATGAAGAACCAGAAAAAATAAGTGGATTTTGTGGTGGATCTTGTTTCTCATTATGTCTGTCAACTTACATGTGACCTGTAAAATTCAAGGTCATTTGGAATATGAAATTTTCATCCAGCCATAAGCTTTATGGAATAGAAAGTACCAAAGGACAAAAGTTGTACCATTTAATGTTTACAATTTTAAAAGCACACTGACAGATTTGTTTTGAAGCAAATCTTCTTTTTATGTCCGTGTGGCAACACAGACATATTGATTTTCTAGGAATTCTTTCTTTCTTTCTTTCTTCTTTAGAGGCAAATTTGTCGGACTATTCATTTGAAAAGTATAACACGTAAAAACTCGAAACTTGGCATGATTATACATGAAGTCTTGAGATTTTGTAGAGAGGTTCAATGGTTTTTAAAATTATGCAAATTAAAGTCATTTGAAAATTTAAATCTTGAATATCTTCAAAACTATAATAGGTACAGGTAACCAATCCAACTTCAATTAATATGTTTGTAACACTGCACATTTTTGTAATTTACATGTGACCTTCAAAGGTCAAGGTCATTTTGACCTTTGAAAAATTCTTCCAGTCATAACTCGGTCAAATTCTATCCAATTTTGATCATGTTGGGCTCAAATTGTAGCTATTGTGAGACTGCACATTTTTGTAAATAACATGTGACCTCTGAAGGTCAAAGATATAGGTCATTTGGATCTTTGAAATTTTCATTTAAGCATAACTCAGTCAAATTTTATCCAATTCTGACTATGTTGAACTCAAATCGTAGCTATTTTAACACTGCACATTTTTGTAATTTACATGTGACCTTCAAAGGTCAAGGTCATTTGGACCTTTGAAAATTTTCATCTAGCCATAACTTCATAAATTTTTATCCAATTTTGATCATGTTGGGCTCAAATTGTAGCATGGTAACACTGTACGTTTTTTTGTAATTTGCATATGACCTCTAAAGGTCAAAGGACAGTGTCATTTGGACCTTTGAAATTTTCATCCAGTCATAACTCAGCCAATTTCCATCCGATTCTAATCATGACTTAAATTGTAAGTATTGCAACATTGCACATTTTTGTAAGAACCTGTAACCTCTGAAGGGCAAATGCCAAGGTCATCTGGCCCTTTGAAAATTGAATCTTGCCATAACTTGATCTATTTTCATCTGATTTGGTTCATGTTGGAGTTAAATTGTGGGTATTGTAACACTGTACATTTTGACAATAAATATGTGACCTGTAAAGGTCGAAGATCAAAGTCATTTGGACTGTAAAAGTTTCATCCAGCCATAACTTGGCCAATTTCCGTCCAATTCTAATCATGTTGGACTCAAATTGTAGGTATTCAAGACTTCATATTTTTCTAATAATATGTAACCTCTAAAGGGCAAAGGGCAAGGTCATTTGGCCCTTTGAAAGTTTCATCTTGCCATAACTTGGTCAATTTTCATCTGATTTGGTTCATGTTAGGTTTAAATTGTTGGTATTGTAACAATGTACATTTTTTAAATTTACATGTGATGTAAGGATCAATGGTCAAAGGTCAAGGTCATTTGGGCTTTGAAGTTTTCATCTAGCCGTAAACTTAATGTAATGGGAAGTGCCAGAGGACAAAAATTTGTAGCATTTAATATTAACAACTTCTGAACGCACACAGACAGATTTGCTTTGAAGTAAATCTTTCTTAGGTCTCTCTTTTTTCCTTTCTTTCTTTCTTTCTTTCTTTCTTTCTTTCTTTCTTTCTTTCTTTCTTTCTTTCTTTCTTTCTTTCTTTCTTTACAGGCAAATTTTTCGGACATTTCATTTGAAAAGTATTATACGTAGAAACTCCCAACTTGGCACAATTATACTTCTGAAGATGAAGTCTCTCCTTTTTTGCAATGAGA